>PVJL010000866.1:0-238314 GCA_004026885.1 Lyroderma lyra
GGGGTGGGCGAGGGGAGGGGAGAAAGAGGAGGTATGGCCTTGGGAGGCTACAGCTCTCTCACCGCAGGCCGCATCAGCTCCCTGTGACTGTTGCCTGGGCGATGGCTGGGGGATTATCGGGAATGCCTGGAGCCCATATCCTTCTTTTGGACTCTTGGATGGAGCCGAAGGGGGTGGATGGCTTTTCTCTTTCTGTTTCTTCTTTTCATATGCAGCAGATTAGAGTGGCGGGTTGCTGTGGCGACAACACGGAGTAGGGCTTCCGCACACCTGCACCGCAAACAGAGCCGCCAACGACGTGGACGGAGGACGGAGGCCGTCGGGGGCGGGGGCGGGGGCAGTTTTGCTGTGGGAAGCACGACCACGACAAAAAGAGTTAGGGGGAGGGGTGTGAGGTGGGGGAGGGGTGGGAGGTGGGGGAGGGGAAGAAAAAAGGGAGGAAGGAAAGGAAGAAAATAGACCAGCAGTTCAAGCAATGGCAATGTTGCTTTTATAAAACAGGCTAGTGGTCCACTAGACGGATGGTACCGCCAGAACCTACTGTGTAGCCTTGGTGGGCTGTGTAGGTGTGACAGGAAGTAGGGAGTGACACCCACATCCTAGAGCCCATGGCATATGCCATGGACAATCATGAAAACAGGGAGAGTTTTAAGGCTACCACTCTCCCTACAGTGACAGACTAGATGGCTAAATGGAAAGTTATTTGGTGATTATCCAGATCTAAAAGAAATCCTCCATTTCTGCAGACCGACTTCCTAATGGAAAGAAGTGCATCAGAATGTGTGAGGAAAACATTCTGTACTTTCTATTGAAGCTTAGAGGGAGGAAGGGAGGGAGGGAGAGAAAAGGAAGAGAGGGGAAAGGGGAGAGGAAAACTGGGGAACTCCTAAAATCGAATTTAGTCCTTTGGAATGTTCTGGCATGGCTCCAGGTCCTGCTAATGAAGAAGTCAGCTCCTGCAGTGTCCTGGCCTCACCTCTCTGGGACACACAGCCTACCCTTCCTTCGTCTGCCTCCTCCTCCTCCTCTCCTGATTGCCTGCTGTATTATTGTCTCTGTTTCCATTAACAGAACATCACAGTGCATTAGCCTGTCCAAAGCACTTTACAATGACAATATTTAGAGAAGGTCAAATAAAATATGTATAGAGAGATTGATAGTGAATATGCAATAGACCTTTTGAACTTAGAGCATGCTAGGTTTGTTTTTTAAGCTGATTCTCCAAGCTGCTTCAGCTATGTTAATATCTCTCCAACAATCCACTTAAAGGGGAAGATAATTAGAGAAAAATATTGCTTTAAAACTTTTCCCCCTCTTTTCCTGGCATGTGATTAGCAGGCAGTGGTCCTTATGTATTCCACTTTCAGAACTGAAACCAAGAGGGGTTTCTCGGGGTAACTGTGTCACAAGAGACTGAGATGGGACATTTGACTATCCTGTCAGCACATCTACAAACAACACTGTATTGCTTTCTTGAAGTCTTTGCATATACCATATTGACTGCAGCTGAGTGAATTTAATCTCGGAGTTTAACTTCTTTTCACAGAAGTACGTATTTGTCTCCTTTAATAGAGAGTTTATAAAATATTTTTAGGAGAAAGTAGTTTATACTAGATTCAGGTTTGGCCAGATTTCTCTGTAAAAGTCTAAATATTTTAAGCTTTGTGGTCTCTACAGTCTCTGTAGCAACCTAACTCTGCTATTGTAGCATGAAAACAACCACAGACAACATGTAAATGAATGGCATGCCTGTGTTCCAATAAAACTTTATTTAGACCCATTTAGTCAGTGTGCCATAGTTTGCCAACCCTGCACGAGATCTGTTATCTTCTAGGTGTACCTTACTGAGTAGGTTAGAAAGCTTCCTAACACTCTCAGAAAATGTCACTATTCCAATGTTATTCTTTTCAGTTCCTTACACTGATATCTAGTAACTAAGAATAAATAAGCAATAAACTAGTTCATCTGAAGAAAGTATCCAATCTGCTCACATGACTAGAATTTCTAAATTCTGTTTAGAAAAGCAAGTAAGAACACTAAATGTAAAAACACAGGGCGTATTTGAACTGTTGCAGTATTTGTTTGTCTAAGTCTTGTAAAGCCTGATCCATTGGCAAATAAATGGCCAAGCAGATTACGTTAGAAAGAGTAGAATTCGTGCTACCTGATGGCCATGAATTTCAAAGACCTATTTGGTACCCAATTTTCTAGAGAGTCTTGTGCCAAAATGCCTTTTATCACAGAGAAGCAAGTGGTGCATTTAAACATATTTTGTCAACTGGGCACCATATGTAGATGTGACAGACAGAACTCCCTGCCAGTTCTCTTTCAAAAGGGGAGACTGGGTCTCCCAAAGTTCAAACATCTCACAATGTGACCTGTGATGGATAACTCAGAAGGTAAGGGGTTGACTGTACAATTCTGTTTCATTATGCAAGTCATTTCTTTCCTAAATGTGCATTTTGATTATTACCATCTCTGAAATGTATTCTTTATTGTTAGGAGTTGAATATGTTATTCTTGCTATAGCATTGTGTACAAGACAGCAGAAGGAAGTAGGGACATATGTTCACCTCATGCCACTGTACGAATTCCATTGTGGATTATAATGTTGAAGCCCCCTGTGGAGTCTTACTCAAGAATGAAGAGCTCATTCTTTGGGAATTACACTGATACCTGATTATGGAGTTCTAAAAATGTGCCCTGGTGGAAACCTGGAAAAAGGTTACCCTTGACCAAAGTGGGTAGGGTTTGTTCAGAAGAACATTCCATTGTCTATTACTGGGCAATAAATGGAGATTGGGAAGGCTGAGTCCCAAGACAATAATCATGTCCCAGGGCATTCCCGCAATAAGAAGGGATTGGAAAAAATGAATTTGAAATTCTCAAGGAGCACCCCAGAAATACCCAGAGTATGGAATTCG
Source organism: Lyroderma lyra (assembly GCA_004026885.1). Taxonomy (NCBI): domain Eukaryota; kingdom Metazoa; phylum Chordata; class Mammalia; order Chiroptera; family Megadermatidae; genus Lyroderma; species Lyroderma lyra. Next base: position 2,925 of record PVJL010000866.1, read on the forward strand.
ATGAAAACCTAGGATTGTTTAGGTCAGCTAGATAGGGATTCAGGTTATAGTTGACACTTGAACACTGCAGGTTTAAAATGCTGAATCCACTTCTACATAGATTTTTAAAAAATACAGACTGTAAGGGTATTTTTTCTTCCTTATCTTTTTCTTAATAACATTTTCATTTTTATATGTGTTAGTCAATTGTGTATGTTATTGGTAAAGCTTTTGGTCAAAAGTACAGGCTATTAGTAGTTAAGTTTTGGGGGAGTGAAATGTTATACGCAGATGTTCAACTACGTGAGAGGGAGGTTTGCAACCCAACCTCCATGCTGTTCAATGATCAACTGTATTGTGATTCTTTCCAATCTAGTAAAGCCAGGGATGTAGAGCTATATTACTTATTATGGCCCTTCATTAAGATGGACCAACTTAAATATATCCATTGTTGCTGCAGAAAGACCTAGACTACTTTATCTGGGGTCAATGTAGACTATTTATTCAAGAAGAGCATCATGTAAGAGAAAAGATAAGGCTCAATTTTTTAACAATAGTAAATGTACAAAAAAATACAGAATAGAAGCTTCTCCTTCCCACTCCCAACAGTTTGTATGGAAGGAGGAAGATACAAAACATCAGTCTTATTCTTCTTTTCAATGAGTATTAAATACAATGTGAAACTAAGTTAACCAGAATATTATACACAAAAACCAGAAACAACGCTATGCTCTCATCTTTTATTTGTGATCCATACAAAATAAAATATTTTGGAATTAGATTAAGATTAGACCTAGATAATGCCTATAATTTCATGTTAACGTGATGAGGAATTTTTACAAAAGAAATGGGATCCCTTCCAAGAAGCCATTTTCCGAATGAACTTACAATGGGGAAGTCTTTTGGCGGAAACTTTTGGGGGCATGGATAAAGTCAGATATCAGTATAATCTTACTCATGGAAATATTGTGTAATTTCAAGAGATTTGGCATTCCCTTTTAATAGTTAAAACTGATTTGGGAAGTGACCATCATCGTGCAATTTTAGCAGTTTGCTGGGGAAATTTTAAATTTTATATACGGAGGGATTGCATGTATTAGGGGGCATCCCCCCAAAATTGGAATTATCTTCTGGAGGGCAGGCCCCTTGTAGTACAGGCTTCCCCGCTAGGTGAGTGTTCTGGGAACCCATCAGCACCAGTGCACCAGCTGGCATTGTTGTGAGAGGCTGCATTCAGCTTCAGTGAATTTTTTTTGGAGACTTTCAATGCATTTGCCCATTTCATGATGGATGAGTTAAACGAACAATGTGCAGCATGAGAACACACGTGCCCACACCACACTGAGCGTTCAGCAGTTTTTGATGGTGTGACCCTCGTGCTCCACCCTCCCTATTTACCTGATCTCACCCCAAGTGACTTTTTTTTGTTTTCTGGAATGAAAAAAGTTCTCAAAGGGAAATGTTTCTTTTTTTCCCATGTGGAAGTGGTGAAACCAAAAAGGCAAACACACTAAAAGGCATTGACATCAATGAGTTCAAAAACTGTTTTGAGCAGTGGAGAAAGCATCTCCATAGGTGAATTGCATCAAACAGAGAGTACTTTGAAGGTGACTGAAGTTTAACTGTGTAAGAATAAATATACAATTTTTTTATAAATAAATTCTGGGGTTTTTTAGGTCCCTCCCCTTGTAAATGTTTTCTAGAAATAGATTATGAGAGAAAACACAGTGTTATAGTGTTCATGTTTCTTTTTCTGTTTTGCCTTGGTGCAAAGACGTGGTGAATCATGAGGGAGGAGGGCTTGCTTTGGACAAATGCACCCTGCTTGTAACACCCAGATCATTTTCTATCCAGTTGTGCCACACAGGAGATCTGATGGCTACAGAGGGTCAGAATTATAACTGCTTCTAATTGCTGTTCCCATTTCTTGTAAAGAAGAGAAATGCTTCTTCTTTTTGACAAAAGCAGAAAAAATGGTAACTAATAGCATGCCAAAGGAAAAACCACTTCTCTGTTAGTCCTGATACTGAATAGTCGATCCAGTTGTGTGGAGTCAAATCAGAAATAAGAAATGGCTTTCGGTGACAGAAGTTTGATTCTTCAATGTTAGGGCTAAAATCCATCTCGGAGACATGTTTATTGCGATGGACACTATCTTGCTGAGGGAAATATAGCTGAGAAGGCAAAGGAGACCACACTTAACTGTTTACCTATCGCATGCCAGGCACATTAAGGAACATCTCCAATGCCTGCAATGACCCTGTAAAGTAGCTGAGGTCACTCCATTTACAGATGTGGAAACTGAGGCACAGAGAGCTTACAAACTTTGTTCAAACATATAGTTGGTAAACAGGAATTCCAGGAAAATTTGTGAGTTGGAAGTCTTTGGAGTAATGACTTCTTACCTTAAACAAATCTTGTAGGAATGTAACTTTGCAAAGGAATTTTAAAACTACCATGTCTGATAGTCAGTCAGAACTAACGTAAGAGACAAGTCTCAGTTTCATAAACACAGGATTAGAATTGATGACAAAATATGGAAATAATTTCCTGATTCATTAATTTGCTAATAATTGTTATTGCACTAATGGCCACAGCCCAAGTTCACGATTTGTTGAGATGTGGTGACACGTGTAACTCATAACAGACAGAAACAATACCATTGTTGTCCCAGGTGAATTCAAGATGAAGAAGCCCACTCTCTTGGAATTGTGTAAAGCACACAAAACAATCTGTTGTGCATATTTCCACTACCCTATGAGGTGATGAGAATTAAGGTGGCTCTATTAAAAATAATGACAACTAGATTTAAATGGTTGTAATTTCTGTTAAGAAAATAAACACTCAATGGGTCATTCAGGAGCCATTGGGAAAAAAGTCCATTTTCCTTACTAAGGTATAAAAACTGCCTTGAAAGGATATTATCAATGGTCCTTTAAAACCTCAATGACAGGAGCAAATTGCTTGTAATTGCTTTAACTTCCTACTCTTGGGACATTGCATATTTTTCCTGAAATATACAATGTCCCAAGAGTAGGAAGTCAAAGGTTCTGTAGCCTCTGTTGATTTCCTTGAGGGGAAAGAAAAAAAATCAGCCAAGGGGAACTCTGACTGCCATTTCCTTGAGATTCTAACCACATGCTAAGGGCAGTGTCCCAGGGACCCGGGCCATGTGTAGTACACAGGGTGTAGGACTGTAAAACACAGTGGGTGCAGCCATGGTGATGATGTTCATCAGAGGCTATAGGTTCCAAGTCTGCAGTGCAGCTTCTAAATATTCCTGTTTGTGGTGGGAAAGTCAGGGAAATGGAGCAGATTGATGAGAAGTCTAACTGCTGATGGTATTTGCCTCACCTCTTCTACTTTCATATTGTATGTTCTCGCATTGTCCTTGTTCAATTCAATGTGAATCCCCAGACACGTCTGAAGCCTTCTGTCAAGTATGATTGAAAAAGCACTGGACAAATAGAGTGTAGTCTCTGTTTGCAGGGATCTCATGTACCCCAGGAGAGGCAAGCAACAGGCCTGCCCATAGAAATTCGTGGGCCCAGGGCAAGACCACAAATCACATGTCTAAATATTTCAGTTACGTATTAACTTGAGCTAATACTTCTAAATTTAATACTTCTATAGTTCAATATTGAAAAACAATCTTTGTAATGATCTGGAAGACCCGGTTCACATTCCAAATTTTAGGTATTTTTGGTGCTCTACAAGGAACATGGTGGCATTCAGAGGGGCATCTTGGCCTCCTGTCTATTCAAGACCCCTTCTTGCCCCAGGAGGGACCCTGTGCACCAGCAGACACTCTAGTTGTTGTGCTCGAAAGCTCTTTTCACCTCTCTCCTCTGCGTACACACCGCAGCCAACTGTTCCTTGGCTTTCCTCAAGGCTAAGACCAAGTGCTGGTGACACATTTCATCCTCTGGAGAGAAGGACCTGAAGAAATGTCCAAGACAGGACTGAAAGGTCTCAGGGGACTTTGGAAGGAAATTCTGGATCCCTGGGTACCTGGGGTATGGCCGAGAATGGGAGTCATAGCTACCAGGGAGAGCAACCCTCAGATCCTCAGATCCTCAGACCCTCAGGCCACTGCTTTGGTGGAGGGGCGTGGCCTGAGGAAGGTCAGAGTTGGGTATTCCCTACGTGGGGCTCAGGACACAGCCACTCTTGTCAGAATCAGAGGCTAATATTGACAAGCCAAGTGTTAAAATCAGACTAATAAAATATCAGTTCCTCATAAGTATTATCAAAAGACTCAGTTTTTGTTTGGTTAGTATTTTTAAACTATGAGTTAGCAAAAGAATATATTAGGCATTTTCTGTTGCTTATGTTCTCTGACAGAGTAAGAACTTGCAAAATGGCTAAATTTCAGTGGACCATCTAACATTCCTGAATTAGGAGAGATTTGTAGCTACTGACCGGTCTGTTAACTCATGTTTTGGTAAGTAAATATAACAATCTAGTTCTTTGAACCAGACATTTCAGGATTCCAATTCATGTTTGGAAACATTTTCAACTGTGAACCATTCTACATGTTTCATTCGTAGTAATTGGTGAAAAATTTTTTTCTAAATATCTTAAAAAATTATCTTTTTAGATTTATTTCATTATACTTTCTCCTTTCTGTTCATCATGACTATTAATCATTTATTACTTCACCGAACAAAACTTTTGATCATAGTGTTCATGTTGTCTTTCAGGTACATTTGTCCCTAAATGATACAATCACACCATTGCCCTTGTTTCGAATTTCCTCTTCTTTCTTTACATTTTTCTGAAAACCTATATGCCCAACACTGACTTTTCTTGTCTCAGTTCCATACTGCATGGAATATCCTTTTCTGCAGCATCATATTGTAAATCAAGGAAAGATTAGCTTCACTTTATTCCTTTTTTTCAGATATAACTTTTTGTCTTAATAGTATTTAAGTTTTTCTACCTATAAATATACTGTTCTATAATTTGGGACATGTTATTCAAAATTTTAAATCAGTTCTTCCAAGTCAATTATTATTTTTGAATCCTAACTCTATAGCTGTGCTTTCTAAAAATAGATTTTCTGCAAAATTTTATTAATTTATTGTTTGTCATATTCATGCTCCTTATTAAGTGGATTAAAAAAGAAAGGGGCTAATTCTTCATTTTGTCAATGATTTTCAATGTGACATTGAATAAGACCCTTCATGCTAATTATAATCTCGTCTCATTAACTGTGAGTCTACCCAGTTCCTAAGTCACTCCTTCATATAATATTATGAACCCAAGGAAGATAAATTATGTTGTTCAACAGTTAGTATAGAGGTGGTATGTAGGATTTGGCTTTTTATTTGCTTTATTTATTTATTTATTTTTAATTCATTTTTATTGTTAGACTTATTGGGGTGACATCTGTTAGCAAGGATTACATAGGTCTCAGGCATACAATTCTACAGTGCATTGTCAACTTGTTGTATAATAAGTTCACCACCTAATGTGACTTCTTTCTCCATCACCTTATATTTAGCTTCCCCCCCCCCACCCCCTTAGAAAGGTAAGTCAGGCAAAATAAGGCACTAACTTCAGATTGAGGGTTGGCCTTAAAGCAAGTGAATAGGAGAGGTGGCACCCTACAAAGTCTTACCTACGTGTGGCTGCCAAACACCCCACTCCCTAATCCTGAATCAGAGGAAGGTTTAGGTCCAAGTTTCACTTTTGACCCTTTGCAGCTTCCAGGTTTGGACAAATTATCTGACATCTTTGGGCCTCAATATTGATTGTTTACAGAAATAGAACATTAGATTATCTTTCAGGTCACTTTTAACTTGAATAATCCATTCCTCAATTGTTCTACCAGGTCTGAAAATTTTCCCATTAGTTACTAATGAGTCACTGCTGGGTTGGACCACAAAGACTAGAACGTTATCTCTATACTCCTACAGTTATTATGTACTGAACACGTCAACAGAGGTGTGTATTTTCAACTTAGCAACTTGAGTCACTAGAAACAGAGAATGAGTCTGAGAACCTAGCAGCTTGAGCATGTCAAATCAGGGACAGTGGGTCAGGGGAAAGAAGAGGAGAGTGTCAGAGGGAAAACGAGGAGAACCCAAGGACCCTTGGCTGAAGAGCTTCCTGGCGAAAGTGATCTGCTAATCATTGACAAGTCATGAGGTTGCTAAGTTAATGAAGACAGAAATAATCAATAATCACTGTAATAATGTTATACATTGCTTTTATTTTTCAATGCAGTAGAGTATTGAATTAAAAAGTACGAGATATATAGTAATTTTCTCTTGAATCTGCTTTGCTCAGCCTAATAAATCTGTCTACATCTAATCTAATATTGCCTAACTTAAGTGCCCCAAATGCTTTTTCCCACACTCTCCATCTATAGAAAACCATATCCATCATTAACATTCAACTCCAAGTCTAACTTCAAGTTTTCTCTTCGATGTCACCAGATAGAGTTAACTTTCTTTTTCTCCACTTGCTGACAGCATGTTACTACCATGTCTCTGTGTTTTATGTCTCTCTGTTCCACATAAGCATGAGCTGTTCGGACATTTGTTTCTTTCTCACCTCTTGCTTGCAATGTATGTGAGCACGTTGAGAAGGGCCTCAGTTCCTTTCTGACTCGTTCCAATCAGTGCTTTGCTTCTCTCCAGGCCTTTCCTTATGATTCTCTAGAGCCTCTTTGGGAAACAAAAAAATGAACATGAATGGTATCTTTTCTTCTCCATTCCTATTATTACAACCCAAGTTCTCCTTCAAGCAATGTAAGCAGTTCTGGGTAATTAAAAGAAGGTTGGGCACCAAGGGAAAATCAGAAAAGTACAAACATTAATATTTCTCTGTCTTGCTGCAATTCAGTGACAAATTTGGGCTCTCGTCTATTGTTGTTGTTATTATTATGTAGTTTTAAAAGGCAGCATCTTAACCAGGGATTTGCATCAAAATCACCAAATAGATTTTTAAAATTTACACACCTTCGCCAATGGTAGTGATATGATTCAATAGGTCAGGGCTAGTTCTGGTGTCTGCATACAGAAATCTCCCCCTTGTTTCCGGTGCAACCCACAAGGTTAGGTGGGAACCTTTTATAACTTAAAGCACAGGGTTCCGGAGCCACAGATTTGAGTGTGACCTTGGGCAAGTTATTTAAATTCTCTGAAGATTATATATGTATATGTGTGTTTCTCTCTATATAATTTTACATTTTAAAAAATTATGATAAAATTTTCAGATAAGATTAGAGTAGATGGAAATGCCAGTTTGTTTCAGACAACGTACTCCAGTTTTTGTTTAAAGCAAACAGCTGAAAACAAGTACTAGACTTTTCTTTTCATTTTATTGAGATATAATTGATGTACCACTAGATTTTTTTTTTATAACCACAATTTTGATTTGGTCTAATGAGTTTTGGATTTACCGAGTCACGTGGTTTGTTCAGTTCATCATTGTAATAATTACTGTTTTATATCTTGCCTACCTAGAAGTAACCCACTAGCATTGTCTTTTTGGCGATAACTTACTTTTTCCCCTGAAAGATTGTAAGAGTTCTTACTGTACTATTTGTGCCTTTGAAGGAATGTGTGCAGGTCGATGTTTCTTTATAAGGATGAATATTTCTCTTTCTGAATCTACGTCCATTTACTTTCTGAAGTGTTTCACACTTTCCAAGACCACACTTTTCAGTGTGTGTGTGTGTGTGTGTGTGTGTGTGCATGAACATATGCGTGCCCTCGCACACATGTATGGAGAAAGTGGGGGAGGGGGCAGAGAGAGAGAGAGAGAGAGAGAGATATCTTCTAGCAATTATGTTAATACATAGATAATTTCTGGTTTGCTGATGTGAGAAAGTTAGTCTTTAACATATTTTTTCCATACCTTTATAAGCTTTCCTCTTCTGACCTAGAGTGTGCCTGCCTGGTATTCTTTCTACCTAATTTCTTCCCATTCTTCAGGTCCTAATTTTTATAAAATCTTTCCTGATCCTCCCTGTGCCAGTAATGTCTTCCTTTCATTTTGTCTGTGACTTGTTGTATAGAATAAGCAGTTAAAACTTGCATCCTGTGTCATATTTTACTAGGTTGTTTCATTGTTTTAGGAGTGGATCTTGTCTCTCTAATTCTTCTAAGTATCACATGAAGGGTGTCTCTATGGACTATTTCTCTGCTTCCTCCTCATTGCCAAACAGGGACTTGAAAATAGCATGTGATATTATCCTCTGAGGAATGCTGTTTGAGGAATATTGTTTTTATATATGGTAAATAATTATACATGCTAATATTAAAGGAAATATATCAGAGTGTTGTGTATTCAGGCCAAAAGAAAGGATTCCTTCCTACTAATGTTGACTTTTTTGGCCTAATATTTGGTTACCAGAGGGAAGGACTTCACAAGCTTGATCCCTGGAAAAATCAAGATATTTACCTTTGACATTAGGATTAACTTGGCTCATCTCAGTTATTCAGAATTAAGAAAACCAGGTTGCATGCATATTCTTTCTTTTCCTGTAAAAAGAAGACTTTCAGGTCTAGTTCCCAGCATGTTATTTCAATTAGAGTTCAATAATATTTACTGGCCCTCCTAGATGCTAACCCTCCTAGGTCTTTGTTTTGTCCTAGTTAGGTCACTATTCTGTCTGTCCAAAGTAGAAGTATATTTCTTATCTACTTCCTTCCCAAGGCCCCTGGCAGCTTTGCACAGTGGCTGGAGCTTCTCATGCAGTTCCTGATATTGTTCCATGGTTCTTTTCAAAAGGCAAGGGAAAGCAAGGGATATGTCTGTTATTAAAAGTTCACAGTTGTGGAGGTTGGGGGTTGAGGGTCAATGACTCCTAACAAGTGAGAATTTTTCTCACTGGATGCTGCTCAAGGGCTTATCTACTTAAAAAGACAAAGACTTTGTTCTACACAGCATTTCAGTCTTAGCACCTATCATTTTGCATACCACATAGTTGGCATTGATAAGTACTTGAATAAACACAGGAGATCAGATCCTATCTCTTCCAAGAAGCCTTCCTTGGTCTACTGAGTAGGATTGATTACTTCCTCCTCTGTGCCCCACTGCATCGTGCACTCTCCTTCTCTTATTAAATTTATCTTCACGAATGGCACTGATTTGTAGATTTATGTCTTTCAGTAATTCCTTGATAGCAAGCCTGTTTTAGGTATTTTAGTATCTCCAGTACCAAACAAGCACGATGCTAAAACAAATAGCCCTGCATATCTTCTGTGAAGTTATCACTAGTAATGTTATTCACTTCACAGTATCCTTTTTAGAAGACATATTTAGAAAATTATATCCAGAATATGTGTTTCTCTTAGACAATTTTTTTGCTTTCATTCCATGAATACAACATTTTGTGTCTTTCCAGTTATATTTGGACCCGCACACAGTAAGGACTCAATGGCAAATGCTTTTCTATTAGTCTTACTCTGGGTTCCAATTTAGTTACCTACCATTAGTTTTCCTTTATACTTCCTGCTACTTCTGACATATGGTACTTTGTTGTATTAAAGTATCATATAACCTTCCTTAAGCTCATCTTTTAAAATAAGGTGGAGTAAAAGTAAACACTGTAGACAAAAGAAGGGGGGATTCTATAAAAAATAACCTCATAGTATGATCTGATCTTAAATTCCTAACTGGGCAGGTCATGATGGGTAGTCACTCCCCGTCCTATAACTTCTTTAGTAAAAGGCTTATCTTAGCCTTAAGCAAGCCCTGTCCATTGTTTTTGTGTGTCTAGGTTAACATACTTTTGAAATGCCTCCTTCCAGACCCCTCCCTCTAATACAGGTGACCACACTTTCAGAACCCTCCTTCTAAAATGTACAAGAGAGCCTATAATGTTAAAGATCCTGTAATCCCATCCCCTTCTTGCTTTTCCCCACCTTCATGTAACCTTCTTTATGTTCCCTCCTGAAGGCCAAATGCATAAAAAGAAACTGCAAACTGTTATTCTCGGCAAAATTTTTCTCAGTATATCGAGATCTTGTTCTGGGCATATCCCCTGTCAGACTCAAATAAATTCTTATGAAACTTCTTTACCGATTGGACAATTTTTATGTAGATAACACCTATAAAATAAGGATAAATTATATTCTACAAAGTAGAGCTAGGAACAATGGATATATCAATACTGAATACATTACACTGCCCTAAATTTCCTTTGACTTGAAGAAGTTAAAAATCAATGGAATTTGAATATAAGAGTGAGGAATTGGGAGGTGTCAAAGTTCATGCAACTGTTTGGATGGTGCCGTTCTCTGAATTTGGGAAGAGAGAAGGAAGGCATGGACGAAAGAATTTCCATTATTATAACTAATATCCATATAATGGTAAATAACCATTATTATAACTAATAGCCATAGAGCTCTGTATAATTCACAAAACATTCTAAAACAAACCATAGATATAAGAACAAACATTTTTATAGTGTTTACATAGATTATTGGTTTTTAACAACAGGCTTGTCAGTTGGCCAAGGCCTACATAACTGGCGTTCCCTATTTGCAGGTGAGAAAGCCAAGTTTCAGAGGGGCTACAGGACTTAGAAAGAATTGTGTAAGGGAGGTCTTAGGTGTAGGGGTTCTGATTTTTTGTCCTATGCTCTGCTCCCCATTATACTGTTTCTTCTAGGATTGAAAGCACATCAAAGCTAGAATGAGGAGTGCAGGGGTAACTAGCTCTCTGGCTCTGTGAAAGAGGATAACAACTACTACAGTAAGCATTATAATGCAGTCTTCCCCACGGCTTAAAATTTTATGACCCAATGCTTATTTCCTGTGACTTGCAACCGTGACCTGTAGCTTCAGCTGCCTTCATTTGTTTATTGTCACTCTTCCTCAGTCTCCTGGGAACAAGTTCCATTCAGTAGAAGTGTGATACACCTGTTTAACTGAATTCTTAATTCTAAAAGCATCTTAAACAGAAACATTGAAATGACATTTCTGACATAATTTGCTTATTTTTGAATGTAGTATGAGCAACATGTGATAGGTATTAAAGATTGATTGATTGATTATCATGTAGGTTTCATAGTAAATACTAATTGTTGATCAAGCCTTGGAAACATCATCAGACTTTAAGGTACTGATGTTTGTGCACACCACGAGCAAATTATAATGTATAGAAGACATGTGTTTGAATGTAAAGGAACAACTTTCCAGTTTGGTCTTGTATTCCTCTGCAGTAGATAACCAGAAAAGAAGATACTGAATTCAGGGGAAAGAGAGGGTTGAGTTGAAAGCCATGATATGATTATGCCTTCAGTCTATAGCCTATTCCTGGGAGGGACATTTCCTGATTTCTCTATCTTATTATGCACATTGCTAGGCCAAATGCTGAAGTCAAACCCTGAGAAGACTAACTGGTCATTTTTCAAAAACCTCAAGTACACGCACCTTCTAATCCAACATAACTCTTGCAAGATGGCCACCGCCATCAAAATACTGCTGTAGTCAGGTAAAATAAGTTTGGACTCCAGATTTGAGAAGTAGATGATTAAGAAACACTTGCAAGTGTTAATTCTTGTTCTTGAATCAAAATGGACTGTGGAGGTATCAAATAAAGTATGATAATGACTTGGTTTTTTCAGACAGAGTTTATAGAAATCAATTACCTCTACCAATCTTCAAAAACAATATATATTTCTAAATGCTTAGACCAGGCTCCTTTAGTCAGTTCTCTATTTTTCTTACTACCCAGAATCTGAAGCATTCGACATATGTGGGATCCTAGTATTTTAGAGCTGGAAGGGAGGCTCTCCCACCCTGGGTTTATCTGTAGGCTGGATAAAGGTTTGGGATTTAGCAATAGGCTTTGCTAGCTCAGCTTGTGAAAATCACATTCTTTATCAACTCCCCAGATGGTTTAGATCATTAAAAACACAACACAACAAAACAAAAGCCCTTCAGAGTGTACACTGTGAAGATATTCTCTAATTTCCAAGAAAAATAAATGTATGTCTCATTTCTCACAGATTTCTCACACTTTCTCCATATACAGCCTGAATTGCTATGCTGAATGAAGAACTTAAAGCTACCGTTTTTGAAACTGCAAAACCTTGTACTGAATACTTAACTTCCAACAGCCCTTTCGTCTTTCCAGCTTGTCCATCAGCCCCCGACTCTAAGTCAGTATTTATCTCTTGGGGTTTAGCTTAAACTGAAAAGTGGATGTCTTTATTCAACGAATTTGGGGCAACTGGCTCTCAATAAGCAACAAAAACAAAAAGGCTGTTTCAAGTCAAAGAGACCTCAAGAAACTGTCCCACCATCTGCTGAGGAGAGAGAAATGAGCCCGTGGGCCAATAGCTCTGTATTGAATAGAAGAAATAGTATTGTCCTCGAAATGTTCTGCAATACTCTTTGGATCAAAATATTATAATCGCAGCAAATAGATGCAGCATGCTAATAGATGAGGCCACACTTAATGGATACTCAAAGGGCCAGACCACTGCTTGGCTTGGATCATTTATGGTCATTTGAAAGTAAAACTGGGGGGCTGAGGGGATTAGGGGTGGAGGGGGGCAAGGGAGACCTTACATGAAGCTGGCACGCACCAGTGGGTAAATGGCTGGCATTTGCAGCGCTGCATTGCAGGGGAGCTTTTAGCAGTTTGCCACTGCCAGCTGATGTCTCTGTGAACATCAGTGCCAGGAAGCCAAAAATGAAAGCAGGTGCAGGGGCAGAGGCACTGAATGCTGGGGTAGGGGTGGGGGAGGGGGATATTTAGCAACAGAACTTCTGTTGTTAAAAATTGGTTGCCTTCATTAAAACCTAAACAATGCCTCACTTTAACTCTGCATACCGTTTGTAGCCTGCTGGAGTCCTGCACACACTTAAGGCGAGCCTCTTACGTTTACGCACGGCACTAAGGGGCTGTGTTTTGTTAGTCTCTCTCTCCAAAGCTGTGGATTGTCTGTGCGACTGCTGACCTCTGATTAGCGCAGCTTCCCCACCCCCCCCACCCCCCACCCCCCGCCAGCCAAAGCCAGGAGTGTCTGCTTCCGAGCAGGGCCCTCTCCTCCCTGCCCTCCCAGGGTGCCCCCTCTTCAGACAAGTCCCACTTCTACACAGCCAGGGCCTGGGAACAGGGAACATTCCCGAACTCGGCACGTCGTCTTCACAGAGCCCTGTCGCCAGTTGAGCTCTCTAAAATGCTGCCTTCTGCTGAGAAAACAGACGGGACTCAGTGCCGCCTGCAATTTACATTTCCCTCAAAAGATCTCTGTTCCTGTGACATTGTTGCAAGTGGTGGCAGGGGGAAAAACAATGGGGGAACCCAAAGGAAAAAGGAATGAAGGTAAAGGTTCGGGACCAACAGAGGACAAGAAGTGAGGCTTGCCACAGGGCACACTAAACACTGAGAATGAAACAGAAAGACATCTGCCCCCTCTGCTGCCCTGCCCAGCTGAGCCGTTTCCAGCAAGGATTTGGGTCAGTGAGCAGCCTCCTTACGGTAGAATGTGAAAGTCACTTTTTCAGGGAGACAGGACAAAAATACAGATCCCATGCAGGCTTCTCACCACTGTGATGGAAGGAAAGCAAACCCCGACCAGAGGAAACTGCAGGCAGTCGCTACACTTTGTTTTTTTGTTTGTTTGTTTTGTTTTGTTTTTGGACATGAGTGGGTGCAGTGAGGGACAATTCTAAAGTATGTCCGTTTGTTTTAACAGGCTTTTAGAAAAAATAGAAATAATAAAGTTCAACGACAAGCCAGATGTTCTGCACAAACTCGAAAACAGTTTGATCTATTAAAACTTTGATGCCACAAGTTTGTGGTCAACAATTTGAATTATAATGTATGACAGATCAGTGTGGTGACGCCTGGGGAATGATACTGGGAGTATCATTCGGTTTGTTCCATGACCTTGCACTTGGACAGAGTTTATATTCAGTCTTCGTTGTCTCTTCCACCAAGTGCTACTGTCTTGTCCACAGTAGGTTTGGTTATTATAATCTCTTAAAGCCCAGAGGCATAAATGGGGTCGCATGTCAAAAACGTCAGTGGATGAAAAGAAACTTAGTTCGTAAAGCAAGTGGAGTCTGAGCTTTGGTCTAAATGAAATAATTGAGTTCAGACAAGAGATGGCAAAGCTGGGAAGTCTGAGAGAAGTGAAATGCTCTAATACGAAAATTAAAAATTAGCCAATGCTAGGAAGAGGCATTTCGAAAAATAAGCAGTAGCTGATAACATGAAACAAGGTTCAAGATCAGAATTAAAAATGGCAACATTTGAAGGAAAAAGCCTGTTCATCTACAAAACGTGCAGCTTGAAAAAATATATTCTCAATATTGTTGAGAATTTCAGTGAAATTAGCTTAAATCTTGAGAAATTCAAAAAACTGTGTATCAAAACTTAAAATGTTTTTCCTCATAGTAATTTATCTTGCTCACATATTAAGATATGTAACAGTTATGTGCAAAAGAGTTTATTGTGCTAATATTTAAATATTTAAAAATTAGAAATACGCTAATTATCAAAATGTAAGAGATTCGCTAGGGAATTTATGGTATTTACATAACATACTTTAGAAAAATCTACTCCAACTTGGGGAACTTCTTGCCATATGTTTGCTTAGTGAAAAAAAAAGTCTATAAAATAGTACATACAGGATGATCTGAATTATGTGTGAAGCATCTACTTCAAAAGGTCAGCAGTAGTTATTTTGAGTTCCAATTATCGGTAATGTTTTTTCTTAATTTTTTTCTCTGTCTATTTTTTTCAGAGTGAAAATGGATATAATATAAACTTTTTATTGAAGAGGATTCTCTATCTAGAGAAATGCACAAGTCAGAATACAACTTAATGAATGTTAAGAAACTGAAGACTTCATGTAACCAGCCCCTCACTAAGAGACAGAGCATTACAAGCCCATGGAGCACCGTTTCCTACCCCTTCCTGATCCCTTACTTCTCCCCCAAGGGTAAACTCCACCCCCACCTGCAGCAACACCATCGTAGATGAGTTTTGCCTTCTGTGTATTTTAAATAAAGGAAGCACAAAGTATATCAACTTTTGTGCCTGGCTTCTTTCATTCAATATGGAAACTATATTGTGTTAAGCCAAGAAGAGCTAACTGGAAGTTAAGAGTATCCATGCAGAGCCCTTGTTGTATCAGGCCTCCTGCTGATGACTCCAGGCCCTATTCCTGTCCACCTCTCCAGGGTGCGCTCTGATCCCAGTACTGGGCCTAAACCTGTCACAGTCAGTGGCAAGTGTTCTATCCTTTTGTGAACTCTTACACCGTGTGCATCTTCTAGTAGGAAATTAACTAGTACCATATTATTTACTGTTGCATCAATTTTTGAATCCTCTCCATGTTTAACATGTCATGTCTTACTGCTATCTAAGTACCAGTTATTGGATGCCTACATGTGCGAGATACACATGCTTGTAAGACAATAGTATCCCCCTTCTACAGAGAGGATAAGTGCCTTCCCCTAGGTCATACAACTAGAAGGTAATATAGCACCCAAATCTCTACCCAGGCCCTTGGACGCTTTATCACATAATCTCTCCACTGTACCCCATTCTCTCATTGGCTCATATTGTATCTCCTCACTGGAATGGAAGGCCCTGGAGAATTTAAAAATAATAAATTTAAAAAGCATGTGTTTACTTTCCTCTGGACTACCCCTTAGCATAGTGCTTGGCATGTAATAAATATAGTAAGTATTTGGTTACTGAATATATATGTGATGTTTATTTATTTGATTTTTCTAGTACCACAGCACTCTTTATAATTTTTTTTTGATGAAACTGTATCATAATTATGACATACTATAGTGTCTTTTATCATTAGGACCTGGAATTCTGATTCTTATTATTCTGTGGAGAAAATGGGTTTAATAACTATCATGGCCAAAAATCTAAGTAAAAACATGGGTAAGGTAAACCCGGTGCAATGGTATAACTAGTGTATTTGGCCTAAAGAATGAATCATCTTTTAAGCATCATCCTCCTTCACTTAACACAATTATTTTATGTAAAAATTATGAAATGAAATGAATGAAAATAACAGTCAGAACATACTTGTAGAAAAAAATATGTTTCAAAATAAATATTTCAGTACAAAATAAGAAAACGTAATGATTTGAATCTCTTATAACATTAACAAAATTTTTAGAAAAAAGATAACAATTTATACCTATGCATTGGTCTATTGTAGGAGTGAATAATAATATTACAGTTTTTTTCCCCTCATGCTTTAAATTGTGCAAATTTATTAATGACTGTCAAAAGTGATCTTCACAAGTGCATGTTCAATATGCAGAATAGGCAGATTTGTCAATCTATTTTTATGAATAGTTGATCAAAGAACACATTTGATTAAATTTTAACTTCAAAAAGTTTCTCTCACATAAAGTAGCATGGAGTAACACATAAAATTCCAGGTATCACAATACTGTTCCTGTCTTTGGGATCGATTCAAGCAGCTTGCAAATACCTTAAGTCTAATACTTTTAAATACACATCTTTCTCTTTAAGAATTTTTCTAACAACTAGTGTTGAAGTAGCTTAAGATTTGTAACTTTATGTTTACAACCACTAGGCTTCCATTCTCTATTTCACAACTGCTCTTTAAATGTAGGAGAATGAAGTGCTAAGGGATTGGGGAAATGAATTCTGCAAAACCAAGCACTAATGACTCCAAGCTATTACAAACTCGAGTCAGCCTGTGCTGTGGCCCACTGTACACAAGGGTTCCTGAATTATTTTCTATGTAGAACACAGTATTTACAAAGGATCGGTTAATAAGCCTGTGTTAATTTAAAATTTGTATACATAGTATAAAAATTCAACAATAATCCCCCCAAATCCATATGCTGAAGTCCTAACTCTGATCTTTTAAGAGGTGATTAAATTACATTAAAATAAAGTTATTGGTAGAAGCTCTAATCCAATATGTCAGGTGTCCTCATGAACACAGACACAGAAGGAAGACCATGTGAACACACATGTTTTAATGTATGGCTTTGGGCATTGGAAAAATGTTCATCAAGCTCTAATAAGCAGTCACCACTAGCAAGTGTAGAATGGGAATTTCCACTTATTACATTTATGCCCTTTTATACTGTTGGGATGATTTTTATGACAACCGTGCATTGCTTATATAATTCAAAAGGCGATATAAGAAAGAATGGCCAATGAGTGAGAGTTCTTACGTGATAGGAACTGATTTTAAAATCAGTGACAAAACCTGGCTATACAAGATATATGAAAATCCTATATGTGTTTAGAAGGAAGAGCTAGAAACAATGTGTGGACATTTACCATATGGAGGTAAAGTTAAGATCAGTTTAAGAGATAAATTCTTTGCCATCCAGTGATTAAATAGCCTAACAGCATTGTTTATATTGACCAAAAAAAAAAAAAAACAAGTTGAAATAGACCTAAATGTCTTGCAACAAAACACTGAATAAATGAGCTGGGATATATCATATGAGGTCAGACAATTAATGTCATGAACTCATCCTAGAAAAAGTACCTTTGAAGGACTCCCCTTGGGAAGCTCTGCGTGGATGCCAGTGCCTAGTCCACCCTTCAAAGCAGTTTTGGAACTGTTTTCCTGGAATGGCCATCGGAGCTGTTGTCATCATCTTGATGATCATTTTTCCAAAACCTGACAAGTAAGTTCTTGAACTTGCCTCCATGTGCTTACATTGGCAGCACTGTACAAACAAGTCGGTGAGGTGCCCTAAGTGCTGCCAATGTAAGCACGCAGTGGCAAGTTCGTGAACTTAATTGTCAGAGTTTGGGATGACAGCTCTGATGGCCATTCCAGAAAAAGAGTTCCAAATTCCTTTGAAGGGTGGACTAGGCGCTGGCATCAGTGCACAGCTTCCCAAGGGGCGTACTTTGAAGGTGACCGTAGTGATATTCAGCAATGAGGTGTGTAGCACTTTTTCTAGGATGGGTTCACGAAACTAATTGTCCGACCTCATATAAATATGTACATAGAATAAAATACAGCTGTGATAACGAGTGACCTAGAGCTAGCTTTATTCATATTGTAAAATCTCATATATTGCTGAACAATAGAGTAGGTTTCAAAAGAATACATACCATGTGATGCCATTTATGTGAATGAAGTTAAGAAACATATAACTTAATACTCTGCATTGCTTATGGATAGGGTTTTATAAAAGACAATTATTAAGCAATGCATAGAAATGATGAATACCAAATTTAGGATAATGGTTAGCCTTCAGGAAAAAGAAGTAGGATTAGGAACTTGATTTATATTAGTTATGCTTTGTTTCTTATGCTAGGTGGTGGGTACATGAGTGCTAATCACATAATTCTTTATACCCTTAAGTGTGAACTATTTCATAATAATAATCACAATAATAACAATATTAATAACATCTTTCTTAGTACTTACTGTGGGCCACTTGCTATACTAAAGATTTTGCATAATTTATTTCTTTCTCACAAAAGCAGATAGGAACTGTTATTAACCTAATTTTACAATTAAGCAAATCAAAGCTTAAGGAAGAGGTGAGAAGTCTAAGATCACATCTATTAACAGTAAGGAGCAGAGCTGAGATTTGAGTCCAAGCAGTAATCTCCACACTATTCTCTTAACCACTTATAGATGTGAAAAGAGTTGTGAGGTAATGACTTTCCCTTTTTTTATGTAATGGGTTACTTGTTGAAGTAATGAGCTCCTCAGCTTTGAAAATGTAAATAGACAACCAATTGCTAAGATTGCTGCGGGTGGCATTTCATTTCAGTTTGTGAGAGGTTGGGCTACATTAATTGAACTTCCCTTTCAATCCAACCTCTGAATTTTTAATGTCAGGAAGAGTTTGAGGCAAAACACAAGGGCTTCTTCTTTAGGCATGTTGAGTTTGAGGTAAAAATGTGGCCCACAAACAGAGGTGATGGGATTCAGCTTGAAATTTGTTAGCATTATAGCACAAATATAGAAATAGATCTGATAATCCAACATATATGGAGGAATACAAACACGAAAGGCCCACACCTGGTGGGAAGATGAAGGGAAGACTATTTCTGCCTGTTTATTTCTCTCTCTCTGTCTCTCTCTCTCTCTCTCTCTACACACACACACACACACACACACACACACACACCCCTACCACTCTTCCTTATAATTCTAACTGCGCTCTTAAAGAAATAACTGTCCCAATAGCAAATACTACACACTTCAGCACCTTGTACTTTCTGTTTAAGAGAAAGCAAGCTTAACACCGTAAGAGTTTTTAGAACTGAAAGTACCTTGAACAATTTATAAACGTGTGCTGACTACTTGTATTAAATTTGAAGACAATTTTTAATTTACAAAGTAAAGCTCATTCTAAGGGAATAGAGAAATGTGTCTTTTTTAGAATGCTCATTTTTGTATATTCCCAGATTAGCATGCTAAATATGAAGAAGAGGTTTTTTCTGAGCGCAAGCAAGTCCCATCAGCCTATCTGCAAATAGTATTTCTTAGCAAATAGATTGCAATAATTATCCTAAAGCAGGAATATCATCACATGTGAGTGGCAATGTTACTTTGATCAGATCCTGGTGGAATTTTGCTTTAGATCCTATTTTGCAAGGAAGCGGCTATTCCACCTTCTCTGGGGTATTGCAAAAGTGGGGTGATGGACTTGGGGAGCAGAAAGGGTAAGTGACAGAGAGAAGAAAAGCTGATTGTTTATTCACTCTACCAGATACTTTGCATATTTGCATAGGAGGTTATACTTTAGGCATGTAATACTCCCGGCAGTTTTCCTGTTAGTTATTATTCCATTTCTCAGATTATATAACTGAGTTTCAGAGACTGTAAATTGCCTCTAAGTCATGCAGATACAAACTCAGGCATGTCTCCTTTCCACAGTCCACATGCTTTCATTTATGTCACTACATACAACTAAAGCATGTTAGAGCGCGTTCATCCAGAGGAAGATTCCTCTAATCCTCCACCTCTTACTTAGTATCTTCAATCTAATTGAAACTGCTTTCAAGTCGTCAGTAGAACAAAAGAAACTTTGGGTCTCAGCTTGTCCCATTACCCTTTGCTCATGTTTCTTTTTTTAAAGCTTAACATAATACTTGGAACTGCTGTGCTAGTGTAAACTTAGGTTGTATTACTTGGTAAACACTAATTTGGTCATTTTCTGTGTGTGCCAAGTGTATTTCGATTCCATTATACTTTTGCTGATCATTGGTTCATAAGAATCGTATGAAAAGTTGTATTCTTAGTGGTGGCCTTCTGTTAAGGAGAACTCTGAACATCGATTAGGAACTATGAACAGGTTGTATGTCCTGCTATACCTCTGCACCTCCAGCAGTGCCTGGCACAGAGTAGGTCATCAATAAATCATCACTCCTTCCACAACTCAGCAGTCTCTCTCTCTCTCTCTCTCTTTCTTTCCCTCTCCCCCTCTCTCTCTCTTTCTTACTTGCAACCATTAGGTACCAAAAAAAGACACACACAAAATAACTTGAGTTTGATAATGCACAAAAGATCTAATCAATTTGATTCACTAACATCTGCTATGTTGAGGCTCCTGTGTATATTATTATACTTAATTTTAACAACATTTCTGGGAGGTTGGTACTGCCATTATGACCATTTCTTATTATAATTTAATGAATGATGAAACCAAGGCTAGAGAGGATTAGCAAGAGTTTTTGATTTAAACTCAGACCTCTCAGACTTGTGAGGCCTTGCACAAACCACAGTGATAAACCACATCCCTCTGAGAAAATCAGGTAACTGGTATGTGGAAGCCACCAGAGTGCTGAGCAAGACAATGGAGTGTGTGTCAGCAACAAAACAAAGGTAAGGCAAACGAAAGAATGTCTGCAGATAGATTCCCTCTAGAATAAAGACTGGAACCCTAGTTCTTCCTAGAATCTTCTGTTCTCTGGCCTCTAATTTGGTGGAAGTTTAAAAAGGGCAGCAGATCATGTTGGAATGGGGCTGGAGGTGCTCACACGCTCTCATTACTGCCTCCATTAACCCAATTAACAACTAGTCTCTCCTCATCAATATCACAGTGCTGTGGTTGCTCTGTTGCCTTGGCAACCCCTCCAGTCACTACAGTTGGTGCTAATCACATGATGTCTTTGGTCCCAAGCAGTAATAATGCCTCCTGCCATATTGTTGCTGATACTACTGCCATTTTAGTCTGGCCTTTCAGATGGTACCATCACTAACTGAATGGTCATTGAATAAATATAATCAATGTCAATCATTCTACCATTAGAAACCTCTCTGGAATAGTGCAAAAGTGGGGTGATGGACTTGGGGAGCAGAAAGGGTAAGTGGAATGGAGGTCTATGCCTCCTTCACTAAGTGGGACAAGACTGCTTCACACCAAAAGGATAACGAAGACTCCTGCTCAGGGATGGATTTGTCCCCAGTATACTGTGTGCTAGTATGGACTAAGGGAGAGTCACCATTTCCTCTTTTCTTCAGAAGCAAAGGAAGTCTTTTTTCCCTAGGGAGAAGGAGCGAAGTCTGCTTGTCACGCCCCATGTCTCAGAGCCATTTCTCTTTCAGTGCTGGGTTTCTTGGGGAGATGATAGTCACTCAGGAGGCTTGCCATTCCTTGTGAAAAGCCCCACCTTGCCCTTTCAACTGGAAATGTTACAGATGAGTTAAATTCAGTGGTAGATAGAGAAGGAGGAGGTGTTTTTCTCCTTCTTTTCCTAGCTCTCTTTCCAGCCCACCTCTGCAGAACTGGCTCTTGATCACATTGAACTGGCACTGAAGCAAGGGACAGAGGGAGTGGAAATGACACCAGACAGCCCCGAGGTCTGCACAAGTGTGTGCAAATAATCAGCAAATAATCACAAAAGGGACGTCAACCACGGAGAGGAAGGGCCTGCCACTTGTTGTGGTTTGACTCTTTTTCCCGTTGCACACAGTGTTTGCCTTCAGAGTCAGAGTCAGATTTAAAATTCCCCACTGAGACTTCTGTTTGGAACTGTTCCATGGCTCTTCTAACTTCATCATACCATGTGCAGATCACCAGCCACCTCAAATGGCCCAGTGACTAGTTTCTAGCAAAGTGCACCTCGTCTTGAAAAACTTAAAAGCTGAGGAGATTGGTCTTATCCATCAGGGGTATAAGTATCATGTATAAACGAAAATGACTATTGGATTACCAATTTGTTTAATATTATCTAAGAAAAGAACAGTTTAGAGCGAGAATTCAAATACCTAGATAACAGACTCCATTGACTCAAGATAAATGAAGTATTGCTATTTATTCTTGCTTAACCTATTAAACAAGGTAGTTGTAGTTCCCAGACCTAAAGAGAACCCAATGTGACTACCTTCCCAGCATCCAAAATTGTCTAGGCTGTTCACATTGGCAGTACCTCAAGCTTGAGGACAGCAGGGCCATTTCAGCCTGTTCTTTCTACTTAGGTGCCAAGAAGCCTTTAATTGGCTACTTACTCTAATTCCTCTAAATAGAAACTTATCTGTTTATGGGTCCTCCAATTAGACTAAAGGTCTCAAAGCCCTTGTGTCAGACTCTTAGAGAGAACCTTCCCTTTACTACTGTGTGTTCCTTCTGTGACTAGACCGAAAAATGAGGAAAATGTAAGAAGGTACAGTCGGGCTCATGCATGACCCCATTATCAGTGCTTCATTTATACTGAAACGATTTGTTCAACAATCTAAATCAGACACTGCTCTTTACAATTGGAATTAAATCAACTTTTTTTTAATGGGGTCAAAACATCTTTAAAAGCCAATTCGAACAGGGTAGAGTAGTTTTGTTTTGTTTTGTTTTCCTTAACAATTGCATAGTGAGTTCTTCCACCAACTGGTGTAAATAGCTTAACATGTAAGAAAATTAGAAAAAAGTTTTAAGGAGCCTTGAAGGAAGTAGGGGCAGAGTATGGAGAAAAATAAACAATAAACAAAAGGCGACCACTGTCAGCCTCTTAGGGTAGATCTATGTTCCTCTTTTTCTGGTTGTCATTCATTCCCCGAGTACAACAGAGGGGTGCCACACCGCTGAGACCAGCTGGTTGGCAATAATATGTTCCTTTATTCAGAACATAAAAAGATCTGAAACTCTGTATATTTCATGGGATGTAGCATATGATTTAAAACCCTCAAGCACTAAGACATATAAAGCATGAATAAAATTAACCTCTGAAAGAAATGATAAATTGACTACGAATAATAAAAATACTATTCATACATTTGCTATACAATGAACTGAGGAGCAAAAACTAATAAGTCATCAAGAGTACATTTTCAAAATCATTGGTTTAGGCAAAGCTTATGAAATGAAAATGTAGGTGATGGGACTTAAGTCATCAGTCTTTTAATTTTGTACATTTTGAATATTAACCAAAAATATTCATCTACTGTTGAAATTTTGGGAAAGGGAGAGAGGGAGAAATAGTCTACCTAATGCAAGCTTCTAAACAAAGGCATTCATTTTGCTGTAAATGTATCAGAACAACATCATATCCTTTGTGATGTCCCCTCTTTTGTTTTGGTTTTACTTTTAAATTTTTTTGTTACAGAAATTTAATGCTTGGCAATAGCATGTTTCTAAATTTCTTTTTCCACTTCACCCCCTGACTTTACATGAACAATACCCAAAATGAAAAAAATAGAAATGAAAAAAATTCAAGCATATATTCAATGTGGAACAAAATTTGGCTTTTTTAAAAGGCTTTATTTTGGTATGTGTTTAGTGTTATGTTGATAAGTTATAGGAAGAATTTTTGGTTATTGAGAAGAGATAGGAAAAATAGATGAAAATGAATTATTCATGCACTCATATTTATCATACACCCTTGTGCAGACTTTTACAAAAACTGAAGAGTAATGGAACCACAGTATTTTATATAAAGAAGTGTACCCACGTGTTCCAGTTCCTGAATTTTTAATTGCATAGCACCCTCAGGTAATTATTATAATTTATGTGGCAGATATAGATATTCTCATAAATTATCTTTTTTATGTAAAGCAGATTGTTTCTTAAAAGCGAAACCAATCTCAAAATTTCCACATTCTTCTATAAAGCAGTAAGAAGTAGAAGCATGAGTTCTCTCAGAGAAGAAAGTGATTGAATACTTGTTCAATGATGCTCTCTGTGGCCTCCATGGGGTGGGAAGTACTCTTACCTGTTTGTTTGGGGGAGAAGATCAGTTCTTGCATCATTCGATTTTTTTCCAAACTGTAACTATTCACAACAACATATGATTAATCCACACTTAGTTTGATCAAGTACGATAGTATTCATTCAGTATTGCATTTATACTCTACAAGCCTCTGACCATACACTTTGAAGATCTATGCCCTAATTTCCAATAGCAAGGACTTCCAATATTATTGAGGACATGCTTGTTAAAATTTTTATACTTTCTCTTCTCGTTAAAGTTGAGTTTTCAGATATGAAGATGTCAAAACTATGCCTGTAATGCTTTGCACTCATTAAATAGGTCTAAAAATTTTTAAATAGCTATTCCTTTTTCTGTTCAAATTAATAGTTGATTATGTTACTTTAAAAAAATGAAATACATTGGTTGTGGCATTAATTGAAATTTTTAATAGAGAAGCTATAATTACATAAGAAAAACAGGGAGAGGTATAGGTATGGAAGGAGCTATTGTAGAAGCAAATAGGAAATCTACTCACAATGTGAGAATACAAACAGGATGTATAAAGTGCAAAGCCATTGCCAAAGTTTGTTTTTGCTAGCCAAGATACATAGAATTTGAATTACATTTTCACCTGGTAATATTCCAAAAGGAAATAAATAATGATATTCAAAATTATTTCTTTAATGAAAGAGGTAACTGAAATTAAAGTTAAAAGGTTACATAACTCTTTGCTAAATATAAACTGCCTTAGAAGTTCTTGCATACAAACTGAGAATATTTTTATGTAAGCTTTGAGAGTATGAGCTGAAATTGTCTTGCACCATCCCATAAGTATGTTCATCCATTTCCCAATAACTTTTAACGAGGTAAGCATACATTATAAAGCAGGATAAAGAGAATATATAGTAGGTAAAAGTAACATACTATAAATATTTAAACATCTCATATTATACTTGATTATCCTTTTAGCTTCTACAAACTCTCTGTATTATTAATTTCCTGGCTCTTCTCATTGTCAGAATTATAAATCATCCTATAAGATTTCCATTCATTTAATTTCAGATGTCAGGAAGCAGAAATATTGTGCAATAGATAAAATATAATCGGAAGCATTTTTATATGAATTATCTGAGCACCCTTGGTCCATTTTTCCTCCTCTATAAAAGGAGGGGTGATGGAATGTAACTTAAGTTCCTTTGCAGGTGAAGAAAAATTCTGTAATGCATGCTTTTGCGTGACTCTACTCAATTTTAGAGAAAAAAATGATAGGAGTGTCAAATAGCTGCTTTCAGAAATGACTTTAAAGTTGAGCACCAGGTAGTAGAGTAAGGACCATGACCAAACCTTAAAGTCCTCTGCCACAGCCTGAGATAAGGTGAAACCTTAATGTAAACAATAAGCTCGTTTTACCAAGGAATAGTAAAAGCAATGCAAGAGAGCAAGGAGCTGACATCTACTAGCTGCGTCCTATGAACCAGGTACTGTGTAGCACTCTGAATGTGCCAAGATGAACTGCATAGTCAGAGCACAGCCCAGCGAAGGAGATAATGCCCACAAATCTGTGTGGTTACAATAAACACTGTGAGAAATACTAAGGCAGGGATAAGTACAGAATGCGATGCAATTACACAGGAAGAAGCTGCTGCACCCACAGAATAGGGGACATTTCAACAGAATCTTCAAGTAGGTGACACTAGAAGAGGGGCAATTTATACTAAAACCCTAAATCTGTGGATGAAGATGTCCCTTTCTTTGCACGTGTCCTAAATCCTTCTGGTGCTTTCGTTTTTCGTTTACGAGTTTTAACATCAACATTAGTGTTCTATGAACATGCTATCAGAATAAGGAAACTAAATTTATCTTTAACACGCATGTCTTTCTTTTCATGAAAACAGTGTATCTATTTAGTTTAATCTTATTTTAGATCCTCCCACAAATTTTTAAATTTTCCATACAGAAGGACTTGTATATATTTTATTACATTCACTGCTCTTTTGAATAGAAGATTTAACTGCATTTGAAATTATTTTAAATTTATTTTAAATTATTAATGATATATTAAATATTATTTATCATTTATATTGATGTTATATCCAGGAACGATGCAGAATTTTTAAATTAAGTGTACTAGTTTGTCAATAGATTATTTTGAATATTCTATGAAAATACTCATATCACCTTCAGATGATATGTTGTTTTTATTCTTTCTTTTGAATCCTATGCATATTTATTTGTTTTTATTTTTCTTTTATTGATTGGCTAGGACCTTTGTAACAATGCTGAATGCAAGTAATTATGATGGGTATAATTGTCTAATTTACTTAAAAGAGAATGCCACACATTTTTCTTAATTTAGTGTGATATCTTCAGTAGATACATTTTTCTCAACATTATGAATGGATATCAAATTTTAGTTGTACTGTTTTTCTTTCTAGTAGTTTTATTGTTAACACAGCTAAAGATATACAGATATACACAAATATATTTACCTAGGTTAAATAATAGAACAATGACAGTATTTTTAAATATCCTGAATCCTCTTCTTTAATACTATTATCTTCACTACCCAATAAAATAAGTACTATCACTAACATTTGTGTTAATCATTGACTTAATTTCCTTTAGGTATGTATCATATGTATGTATGCTCCACAATATATTGTTTAATTCTGCTTGTTCCAAAGCTTTACATAAATGAAATCACACTAACAGTATTGTTCAGTAATGTGTTTTTCTTTTAGCTCATAATTATGACTTTGAGATTCAGGCCTGTTACTATGTAGGGTTATTGTTCACTCACTTTCACTTTTGTATGATATTTTATTGTGTGAATGCACTGTGCATTATAATGCATTTATACAATACACTGTTGAGGGACATTCAAGTTGTTGCCAGTTTTCTGCTGTTCCAAATAATACTTTTTCAATTACATATTCTGGTGCACATTTGCAAAATTTCATTAGGATATACCTAGGACTAAATTGTTGGGTCTTGGGTACGTGAATCTTCAAGTTTACTGGAAAATGCCACACTGTATTCCAAAATGATTGTACCAAAGCTCAGGCAGTAAAGTATGAGAATTCCCACTGAGACACATCTTCAACAATGATTAGCCACACCAGCGTTTTTTAAGTGTTGCCCTATTAGTGTAAAACACTGTGGTTTTAATTTATTCTTCCCTGAGGTTAAGTAATTTTTCATGTGCTTGTTGGACTTTCATGTTTTCTGCAAAATGCACATATAAGTGGTTTGCCCACTGTTCTCCTGAGGGCTGGGGTTTATTTAAGTATGTTGGACATTGTGTATTGTCAATTATATGTGATGGAAATATCCAAGTTGGTGGTTTGCATTTTATGTCTCACTATGTTGTCATTTGGTGAACTTGGTTCATTAGAATTATTCATTCTTTTCTTTGGTCTAAGCATTTTTCAGGCTTAAGAAAAATTTTCCTACTCAAAGTTTGTAAAGATATATTATAATAGCAGATTTATTACTTTGCATTTACATTAAAATCTTTAATTAACCACTAGTTGACTTTAATATATGGTGTTATGAGGAGTCCAAATTCATTTTTCCATATGATAGCCAAATTTTCCTAACTTTTTAATGAAAAGTCTTTCTTTGCCCCAGTTGTCTGCAATATCATCTGTCATATTAAGTTCTGTTTAAGGTTGGATCTATTTCTGGGGATTTCTATCTACTCTGCTTCATTGGTCTATTTGTCTATCCTTCTTTGACTGATAAAATATATTAATTACCATAACTTTGTAATAATTTTGATAAATGGGAGGGCAAGCCCCTAACATTTTTTCTTCCTCAGTTGTCCAGACTATTTTTGCCCTTTTAATTTCATATAAACATTTCAGAAGCAATTTATCATGATTCAAAAATAAAAAATACATAGAAGACAACTATTACTGGTATTTTAATATCCATAAAGCCAGTATGAACAAAGTGACAGTGCCTTTCAGTATAAATTCTTTCAATTCATAAATCAGTTATAGGTCTCCCTTCATTTTACATGACATTTAACCCTTTCACTGCATTCGTTGACTTCAAGTATTTTTTTCAAATTCTGTCAAAAAGCCACAAAAAATAAAAAGTTGATATTTTGACTATTTTATGCATTTAATATTACATTTTGAGCTGCTTTGTATATAAATTATTTTATATACATTATTCTTATTCTAAATTTTTGTTATATGCTAATAAATTTACCATTGTATTGAATTTTAGCAAAAAATACTCAAAACGTACTAAGTGGCATCAATTAGATTTAAGTAGTGATAAATTAAAATCTAATGGCATTGCCGATATAAAAAATTCATTACAAAATGTTACACAATATGGCATACAAACCATCTTTGTCGTTGATAGTGCAAGCCACAGGAAAACAATTAAAAATCTTGTAAATGGAGAAAAGTCCTTGAAATAGTTTCACACTGAGTAACAAAAAAAAGATATTTTTTTGAGCTCGCGGAATAAACTTGAACACAGTATCAGTGGATGGAAGTATTTATCCGGATATATCCTAATGTCCCGCTACATGATTTCAAGACTTATTATGAAATTATAGAAATCAAGATAACGTTGTATTAAATAAAGATAGTTATAGATATCAATGAAGTGCAGCAATAGCTATACAAAATATAGATAAATGATTTTCAACAAGTGGGAGAAACATAATTCAATAATGAAATTCGAAAGTAATTCAAAAAAAGATACTGAAACAAATATTCATATAAATAAGCATATAAACCTTGGATCGTATCTCACACTACACAAAAATTAACTAAAAATAAATCATAGGCCTTTGTGTAATACTTACAACTATAAAACTAGAAAAAACAAGAAAATTATCCTTGCCATTTGGGGTTGGCAACAATTTCTTAGACACAATAACAAAGTAGGTTCAATAAAAAAAGAATGAATACATTTGATGTGTTAAGAAAATAGGAAAATGAAGCCCCAGACTGAAAATATTTGCAAATCACGTATCTGATAAAGAACTTGTATCTAAGGTATATAAAGAATCTTCAACACTCAATAACAAGAGAAAAAACATCAATCAAACAACGGACAAAACATTTGAACAGACATTTGACTGAACAAGATGAATGGGTGGAAAATAAACACAAGAAAAGATTATGGAAGTTAGTCATTGGGAAAATAAAAATTAGAGCTCCAGTGCAATACTACTACACACCTACTTGAATGGATAAAATTTTAAAAAGTAGTTAAAGTACATACCATAACAACTGCTAACTTTGATGCAAAGCCAATGAAATTTTCCTACCTTGCCGGTGGAAATGCAACATAGTCCAGACACTTTAAAAAACAATGGGGCAGTTTTTTATAAAGTTAAAAACAAGCTTATCATACAACCCTGCAACCCCACTCCTAGTTGTTTGCTCTAGTGAAATGAAACCGTATGTTTACTCAAAAACTTGTATGTGAATGTTTATGAGGGCTGTCCGGAAAGTATCCAGTCACGTAATATGAAAAGTAGAGGCATTGTTGGCTGGATTTTTTTTCTGGACAGCCCTCGTATAGTGGCTTTATTTGTAATTGTACAAAACTGGAAACAATCCAAGTGTTGAACTAGGGACTGGTTCAGCAAACCCTGGCACATCGATATAACAGAATGCTACCAGCATATAAAGACATGAACAAGTAATACGTACAAGAGTGTGGGTGGATTGTTAATTCTTTATGGTAACTGAAAGAAGTCAGACTCAAAGTCTACATCCTATATTATTCCATTTATAGTGCACTGTGGATAAGGCAAAATTATATGGACATAAAACAGATCAGTGATTTCCATGGGCTACTGGGAAAAAGTTGACAGTAAAAGGTAGTTGAGTGGCAATACTTGGGAGGGGAATGAGGAGAAGGAGCTGATAGCTAGCTTGATTCTGGTGGGACATCTGTGTTTGTCAAATTCCACAGACTAGTACAGCAAAAAAAATAAAGAAAGAAAGCGTTTATCTTTCTTTCTTTGCTGTGTTCCTTTGTTACTTTCAATTTTTTATCCCACAAGTGAGTAAAGTCATATGGTTCTTGACTTTTTCTAACTTACTTCACTTAGCATAATAATATCAAGATCCATCCATGTTGTTGCAAATGACAACATTTCATCTTTTCTTATGACTGAGTAATACTCCATTGTGTATATGTACCACATTTTCTTTATCTAGTCATCTATCAAAGGTCACTTTGGTTGTTTCCATGTCTTGGCTACAGTGAAGAATGCTGCAGTGAATATTGGGGTACAAATATTTTTGCAGACAAAAGTTTTCAGAGTTTTGGGGTAGATACCAAGAAGAGGGATGGTTGGATCATATGGTAACTCTATTCTTAATGTTTTGAGGGACCTCCATATTGTTTTCCATAGTGGCTGTACCAATTTACATTCCTAGCAGCAGTGTATGAGGGTTCCTTTTCCTCCACAGCCTCTCCAACACTTATTATTCATCTTGTTAATGATAACCATTCTAACAGGTATGTGGTAATATCTCATTGTGGTTTGGATTTGAATTTTTCTAATTGGTTTCCATTTTTACTCTATTTTTCTTCCTTTATTCTTCAAAGCCACATCTCTGCCCCTTTGTGGATAATTACTCCTTGTTTCCTTATTGCTCAGGCCTCTACCCATGTTCACTATCCCCTTGATTCACCAAGGCTTCAGCGAGTTTACAATTCTGACTTCAAATTCTTAAGTCCTGGGGCCTTGTGATTTTATCTTGATTTTTGAAGCCCAGAATGCGTTAAAAATGCTTTGTTATATTTTATGTAGCATTTCTGTGTGTGTATAGTGAGAAGAACTCTTATTAGCTTAGTTCTTTAGTATGCAAAATTAAGAAGTAAAAAAGGTTTTAAAGATGATAAGTACATTTGGGAAATTGAAAGTAATTCTCTGTGGCCAGAATGTAGAGTTCATGGTAGAGGGCGAATGGTGGGAAATAACCATTAGGGCAAGAATTAGATCATGAAGAGCCTCATATATTCTGTTCAGATTAAGGATGATCTGGCAGAAGGAATGGAATATATATATTTAAAAAAAAAGAAAATAAAAATTGAAACAGGAAGGACATAATCAGTCTTGTATTTTACATAGACTATATTGGCTGCTCTGAGGGGATTGAAGTTAATTGCCATTGATTTTTGCATAAAGCTAGGACCTCTGCTACTTCTTTTTAAGAAATTCTGATTCATGGAAGAACCCTCCAAAGATCTGTACAGGCTCCTCAAATTTTCTTTATTGATTGACTAATCACCATGTGCCACTTACATCTTCAGGGAAAAATATAAAGCTATCTTCAGTTTGAGGATAAAAAGGAATCCCAGCTCTCTGGATCCTACTTAAAGATATATTTGTATATTCAGTTGGGAAAAAAGAACCAAAAGCAAAACCAAGGAACCAAATGTAAACTATATTACTGAAGCAGATGAGTGCTGAAGAAACAGACGTATGCCTTTGCACGGATCACATTCTCAAAAGCAAGGCACTCCTTCATGCTTTGCTGTCCTTCGCCAAGGGAACATAGAGGCCACTGGGAGATTCCACATCAGCCCTCCCCTTAGGGTGTTTGTCTCCTTTAGATTTTTCAGGAACTAGTTACTTCCCAGCACCTTGTATGCATTTTGATTTGGTAAAAATGGGCTATGAGATTAGATAGAGAGTGGAATTCTCTTAACTATATAATTCAGGGTTGTATCTTCTAGACACAGCCCTCCCTTTGCAACCACACCCACACTGGTCTGCTCTTTTTCTGAACTCATGTTCTACCACACAGCTCAGCATGTATTTTCTAATTATTAAACCATAATAGTTCTACCAAACTCAATTTATTAGGTTTTTACTAGATTCTGGGGATACATTATGTCCCATGTATATAAGTATACTGTTTGTGTGTAGTCCAATTTATTTTTAACAACTCTATAAATTTAAGCACTATTTTATCCATTTCACAGATGAGGCAACAGAAGTTCATGAATATCTTGCCCAAGATAACCCAGTTTATTTCTTCCCTAGCAAATATTTGTCTAGCATCTATCTATATTTCAGTCTCTCAATTTAGATGCTTGGCATATATAATTTTTATTTAATCTTCATAAAATCTCTGGAGATAGCTATTGTGATCTCCATTATGTAGATGAAGAATCTGATAACAGAAATATTAAGTAACTTGCCTGAAGTCACACATCTAATAAACACAACTTTATAAACCACAGCTGACCCCCTCCAAAGCCCATGCTCAACACCATTTCTTTTTATTTGACTTGTCCATCTATTCATAAATTATCAAGTTCTGGACCAATGCTTTACCCTGCAGGCCCCCACACTATCCAACACACACTGAATATAAAGAGAAAATTTGTTGCTACAAGAGGAGTGCCAAAAAATATCTTTATTCATAATTACCAGACAAGTCTATGTAGAGGAAATGCAATGATTTCTCATTATCTAGCATCACTTGGGAATAAAAGTTTGATATGAGTGCATATCTTTCTAGATACCTCAAACAAAAATGTTTACATGTCAACAATTTTTAATGGAAATTCTAGCAAAAGAACTATGGCCTGTCTTCTTACACAAGGTGATCTGTATCGTTTAATCTACTCTTAAGTCAGCATCATTGTCAGAAATTATTTTTCAACTTAGTATAAGGATACTAATAACATATGTTTACAGTTGTTCATGTCTAAATGAAAGAAAGGCTTTAACTCTTAACTAACAGCTTTAACTTATTTATTCTGACAATACATGTGCTCCAACAGTAACATTTTAAAATTTGTTGCTTCTAATTTCTTTGAATTGGGAGAAATGGGTTCAAGTCCAAAAGAATTGTATGTAAAGTAAATAGACTCTAAGTAAGAGGCTGAACCTACCAAATAGGTCTAGAGGATAAATGTAATAGCACTATTTTTGTTATTCCACAGCCTTTTCAATATACCTTTAAGGTGTTTGCATAGGAAAAAGTGAAGCCAAGTTAGAATGGCTAGAAATCCAATTCTTGGTAAGTGGAGTATTTCTTCATGTGATTTACATTTATCATCCTGGTTATAAGAATAATAACAGCAAATGTTTCCTATCAGGCATTGTTCTCCATTTCGTTTATTACTATTTCTTTTCTAATTCATTAAACTTGAACTATTAACAGAACGGGGGCTACTGGGATGGGCAATATGGAGTTGGTGCTAAAAAACATTAGATGTCAAAGTTATATATCAGTAGTTATCATGTAGCTTTAGTTTCACATTATAATTGAAGACATTGGAATTCTGAGGTCAAGAGGTATTATTAGTTTACATAGCTAATTTGAGGCAGGACTCAGAACTAAACCTTTAAAAATTCATTCCCTTGTTCCTTCAGTGTTACTGTTATTTGCATAATGGAGTCATTACTTATTTTATTTCCTTTTGGAATGGCTGTGCAATGATGATCTATAATTTATTCTAGTTATTTTACATTTTTCGGTCAGCCTACATTTTAGGTGCCCAGAAGAAAAAAAGACAAACTTGTAGAGCATAGAAAACAAATATAGTTTCTATACACTGATCAGTTATATTTTCTGCTCACCTTTCTGTGTATTAGGAACACAGAAGGCCTATGGACTGTGAGATGCAGGTTTAAACATGGTGCCGGTCCCTCTAATGAATCAGTCCCTCACTCAAGACATAGTTCCAGAGCACATCTGTGCTTCCAAGCACTCTTCTAGGGAAATGAGAGACATCATTAATATACCAGAGACAAAAGTCTCCTTGATGTGGAGTTAACATTCTCATCAGGGAAAACAATGATAGACAATAAATGTAGTATGTAAGTCATTTCCATATTATGTTAGAAATGAAAGAGCTGCATAGGAAAAGGTAAATGAGTTTGAGGGCAAGGGACAAGCAGGGAGATGGAGTGCAGGTAGTGGTACCCAGAGCTAATCTATTTATGAATGTATTTATTCATCTCGGTATTGACTTGTCTCTAAATCTCCCATATATATATTTGTATGAGAGGGGATGCAAAAACCCAGCATTTATATATAAAAAGTGTATATTTGTTCTTACATGTTTAAACTTCAGTGACCTTCAAAGTACTCTCCATCTGATCAATACACTTATCAAGACTCTTTTTCCACTGCTCAAAACAGTTTTTGAACTCATCAATGTTGATGCCTTCTGTGTTTCTGCCTTTTTTTGTTTCACCTCTTTCACATTGGCAAAATATTTCCCTTTGAGGACTTTTTTCATCCAGAAAACAAAAATAAAAGTTGCTCAGGGGGAGATTGCATGAATAAGGGGAGTGGGGCATGGGGGTCATACCACATTTTGGTCAAAACTGCTGAAAACTCAGTGCGGTGCAGACAGGTGCATTGTCATGCTGCACGTTATTTGTAATCACCCATCATGAAATGGGCAAACGCATTGAAAGAGTCTCCAAAAAATTCACTAAATCCAAACACAGTCTCTCACAACAGCACCAACTGGTACACTGATGCAGATGGGTTCCTAGAACTCTCACCTAGCGGGGAAAGCCTGTACTACAGGGGGCCCACCCTTCAGAAGACAATTTTGGGGTTTTTTTGGGTCCCCCCTCCTGTTATCCTCATAGTTAGTTATTAAACTCCTATGTCTTAGACTTCTTATAGTCTCCGTAATACTTAGCACAGAGCTGACCTCATTGTAAGAATTCAATAAATACTTGACAGTGTATTATATGCTCATTCTATTTCATGATTATCCTTTCATTTAATCTATTTTTTAGATTAAAATTGGTCTTGGGACGGGACACGTTAAGTGACCTTTAAATGTTCATTTAAAAGTTTAGTTTTTTTTCTTAATTAGCTAAAGCATTTGAGGAGTAAAGTTTAGCACTCTTTATTGGGGACCAAGTTTTTTTTTTAAAAAAGGTCAGACATTTCCATTAAGCCATAGTCACCCTTACATAGGGTTCCTAGCTCTTTACTGTGATATCAGCAGGAGTGCCCCAAATTCTTCACAACTAGAAGCAGGGCATTAGCCAGAAGTTAGAGGAAATGGGCAGTGTAGTAGATAAGTTAGAGTCCAGAAAAGCATGTGGAACCCAAACAATCATAGCAGTCTCTGCTTCTTGGAAATTCATGGCTAAGTCATCAATCCATAAAAGATGGCCTGTGGGTTCAGGTCAGCTATGTTCTCTTGTACTGTGGGATTGTCAGGCTTGGGAGAATGCTATTCATTTACATGGCTAAGTACAAGCAGGACTGAAAACTAGGTCTCTAGCAATTCATTCCTGTGTTCCTTCCATATTACTATTATTTGCATAATGGAATCATTGCAGATTTCATTTCCTTTGGAATTTAGCAAAACCTAGAAATTACTTTAGGCTGCAATTGGAGTTCTGTCTGGCAGTGAGCAGGAAAAATGCTATGGCATCATTGCTCACTTGAGACAATAAACATAATCTGATTACATCAGCTAAGATGGAAATCAGAAAAATCCAAACCACTCTGTATTTCATAACTTTTTAGTTTTATAGTAATGATGGCAATAATAAAAGCTGACATTTATTAAGTATTTAGCATATGGCAGGCTCTCTCTTGCCACGCACTTTACATGCACTAATTCACTGAATCTTCCAAATATTTCTATATGGCAACACTCTTACTATTTCCAACTTGCAAATGAGGAAATCTGGGACCAACAAAAGATAAGAAATGACTTTCATAATCACAAGAAAGTGGTAGAGCCACAAGGCAAACCTGTTCTGGATTCTTAGATTTGAAAAATACCTTAGACTCTTGCTACTCGAAGTGTTGTATCATGGGTCAGCAACACGGGCCTCACCTGGGAGCTTAGTTAGACACGTAGACAAGCAAATCTCATCAACCTCTTTAACCAGAATCTGCATTTTAATATGATCCTCACATGACCCATGTGCTTGTTAGAGTTTGAGAAGCACTGTTGCACAGGATTCTAGATAATTGTTCAACTAGTCTCTTCCTTCCAACACGGGGAATTCATTAACCCACAGTCATCCTGTGCCTTTGTAAGATGGCTTTTATTGATTTTCTTAAAGAAAAGTTCTCTGTATTTCAGTTTTTCTTTTACTTCTACCTTAAGGTCTTCATGTTTATTGGCAAACCACATATAATATTAACTCTTCTTTTTATGATATCCCTTTGGCATTTGAACATAGCTATCAGTTTAGATCCAAAATTAGCATTCTAATCCTCTGCCTGTGTTCTCAGTCCTCACCTACACTCATGTCAAAATCTTCAAAGCATTTGGATTTCTTTTTATTTTCCATAGTCTCTGATCTTTCCTGGATGCACTGCAGTGTAGCAATTCCTTCTAGACACAAACTGAATTCAAGGTGTGGTCAATTGCCTCTCTCATACCGGGAGGATTTCTTCCATCTCAAACCATCTTCTGGAGTCATTGCCTTTGCTTTTGTCTTCTTCGAGAAGTAGTGTTGTGATATCATTTTATGTTGCACTCAATTCTAAAAGTCTTTCCACTACCCCTTCCACACATTCTCCTATTGCTCATGGTAAAGATGTAAAGAGTTTTGCTCTATACAAAGACTGTCTGGAAAAAATCCAGACAAAAATACCTCTATTTTTCGTATTACATGGCTGGATACTTTCTAGATAGCCCTTGTGCTGTTGTCATTTTTTTTTTAGCTCTCTATTAAAGATTTGATGCAAGAAGTTCATTGTTGACTTATCACCTACCTTACTGATACATTTTTTTGAAGGTAAAAAATCTCAGCTCTTCCTCAAAAACCAGATATTTGCCATTGGAAATATTTCTGTTTTCTGTTGTGTTTTTAAGAGTTCTACAGGCATAACTTAAGACTTGATGTACTAAGTATTATTTTGAACACTTGAATAGAAATTCAGAATCTATTGTGGAAAATTATCTTTTCTATAGACTTTCTTACTAGTGATCTAAATGAAAACAAACATCTACGTAATCAGAAGTATTCTTTTAAGAATCCAAGATTTAATGGGTAAAGATTGTCAAAATTTATAGTGTAGGAGTATCGTCCAAAAACATTGATAAAAATTAAAATTCCCAGGCCCATAGGTTCTAAATTACAGGGTCTTAGGTATGGGCTAGGAAATTTCATTTTTAAGAACAATTCCACAAAGGCTACAGACTACAGTTTAAAGATCTAGATTGTTCACAGAATTATTCAGTTTCTTCATTCAATTTATCAGCATCTACATTATGCATAATATCTAATTTTATTAGCAGGGAGTAATCATCAATAACCAACAGTCACCAAATGCTTTCTCTACACAGGCCCTGCAACAGATATCTAATTAAAATCAAGTGTTTAAGTTTTCAAAAGTGAGGGACTTCACATTTATTGTCATTGTCACTCAGGTTTACCAAGAAAAGAAACTAGAAAAATGACATCAACAGTAGGGAGAGGCCACAGAGTTCTTAGTGTTCTTAAGAACTGCTAGGGTAATGTATTTTTGACACTTTATACAAATGTACGGTGTCATTGTCAGCAGCAATATTTGAATACAAATAAGGAGATATAAATGTAATATTGAGAGGCTAAAACGCTTATGTACTATCTGCAAGCCCATAATTTTCCATTTCCTTTCTAAGACA
This sequence comes from Lyroderma lyra, assembly GCA_004026885.1. Classification (NCBI taxonomy): domain Eukaryota; kingdom Metazoa; phylum Chordata; class Mammalia; order Chiroptera; family Megadermatidae; genus Lyroderma; species Lyroderma lyra. The sequence goes on from PVJL010000866.1 coordinate 40,605, forward strand.
TTTCCCCGATAGGAAGCTTTATGAAAGAACTCTACTGTATATATATGAATAGCCCAAGTCTATAAACTGGACTCAAACTTAATACACATCTTTCCAAATTTAAATGGGTTGAGAAATGGGTCAAATAGTTATAAATACTAGTATGTATTTTACTATTACCTGTTTTTAGAGGTTTGTACTTAAGTAACTATGGCTTTACTTAAATTCAGTAAAAATCATGATTAAACTAAAATGAAAAATCTCTTACTGGTAAATTAGTTCCAAGAATGGGTGTACTCCAGGAATCTGAATTTATTCAGGTGTTATCCATTTATTTAATGTTGGGTGAGCACAACAAAATGCACATGTGAAAGTTATGGTTTAATTGAAAAGCATACAGCATAACTTAACTAGACCCTGCTGCATCATGCTAAAAGTAGTAGCATGTGGGCTAAGTTTAAAAAAAAAATCTAACTACTATAAAGAGAACTATGGTAAAGTTCAGCCAATGCCTTTAAGCAAATATTTAGTCTTTTCAATAGTTAATGACGATATATTTGATCATTTCAAACCCTAGTACTGTATAGCATTAATACAGACAAATTAAATAGAAAACACACACACACACACACACACACACCCCAAGAGAACCTCCTTACAAATCAGCAGTCACTTTATTTACAAATTCTTCTTAGAACATATAATCCAGTTCATGTGTCCTTTGGCTCTCATTCAGGACTTTTTACTCTCAGCCTGGGATAGACAAGATTTTTCACCTGGTAGAAATCACCTTCAATTTATCACTGGAAGTCTAGGTCAAAATGTAAACTCTCTGATGTTGAGAGATGGCCTTAGCATTACCAAGTCGGTAGACATGATGAGTAAGAAACACTCATCCTAGTGAGCTGTAAAGACATACGCTGATGGGTTTTCATGGTTGAATGGATGCACTGTCCTTCCTTTTCCCAGTGGGGTAGTTTGGCTCCATGTGAGAGATTAAGGAGCTAACTTTCATCTGCTTTCCCAAATAACAACTTCTCTTTCCTCAAGCTACAATGGACAGTGAATCGAACTAGCTTGTTAGAACTCACAAATGGGAAGTTTTATCCTGATCTTGCTTTCTTATTTTCTGGGAGGTTTACTGATCTTCATTTTTGTACAAGTACGAACTTCAAGAGGTTCAAAGCAAATCAACTTTTGACAGAAGTTAAGGGCTTTTCAAACCAGAGCATGGGCCTCCATGGCCCCTGAAAGTTGAGAGGACACTTGATTTGTACATCAAGTGAGTGTTAATTAGTAAGGAGTTTGTCTTGTGATGTGTATGTGCATGTGTGTGTGGGAGGGGTGGTGGTGTGGGGCAGTTAACTTGTCTGTAACAGTGCTACACAGCATCCTGTTTAACTTTGATAGTCTTTGCTTGGATGTGCTTTCCCTCCCAAAGTAAAGTCCCTCGTCTATCAAGCACGGTTACAGGTTTATGTCAGTAAGAATATTGGAAATTTTTGATTGTGAAAATTCAGTCTTACAACAAATTTTGATTGTAGAAATCTGTCTTGCAACTGGAAATTTCAACTTGGATTTTCAAGAGTATTCACTAACATTTTTTTTTAAAATTTGAGTGTCAGAATCTCTAAACTTAGCAACTATTAATTTGGTTGGTAGTCATTCCAATTAGTTGTCTTTTCTTTTTCTTCATATTGGGACTAAATTTGGCCCTGACTTTACTACTAAAGTTTTAGATATGGATATAAATATGGATATCATCATGCAATACACCAGGAAAACTCTGAAACAGAAGAATTATAAGAGCAGACTAGGACCATCAATTTTAAAGCATAGAGTCTTAGTAATTAAAACTTGGGGGTATATACATAGATAAATCAATGTAAGGGAATACCAAGTTCAAGAATATTGATGAAATATAATATGTGAACAGGAGAGCATTTCCAATCAATAGGGAAATGATAGCCCAATAAACAATGTTGAGACAACTAGATAACCATCCTTTCTCATAATATGTACCATAAAGTGGATGAAAAATTTAATTATAAAAAATTATATAGATGATAAAATGACAAAGCTAAAGGCATTTTTATATATGACTCAAAATCCAAACATAAATTAATAAATAAAAGAAAGCTTCATGCAGTGAGCTATGTAAATATTAAAAACTTTTCATTAAAAGTTTTGATGAAGACTGTCAATAGAGATTCCAAGGAAAGAAATACAATTACAGTATCTTTAATTCCATGTATACTCCTGTTCACACCTGCAGGAAACCTCTTGTATTATTTTCTTATTTATCCTACCAGAATTTTCCTTTATGAAAATACAAGAAAATATGAAAGTAGATTTTTATACCAGGGTGCCAACAAAATGTATACTCAATTTAAGAGATTTTATCTATGCATTACTTTTCAAAGTTGAATTCAATTATGGTAGCAATGTGTAGTGTGACGTTCGCTCAAAAGATGGCATTAACCAAATGAATGCTGATGTCACCATGCAACAGGCAGGATGGTCAAAGAAAATGGTGGGAGCTTGGTTGTCATTCAACTACCATTTTGAAATGATATATGCAATTCGAGAACTTTGTTTGAGTTTCCCACACATTCTCCTGACTTAACACCCCTTGACTTCTACCTATGGGGAACCTTAAAGGATGTGGTGTACCATAGAAAACTGGCTACACTGGCGGTACTTCGGGAAGAAATTGAAACGGCATGTCCAGTGATATAAGTGGACACTTTGGTCAGCATTGCTCAAGCAGTAGTTCACCATAATCAGAAGAGTCTGGATGCTGATGGTAACCACTTGGAGCACCTGTTGTAATTGCAGAAGTCAAATGAGAGTTGTATTCATCTTTTGTTATCAGTATATATAGAGTATTACAATTTTAATACAGTTTTTTCTTTTCTTAAAATGTGTATACCTATTTTTGGCAAGCTCTGTATATTCCCTATTTTATACAAAAAAATATTCTGTACAGATTATTTTATAGCACCTTGCTGTTTTATTGTATAATGTACCTTGGAAATCCTGAATCAGTGCATTCAGAACTTCCTCATTCTTTACGTAAATATCTAATATTCTATTGTAGGGATATGCCATTGTTAATTTCTTAATACTTCCTTAACAGAATTAAGGTTGTTTTCAATAAATTTTCTCATAAAAAATATTAGAAATGCAACTATATAAAACATAATTCTTAGAAATATAATAGACATTCTCATTCAAAAAACAGGCTTTGCAAGAGGTGTTATAAATATTCTAAAGACATATTATAATCAAGCTACTAAAGACATTGTTGATAAGATATAATAGTTTCCCCCAAAAGAATCTTAGAAACAAATTCTATGATGTGACAGGCAGTGTTAAGAGACTATCTTGCATAAAGTGAATATGAAATTATAATCATTATAATGATCAAATTACAGTAATTAGTACATACAGCAGAGAATTTATCTGTGCCAATTCCACATACTAAAATAGTTTAGGCAATAGTTATCTTATCAGTCACAATCCTTCCCAGAGAAGAAACAACAACCACAACTCTTGAACATTCTGTTTTCAACTTCATGGCACAGAACCTGTTAAATGTTATTTTTATTTTAACATCGTGGTAACAGTGATAGGTTTGTGATATAATGTAGTATAGGATTTTTGTAGTAGGATTCATTTACTCATTTTAGTATATCCACCTATTAATGATTTAAACCTCATTCTACCAATAGGGTTAACCTGATTATTCTTGAGGGATAAGAATTAATATTATCAACATTTTACATGTATATTTTCCAAATTTTTGTCCAAAAATTTTCTAAAATGAAAGGATTTATATATTCATATATATATGTATATATATGTGTGTGTGTGTGTATGTATGTATGTGTGTGTGTATATGTATATATATATTTAAGACTTTGGTCAACCCTGGCTCAGAAATTCAGCAATCACAAGAAATTTTATTCTTCTAAAAGGGATTCTTGATGGAATATCATGGTAGTATTCATTAACTGTAGTGTTTATTCTGTCTCTGACTTTTGATTTTTGAGGCTATAGTAAGCGGTACCTTTCCTGAAAGGCACCTAAGAAATAGATCAGTCTGGTTAGCACCTTGCCTTAACTTTTCATAGCTACCAAGGCTGTGTTTGTCCTATATTTTCATATGGCATCTTACACAGGTGTACAATGTTTTCAACAGCAATTGCTCATTCTTTGGAAGTTTAATACTGTATCTTTGCGGGTTTGCTGCAACCACTTCTTATCTTTCAAAGTGTGAGACAGCATAGCCTATTTTATATTTTCAATTGATTCAACAAAACTGCTTTGAGAATTTCCTAACTCCTCCACTTTGATAAATTAAATTATGAAACACTCTATCATACCTAGGAAATAAGTTTCCAAAGACACATTTGGCAATAATCAACTTTGAACGGTGGCTACAATACATTTATAGGCCAGAGGAAAATGGTTCATTGGCTCTCCAGAAAGCATTTCAGTAAATTTGCAGCTGTCACATTCACAGGAGAGCAGAGAGGGAGCACTCAGGTGGTCAGAACTCAGTGGCAAGGAATGGAGACATTAGGCATGTCTGGGTCAAAACAAGAAAGATCGTTCTTCTAAATAATGTGTGCTCATGCAGCATGGCGACACCATCTTGAAACTAGTGAATTGTTCAATATTCAATGCTAGAATGATTTCAAAATGGGAAGTACTATAAAATATGGAATTGCACAGATAGTGGTGGTCAAGTCCTATGTAATTTATGTAGAACATGAACAAATGAACTGAAATATTAAATACAAAAACAATCCTAAGAGATCAATGTGGAAAGAGCAAAGTCTCTGAGGTCAGGCTGAGCTCAGCTAAAATCTTGGCTATGTCATTTGCTAGCTATGTGCTTTGGGACCACTCACTTTATAACTCCTAGCTTGTTTCCTCATCTGTGAAGTGGGTGTAATAGAAACTCCCTTAGACAGATATGTGTGAAGAGTCAATGAGGTGATTGCCAAGCAAAAGGCTGGCATATAGTAGATAATTAAATTGTTTTGTTTCTTCTTTTCTTTTCCTTTCTCCACAAATTTTCCATGGAAACAGAAAACCATCAGCAGCATTCACTTGTTTCAGGCCTATATTGCTCACAATTTTATATAATAGTAACTTGATTAAATATCTCCCTCTAGCCTTATTGAAGGCCAAATCATTCCTATTAGTTTTACATGTATCCTTTATTTATTATTATTTTTTCTTTATTTAATAATACTAAAGATGCCTGGGAAAGCAAATTTCACAGTTATTACCTGGACACAGTATTGTATTACCTCCCTATCACTAATATTTTCAATATAGTAAAACAAAAGTCCTTTTGCCTTAATTTAATATTTTCCTCCTGTCATCAGTATAAATGTTGGTCAATCGATCCTCAAACCATGTAATCTTTCTCCATTTTTCCCTGCAACAACTTTCAAATGAGAATGAAAGAAGTCACCTCAGTCATTCATGAGAGCATTTGTAGAATATTTCAAGTAGTTACTTGACATGCCTTTAGTTTAAGAAGCATGTAGACTCAGAATTCAACATAGTTTCTGTAAGGAATTAAAGTGAAATTCTAGCTATCAGAATAGTAGTTTTAGAATTTTAATGAATAGCAAGGTGTAAGACTGTTTCCAACTATACACAAAAGGTTAACTACTGAGGAACAACATTGGAAACAGACAATAAAAATCAACTTCATTCCAAATTACAAAGGTATACTGGGCTCAGAGACCAATGAAGAGTCTTTAGTTAGGGAGATAAATGACCAGGAACTTGTTTTCAGAAGGTGATGATGAAAAAAAGAGCCTAAAATTCCTTAAGTCACTTGATATATTGTGAACTGTAGTCAACATATCAGAGACTAGAATCGACCAAATTTTTAATGTTCAAATTGGAGTTTAATCATAAAAGGAATTGATATGTCCTGAGAAGTCATCACTTTCGTATATGCGATGGAAAGAAGTGTGGTAAGGTGTCAGTTCTTGTCATCCCTTCCCTTATAATTTGGCCTTCTCTCCTCTTCTCCTTTCCCCGTTCTCTCCTTTTGCTTCTGCTCTTTTGTCATAAGACTGGTCACTTAAAATGTCACCTGAACTGCTGTTGATGAACTTGAAAATTCTTAGAGGAATCAAATGCCACTGGCTGCTGTTTGATGGGTGCCTCTGGTTGGTCCGACTCCGAGTCCACCCCACGTAGCAGCAGTCACAGACATTGCAGCCTTCCTTGGGAAGATACTTCTTTTGTGTGGGGGCTGGAATGCGGACAGTACCTGCTGTCTGGAAAGGGAAAACAAACAGAGGTATAGGACCAAGCTTATTTCGGCATGATGTGCAAGCACAGACTAAATGCCCAGCCGATCTGAGGGTTAAGAGAAGCCCTGTACAGTCATACAGTGACCAAGAAGGAAATAGAAACCTGACACATAGGAAGCAAGAGTGGGAAGGGAAAGGTGGAAGACATAACAAAATACGTATACTCAGCAGTGCAGGAACGTTGCTTTACGTGAACTTGCAGAGCCTCAACTTGAATCATTCACTGACCAAAAAGCTGTAGCAGGAAAGCTAACTCTTTTACACTGTAATTGTGTTGCAGTTCTACCCTATTAGAATAAGCCACAGAGTTCACAGGCTTTGTGGGCAAAGTTTCATTTTCAACAATTATTATATTCAAAGGCAAATGTGAGCATCAGTCCCAATGAAGAAATCTAAAACTCAGTCTGTTCAGCCCATTCATTTTACAGATGATAAATATTAAAGCTCAGAGAAAAATAACGATTTTTCCACCTTGATTTGGCTAACTGGAACAAAACAAGGTGGAGAACCCTGATGGAGGATATATTCCCCTCCACCCATAGTGTACACACCAGTCACTTCTTCTCTCCCCAGTCCCCTCGTTCCCCTCCTCTCTCTCTGTCTTTACTAAAATCAAAATTTAAGGGCATTATGCAGGAACCCCCAATTATTAATTATCGGATGCTAGATATGTAGCCTATCATCCTTAACAAGTGAAACCCAATGCAAGTGGAATGTATACACATAAGCTTACTTGCATTTTGTGATCATCTAACGTCTATACTCCACACCCTGTAGTAAGGGAAAGTTACCCTAGAGTGGTATGTGTCCTTACCTCAGACTTTGATATGCATATGTTGCTATTTTGATTTCCCAGTTCACCTCTGCATTGGGATAAAAATGTCACAATAACAGCAACAAATAATATTTTTATGATTCTTCCTCAACTCACAATTTTAGGACTTAAGTGCTTTTTAAAACATCTTCCTCTCTCCTAGGTATTTCTGGAATTCTCCAAGGAGTATGCTGATGTATAGTGTTGACCTTTCCCATTCTGTCTCACTGATCTAACGCCAGAGAAATTGTCACTCAGTCACTTGGAGGTCATTTCAAAGCCTCTATCTTCTGTAGCTGATATGCACTGAAATTTCTTGGGCTGCTGGGTCAAACTGGTTGAGGCCACCCCAGTGCAAAAGCCACCCCACACTCCCTGCTGTCACCTAGTTCTGTTCTGTTTTCTAATTGGAATACCCAAAGAAGGGCTCCTTTGTTCTGTCAACCGAACTTTTGTTGTTGTTGTTGAAACAGCTCTTTCAGACGATAGGGCCACTGAGGTTGCAGTCCACACATCACTCAAAGAATATCCCCCCACGACTATGGCTGCCTAAGAGAGCATCTTTTCCTAATTTGCCGATATTCTGTGCCTGGATTTATAGATTGAAGCTTAAACAGGAGCTCCCGCTATGTAGAGAGCAGGTACTACGACTTATATTTCTTTTGTATAGACCTCACCAAATGGCCCAGAAGTGGGCATAGAAGCTACTTCTGCAAGTATTTGCTACAGAAAATCTATGGGGATTGGGGGGCAGATGGTTCACATTGAGGAAAAATCTCTGGTTCTGGTGGTCTTAGAAAATAATACAGAAGCAAGAAAGGTAAAAGTTTCTCTAAAGTGCAAAATGCTGGATTTCTTTCACCTTCTAGAATCAAACTCAGTTAAACTTTATGACATTTCTTTCTCATTCATATACTGAATCTTGGTGCAGTGTTGTGCTCAGGCCACACTCTGTTAGTATTTTCATCAGACAACCCTAGAACTCCAGGTATTGACTTTTCCTGGACCAGTACCATATAATGCCATATTCATTTCTCAACATACAATAATTTCACAAAATAGGAAATGTTTTACAGGATTCACTGTATAATTTTAGTGTTACTGCAATTATTGCTGTGAAAACACTGAAACATGAAGAGGTCCCGTGTCTTGCCCTAAGTGAAAGCTGACTTTCAGAATACAGAGTGGTCCAGCCTCTGTTTCCCTCCTTTCCCTTGGTCTGTGGGGCTCAGCAAGCTAACTGGTGAGGACTATCAGAATCGTACCTTCAGTTGTTTGGTTCTAAACAGTATCGTACTGTGTGGAGTCAGCAAACCTTTACTTTCACCTTCTTGCTTTTGCCAATCTATATTTTCCTCCCCCAAAGTTTTTCAATTTATCGTTAAAGTTCACTAATTCAGCACTTACCCTTCACAAAAGTCTTGGAACCCACGTACAGAGATTAAACCCTGCTGCACAAAAAGTCAGACAATCCAGCCCAGGAGCTGAAGTGGTTCTCACCCTTCACTCTCGCCACACCCCATCAGCCAACAATAAATCCCCTCCCTACATAAGTCCCTCTCCTCCACTCACTCAGAGTAAATCCCCTGTTGGCAGGAAGCCAGACTGAACAGATGTGCCTGCCACCACTTCCTGGGGTGGGGTCAGACCGCACCAGCTTTGATCAACCAAAAGAAGGAATTTCCAATGTCAAGAGCCCTCCACAGAGAATGCCCCGGGGTCTATTCCAAGAAGTAAAGGGACCAGGGATTAAAGGGCAACTAGGCGCATCCCAACGGGCCGAGTAGCACAAGGGACTCCTGCATCCAGAGAGATGATGTCTTGGTCATTTTCCTCGTTTCTTGGACATGAGTACAAATGCAAATAAATTCACCTCTCATGGCTGGAAGCTCTTCCTGGGTCAAGGAGGTGCCTCAGTGATATTGAGTTCATTCCTCCCTATTGTTTAAGTCGTTCTTGCTAATAAACTAGACCTATAGGAAAGAATGTTTACTTATACCACTCAAAGGTGAGTTACAGTAACAGTAATTGATATTTATTCTTGACCAGACCTAAACTAGCTCCATGAATCCATATCTTGGCTCATACAGGTCATCACCACTGTTTTCACTTCCCACTTTCTATTAGAATCTCATGTCACAGTCTCCAGATGAACCACTGAGGTCGGGCCTATCCGAGTTCCTTGTTTGGAACTGTGGTTGCAAAACTTGAGAGCCATAAAATGAATATATTGTAGCATTATTTGCGGAAATCCAAGGAAACTTTCCTGGTGAAGTAAAATAATATGTTTTGCTCAGTCAGCCAAGCTCTGCTGTACACTGCCGCTCAGGAAATCGCTCTGTCAATGAATATTGTCTGTGACCTATCCCTAGTGGGAACCCATATGGCATCTTGTTTTGGAGATTTGGTTAATCAGAGTGGGCTGAGTATTATAACAAATAAGACCCAAATCTCAGCCACCAAGAGCTTGCACACTTCCCAGTTCTGTACAGGTTGGGGTATAGGGGAGCGGGGCCTTTGCTCCAAGTAGGAACCAGGTTCTTTCATCTAGCAGCCCTGCTGTCAGGCGTTAGAGTCCTCTACTAGGTGCTCTGCATCTGGCCAGCATATGAGGGAAGACAGAGAACAGGGAGCATGGCACAGAGGCTTAAGTGGGCCTGGTTTAAAGGTGGTTGGTGTACTCACTCTCACCCACATTCCTTTGGCCTTGTGTACCTGCAAGGGAGGCTGGGAAATGTAGTTAAGTTCTGTGCCCAGTAAAAAAAGAAATACCACGAGTCAATAATTGCTACAGGGTTAAAACGTGCTGTAGGTCAAAGTTTTGGATGAGAATTTGCACAATGAAAGAGCGGACTTCTTCATTCTCAAGAAAAAGGTCAATCGATTCTAGTTTAGAAAAAAATGCAGACTTTTCTTGACAATATGCTTTTTCAGCATTTGGGGGGAATTTTCAAACAGAATATGTAGATAGCAGAAAAACAGCACAGACACACACACACACACACCCAGATTTGTAAATAGGTACACACACACACACACATACGCATATACACACATATGTGTATTTGTGACAAATGTTTACACAGATAGATATGGAAGTAGTTAAAAATGAATGTGAGGGAGTATTTACATAATACATGATGGCTGTCTGGAAAGTATCCAGCCATGTAATATGAAAAAAACAGCATTTATAGGTAGATATTTCCAGACAGCCCTTGTATGTGTTTATATATTTCCACTTACATGTACGTATGTATACCTTTATTTCCTAGCCCTGTTCACTGAGAGTCTCTGGAAGAAATGGTACCCCAGTAACAATGGGGACACCAAACACTCAGATCCTAGCTTCTCATTGTTGACCTCCACTAAAACAAAGTAAGGGCTCTTCAAAAAATTGTAATTTCCAGGACTGGGACAAAAAAAAGTATGAAGTTAATCCAGAAAAGAAAGTAAAATAACATATATGGACTCAAATAAAAAATAAAAAATGTTCTGGAACATGTTTGTCCAGAAAGTAAAGAAACGTTCAATGAATGATGAGCATGTATCAACAGGACCTGGGAGCCAGAATAGGGACCTAAATGATGTAAATACATAAATAAGTGAGTGGGTAGAAAGAGAAAGTTCTCCCTTGGTGCGAAATGCCAATGAATAAAAGGAAAAGGAATGATACAAACAGAGAACCACCTGTAGGTATGTATCACAGAGGTGGCTGACTCAGACAGGAGTCTTTACAGTGTGTGATAGCGGATAGGTAGAGATTTGATGAGATGTAGAATATTGGTACAATCGCATGATACCTCCTATGATGTATTAATCAACTTGTAAAGGGAAAATTGCTACTTTAAGTTGGAGAAAGTTGACAGACACCAATATCATTAGGTGATCACAGTTAATATCCCCAGTGATAGATGTGTTGGTAGGCTCTCACCTGTTTTGATGTGCTAAGGGAGTACAGCATCACTTCCATGACCTCCTGTCAAGAATGCGGGATCTGAGGCAGGTCATGAGGAAATATCAGATAAACCCAGATGGAGGATCAAGATATAAAATCAAAGATCTGTACTCTTTAAAATGGTCAAGGACATGACAAACAGAAAAAGACTGATGAGTTCTTTCAGATTGAAGTAATCTGAAGATACATGATAATGACATGTGCAAGTATTTCTGGGTAGGAACCTGGAGCAGAAAGGAAAATGAGATATTATTGGACCATGTGTTGAAATGTGCATGGGCCCTTGAATTGATGGTAGTGTTGTATCGATGTAGATTTCCTGATCTGGAGTGTTGGTTATTTAGGAGGCGTCCTTGTTTGGGAAGCACGCTCTGGAGTCTAGACTGTTTCAGGATTATGGAGTATCATTTTACGATGTACTTTCAAAAGGTTTAAGAAAGAAACTAATTGTAATGGGTACATAAGTGAGTGACTATGCAAATGTGACAGCATATTGACATTTTGGGAATTAGAGTCAAGAGGGTAAATAAGTTTTCTGTACCATTCCGGCAAATTTTGTAAGTTTGAATTTTTTTCAGAAGCAACACTAACAAAAAAGAGAATCCTCTCCATTTAAAATAATGTGTCTCTGGATTTCAGATTGGATCCTCTTTGATTTTGTTTTAGTAACTCCAATTAAAATGTAAATTTCTTATATTAAAAACATAACACAAAAATGTAATTACTTTTAATTATTTTTGTGGCCAGACCATGTTTTTCAAACACAATTCCATTTCAAGATTGGACTCATGGAATCCAAACTTTCTAAGTGCAAACTAAGCTTTCATTTAGTAATGGTATCTAACTTATTGAGCACATAAAAGTTTTACCCACATTATTTTATTATATCCTTACAATAACCCCATGATTTTGGTACTATTACTGTCCCCCTTTCCTTGATAAATAAAGTGACATATTAGCATTTAGTTTTATTGCATATTATAGGAAAGACCAAAATGACAGCAGTTTACAAAAAATTGAAGTGTATTTTTCTCCAATCTAAAAGACATCTGAAAGTATGCAGGCCAGGATACATCTTGGGGACCCCTGGTTTCTTTCTGCTCCGCAGTCTTTCATAGGTGATTGCCAGTCCTAAGATCAGCTCATGATCCAAGATGGCTGCTGGGGCTTCAGCCTCACGTTTGCCTTTCCAAGCAGCACTAGAAAGTGAAGTGGACATCAAGGGCACTGATCTCCTTCCCCTGAGTTAGCCTTCTCCCGAAGTCCCAAACATTATTTCTCTCTGACCCCAAACTGTCACCTGGCCACACTCGGCTGCCCAGGAACTTGGTGAATGTCATGCTTTTGCTGGGCACTTCATTCTGAATTGTTAGTGAAGAACTCTGTTGACAGAGGGAGGCAGGTCGCAATCTCTACCACAGAGAGTAAGTATTTATCTAAGGTTACCCAGCCAGTTAACTGAGGAGGCTCGGTTGTTTACGTCCAAAGCTCAAGCATTGAACACCCTCAGTGAAGGCAGTGGCAGTCTCTCTGCATGGTCAGGAGTAATCCCTGAACTGACATTGTCACTCAGTATGGCTTCAAGGTCATCAAAAGCTTATTCAAGGATGGTCACAGGGGCCAGAATTAGAGATAGAGAGAAAAAAATTGCGCGCGCACACACACACACACACACACACACACACACACGGTGCCAAAAATATGTATACACATTTTAAGAAAGGAAAAAACTGTATTAAAATTGTAATAATATATACCGATAACAAAGGATGAATACAAGTCATGTTTGACTTCTGCAATTTTAAGAGGTGCTCAAAGTGGTTACCATCAGTATTTATGTAATACGTAGCTAACATCTCTTAAAATGTGTATAGAGTTTTTTGGCATTCTGGTGTGTGTGTGTGTGTGTGTGTGTGTGTGTGTGTGTGTGTGTAGGCTGTCCAGAAAGTATCCAGCCATGTAATATGAAAAATAGAGGCGTTTATTGTGAAGGCTGTCCAGAAAAAAATCCAGCCACTGTCAATACAATATTGTCATAACACATAGCTGGAAACTTTCTGGACAGCCCAAGTATATACCCTGAGGTAAGTGAGAGAACTGTATACCTAAGTGTGTATAAAGCGTTCTTAGTAATAATTGGTTGGGAGATTGCCCACCATAGTGAGTGGGGGGTCAGAGTGACTGTTGTGGCTTCTGTTATTCCTGTGTAACTGAGGGAGTGGTCTGTGATGCATGACAGATCTGTGGACATATGGTAACCTTCAGGAGATTTTCTCAGAGTCTGGGGGTTGAAGAGGTACGTAGTGGCAGGGGGAAATTATTTGCACTCATTCTTCCTTCTTGCACATTTCCCCGTACACATACCTAAACGCTCTTCCCGTATCTACAATATTCTCACATTCCATGGAGTAAGTAACAACGATCTGTACCTACTCCTGGCATTCTCTAGAAAAATGGAGTAAAGGCTTTTACATTGCCTCCCATATCCAAGTATTTAAGGGTGTCTTTACGGGAGATTACCCATGCTGGTTGCCTAAAACTAGACGCTAAGCCTAGTCCTACCAAATTATCTGCAGGACCGTGAGGAGGCCTTCTGAAGGTCCACTCTGCATGCCTCTATGCCTCCAAGGAAACAGGAAAGAATCGACAATTGCAACAATGGCAATAGATCATTTTTACCACTTCAGCTTGGAGTGGAGGAGGAAGTTTTGACACATTCTTTGTTCACTGTCTGTATAATTTCACTTTCATAATGAATCTTTTTAAGCCAGAGGAGGGAAAAATAAAGTTTCCCGAAATAGTCCAAAGCAGAATTGTTTTTGGCTAATTCCAAACCTAAAAGAATCAGCCAAACCAATTTCAAACAAATCTTTTTAAAAGCACAACAACAATAACAAATTTCCCCTGAGTGTGAGGTTGTGAAGGTCAAGGTCGAACCTGATGTAAACAAAAATGTCTCAGTAGAGAAGAGTTAGGAGGTTAAATAAATGTCTCTAACAACCCAGATTTAAACCAGAACCATTAAAAATAGATTCTGCTGCCTGTGTAATGACTGCCTTTAATTTTTTCTGAGTTCTGAATGATAAATACAGATTTATGCACACATTCTGGAATCAAAAAACAAAAAAAGAATAGATGTATGACTAGAAATGTAATGAACGTGTCTGGAGAACAAGTAAGAAAAATACTCCATCTAAAGTGCATTACATTCTAGTCATTTTCATAAGGTATAGTTTTAAAATATATTCATCTTTTTCCAAGTTGTATATTGCCACTGATGAAAGAGCATTACCGAAAAAACAACAAAAAAAACTACTTAATCCTAATATTCACTACATTCTTTGTTGTTAATATTTGGAAATATTTCTTTGCTTCCTTTTTTGTGCGTCCTCATACACGTATTTATAATTTCCTCCAATTAGCATCATATTGCACATACAATTCTGTCACATCTTCCCACTTAGCAAAGTCAAAATGAGCATGATTCTGTGTCACTCCATGGTTTTTAAATTTCTGTGGATCATTCCTTCTTATGTACACACACAATTTCTTTAACAACTTTTATTTTCAGCTGAGGACGTGATTTAGAAAATTTTGCTATGATAATTAGGCCTGCAATTTCTATTTTTCTACATGAATCTTTGTGCAGAGTCCTGCCTTGGGATCATTGTCTAAAAAAGAAGTGCAATTCCTAGGCCAAGTAGCAGGAACATATTTAGGGATTTGGAAGTCTATATCCAAAATAACATGCAGAAAAAGTGTACTGAAGTCATTCTCACCAGCAGGGTGAGTGCCCATAGGTCTCTGCCCTCACAGATATACATAGGAGATAAAATTTATATATACTTCTATTTTAATAAGGGAAATATTTTTATTTCCATAGTATCTCATAGAGTTAATGATTTTTCATACATTTAGTATCTATTTTTTGGTTCATTGCCTGTTCATGTTCTTCGACTACTTTTTCATCTCCAACTTGTATTTTTCTCATTAATTTGTTAGAACTCATATAATCAACATGGCAAACATTTTTGCAAGCTTTTATTTGCCTAATTATTCTATTTATGATTATTTTGTTGTTGCTATTGTTATACAGAAAGCTTGTTTGTGTATCATTGAATCTATTAGTCTTTTCATTAATTTGCCTAAATATTTATAAAGGCCTATCCTATTTCTAACAAGATAAGTGTTCCATGTCTTCAGTTGTGTCTTTCAAGTTTAAATTACGTTGTAGCTGAAGGAATTATGACACAGACTGGCTTAGGAATCTTTATGTGATAATATAGTCATGGT
The DNA here is from genome assembly GCA_004026885.1 of Lyroderma lyra. NCBI lineage: Eukaryota > Metazoa > Chordata > Mammalia > Chiroptera > Megadermatidae > Lyroderma > Lyroderma lyra. The sequence continues at coordinate 55,996 of PVJL010000866.1, forward strand.
CAAATGAAATTACCTAGATGTCCCAGGCTTCTGTAAATAGAGGGAATTTTTGACACTGTAATACAGGACATAGAATGGAGTAAAGATTTACAAACAATGAGAGAAATTGTCCTTTTCAGCTGAAAATCATAGTGGTCTTTATGACTGTTATCATGGTCAGCACTAGATCGGAGAAACAGGAACCATTTGCATGTAGCAAGCTGTAAACTGTAGTAGGCCTTAGAATAAAGTGACTGTTAACACATATGTGCAAAGGCAAATAGAAATCATTAGAGTTATGTAAAAAGTTGGTGAAGCAACAATAGACTCTTAGGTAACCGGCACCCACGGTGGTGTCAGATAAATGTAAATAGACTCCGGCCCTCATGCTGGATAAATGTAGTATTATTTCTTTAGTTTTTTGCCAGTTGCTTGAGTTCCAGTTAACAGAGTCTAAGATCTTTAAAGGCTGAGCTTTGAGCACTTACTTTCAAAAAAGGCAGACAATTTGCTGGTAGAAGAACCTGGCATTTGGATCTGGGTGGAGTCACAAATGAGATCAGCAGAAAACAAAGGAGGATGCAAACACCAGGGGAGGAGTTTTTTTATGTAGGATCAAGGACGAGATAGAGATTTTTTTTTAGTCACATTTGGCAGCAATTTCACCAACTCTCTGGGGGTTGTAGTTAGTGCAGTTGGTTGAAATATTGCTCACGCTTAAATTTTATACTGTAGCGTGGGTCCATCCTCAAATATCTTTTCTGTTTTACATCTCTAGTTCAAAGAACTCAAAGGCAGGCTTCTAACCTGTATGGTCTTGTGTGACGACTGTAATCTATTTTAGGTACAGAGATTAGAAGCTATGGGGAAAGGGATCTCCCTTTAGGAAAGGACAGAGGCAAAGCTGATTGCCACCCTGCCTGGATGACAGTAAATGAGGGAGTTAGCAGGGCTGGGCTGTGATAAAGCAGAATCACTTGTTACATGATGATAATATTGTCAGAAGAAATTATCAAGACACTATAAGGCATGTATAGTGAGTGTAAACATTGCCCTCTCACATGTAGGTATCAGAACTGGCTTCACATTGAGCCCTCCCACTTTCTAACTGCTGACATGTGTGCAAGCTATTTCATTTCTCTGAGTATCAGATTCTCAATCTGTAAAATGATGTTAATCTTCTCAGCATCCTGGAGTTGCAGTGAGGATTAAATGAGATAATGTGTATTAGGCACTTAATCTTCCAGCCACACAGCCACAATTATTTATTAGCTCAATAAATGGGGACTATTACTGTCATTATAAATAACAAATGAAGAAAATTAATAATCTGTTGCCAGAATAGTTTCTACATAAAAATTCAAGTGAAATAATCACAACCTAATATCTGCCTATGAGCTGTAATTGATTAGTATCCATCAATTAGTATTGTTAGTGAAATTCTAAAGAGAAGAAATTGCATGTAAGACTAAAAGCTCTAATTTGTTACCAAATTAGGGAGACAATGAAAAGGTAGTTAATATTGCAAATCATTAACAATCTCATTTAAAATTTGGTTATTCATGAAGTTGTTAATAACCTTCTATCATTATGTAGGAAAGCCAGATACAGGTTTGCTTTTCAACATCTGTTGAGCTCTAATCACGTCCTGGGTTTAATCTGAATATATATATCCCTGGGATGAGCACTATTACACACATTTTATATAAAAGGAAATGGAATTACTAAGCATTAAAGAAAACTACGTGTAATCAAACAGCAAGTGAAGAGTTAAGCTGAATTTTCACCCAAGTATTCTCATTTCAAGCTCGATACTCTGTCCATGCTTCCTGAAGCAAACAGCAATTACAAAACATCCACGTTCACAATCAGGTTTCCCTGCAAATACTCATATAACTGAAAACAAGGAAAGTATGTAACCTTACCCACCCAGTCAGAAACTAGGGAAGTAATTTCAAAGCTTTGGCCGAGTTTTATATAGCCAAAGGAGGAACTATTAAGGGGTGTTTGGAGTTTTTTAGTTTGTTTTGTTTTGTGTTCACAGGAGATTTGAGTTGGGAGAGAAAAAAAAAAAAGGAATTGGTTATAATAATATGGTAACTTGCAGATTATAGGATGAGTCAAAAAAACCTTCTTTCTCTTTAAGGATTTAGATTGAAAAATCTGCAAATTAATGTTGATCTTTTGGGAGAAATGTAAGTTTGACCCACCAGTGCTTGTTAAACATTTAGAAGAATAAAAGTCTAAAACTGTCACTGGAGGAGAGATAGACTTTCATCTTCAGTGGGGGTTCAATAGCCACTTTAGCCTGTTCTGTTGGACCTTGGAGTGTGGCAAAGCCCACCGAGTGGTTAACTCTGGTTTGGGGAAATGTGCTAAGAGTAAGGCCAAGGCTGTGCATAGAGTAGGAGCTTCCTCATGGGAGATAAGGCAGTTGCAGACCTGAAGGTAGCACTGCAAGGTTTAGATGCACCAGGACAGGATGCCCACAGATTGCAAAGGCTTTAACTGTGTGGGTCTGGTTCTTGAGGTAAGTGGATAATCCTATGTCTTATATCATATGATCTTACATACCATCGCTCACATTGGAATGTCTAACAAGGTTGTGAAGTGGTGAGAGGAGGCAAGGATGTACCATTGAGGGAAGAGACTTGGCCCACATTCACCCACTTTTTCTGAGGTCCTCCTAGAACCAGCAGCATTTCTCCATGGGGTCCCCGGCACAGTACCCCTCAGCTGAGTTAGGGTGCAGGGAGAAATTCTAAACACCTAGCAGAAATAAGGCAAACTCTCCTTTGTCCAAAATATTTCGCAGCAGGTCAGGCTTCCAGAAGAGTGGCATGTTGATTTGGCATACTTAAATAAATAAATAAGTAAATAAATAAATAAGTAAAAGGACTAGTACTGACCACAAATAACTCTGCCTCCTTCTAGATTTAAGAAATGCCATCTACCCGTCAAGTGCCCATGAGTTTTTACAGCAATTCCTGTTATTGGGAAATAAAGTTTATTTTCAAAATCAAAAACTAACAAGGAACAGTTTAAGGTTGGGTTTTGGCTTTCCTGTACAACACGGTGTTTTTCTCCATCATAAAAGACAACAGAGCTGGCCCTCTGGTTACTTCCACTGAACTCAAATGGCCATCTAAGGGAAAACAGGATGTGGCTAAGAACAATGACACCTAAGCAAACCACAAACACAGCCAACAGATAAATAAAGCCCTGGTGTGTGTCCCAAAGAAAGGCGAGGATTCCAAACGAGAACAATACTATTGCTAATTTTGCCCACAAACTGCTATTTCCACCTTCCTCCTCTTGCTGTAATATTTCACTGAGTGTAATGCCTAGAAATGACCCTTTCTTCCGTAGAAAGAAGGGTCATTGCCTCTGCCCTGAAGCCCATTATGTGATTTTCAATGTACACGGTCATTATTGTGACCTTTCAAATGACAGGTTTGTTCCATTTTTCTCAACAGAGATTTCCTAGTCATAGCAACCAGAGACTACGTACGAGGGCTGGGCGGAAAAACTCCAGCCATCGTCGAGGTAACAAGAATGGCTTTGCAGCTGGATACTTTCCGGACAGCCCTCTTACATCTAACGTACACTGCGGGGTCCGGAAAGTATCCAGCCATGCAATATGAAAAATACAGAGTTCTCCAATAATGTCATTTCATTCAGTGTCATTTAGTTGTAACATAGATGAGAAAAAAAATCATCTAGTCCCTGGGGGGTTTTTCCGGGTGCTTCATTGTCCCCCATGTCGCAGACACATGCACGTGAGGTGAACTGGTGTGTCCAATCGTCCCAGGCTCAGTGAGTGTGGGTGTGCGTGTGTCCTGCCATAGAAGGGTGGTCTGTCCAGGGTGGGTTCCAGCCTTGGGCCCTGAGGGGCCCGCAGAGACTCCAGCCACCCACCACCCTGTACTGGAGTCAGAGGGTGGGGAGTGATGACCTTACTTGTCTTTGTTAATCTTTCCTAAATGTACATTTACTTCAATGCTGAATATTTGAAGTATTGTGGGTCTTCATTTAGAAATATGGTGATATTTTTGTGACCAGTAATATACCATAATAACTTGACTCTTGTTTATATCAATTAGCCTATGGTGAAATACGTTTCATTATACTTCATTTTAAAGTTGTAGTTAGTAAGAACCTATTGATGATGTGAAGTCAAGACTTACTATATATACTTCCAACCATAAGCACTTAAATTCAGCCAGCTAGGAAGACTTCAGGGGAGGTAATGAAATTATTACCGGCTCCCCTCAAAAACAACTCACATTTTGGTCTAAAATATTTTGTAGCAAGATTTGAGATTGCCGTTAAAATACAGAAATCTGTGAGTAGGAATATTTTGCCGGATTTACAATTACTATCACAATGGAGCACGTATGTAAATGAACGAGGAAAAAGATTGATTCGAATCAATAAAACAGTAACAATGCATTAAGATATTACTTCTGTAACACTCAACCCATTCCTCCTGGTACGTTTCCTTTCAATGGCCTTCATCTGGGCACAAGATTTGTAGAATTTTAGGCAGTTGTAAAGGAAGACATAATCATTTAAACCTAACTAATTTAGAACATTAGCTCAAGAGCAAAATATTCAGCACAATCTATTAAACTTGCTATTTCTGCCATTCATCATTTTAACTGATTGTTACAAATAAGTACATTCTAAAGGCAATAGCCAAGGCACTTAAACTAAATGAAAAAGAGAAGGGAAACTATGTCATTTTTTAAGAAGTTGATTTTAAAAGTTTTTTTCTTTCTCACCCCCCATTTTTGTATCACTTGTAAAAAATAATTAGAAATGGTGAAAGTCAATATAAAGGTCCAGATCTCTGTGTGTGAATAGGCTATTCATGAAAAAGTTGGCTTGCTCACTTTAAGGGTCACCAAGTGCTTAGCAGATACTCCTGTTAAATTTGGTAGGAAAACGGGGGAAAGAATATTTCTCCTTAGATACTGGAGGCGGGTAGGCTGGTGGTCCCACCGTCTCCTTTTACACCATCTACAGCTTCATTGAATCTTGCACTTCTAAAAGGTTGTTTTTACGTTTCTGATCACAAAACGGCTACATCATAAGCTGCTTGAAGGCAGGAACTAAGTGTATTTATCTTGTGCTTCTCCCCAGTGATTCATGAGGTGTTTGGGCCATATTATAACTGCTTAATGGTTGACAGATGAAAGAGCATTTGCTCAAAATAGTACTGTTTTGGGTCTGATCTTTGATTTTGAACTTGGTACTTTTCCCCTTATATTTATTCCAGCTTGTCTTCATGTAAGAAACTAACAAGCAGCTATTAAACCAGAATGGCATCTCCCAATATTTGTTTGGTTTTTCCAAGGTTGCCTCTTATTTTGAATTCTGTTTTGCTATTTACCTTATTTTATTTTATTTTCCATCTTGGCACTTGAACATCCTGTCAGTATTTTGCTAAAATGATGTTGCTGATGTAGGTAGAAAACACTTGAAATTTATGTGTTCTCCAATTTCTTACATTTTGTTGCTGGAACACTTTGAAATCTTCTGATTTTGTACAGAAACTGTCAACCTAAAGGACCAACTGGTGATTTATAGATAGAAATACGAGTCTAAATTTTTATGCTGCCAAGCTGCTCATTTGAAAAATGCAGTGAATCACAGGAGAAGTAAATCCACAGAACTGGAATGTTTCCCCTATTTTTCAAAGTATGTGTGATAAGCTATGTTCCTCTTCAATGAGTGATTTTTGTTTATCGCATTGATCATTTGCACTGAAATGTCTCTCATCCAAGTTCATAGTCATCTCTTTTTTAAGAAAGAAATAATTACAGTAATCTTTTGGGGGTACTGAATATTAAATATCTGACTGATCCTTTCTTTTGCATTTTATGACAGCCTCTAAAATTATATGCCAGTTGGTTCTGCAAGTTATGGTTTTGGAGACTAATCGCTCAAAGGAAATATGAACTTCATCCAAATTTAAATGATTTCAAAAGCTACATTATGTTATAATATAATAATGCTAGTGATAGAAAAGCCAATGGAAGAAAGGGGAGTCATGTCTACCTTCTTTGTAAAGAAACAAAAAATTTAAAGTAGAATTATGAACAAAAGATCTATAGTTATATAGATCTATAGCTATAATGAGGCCATGACATCCCATCCTCCCAGCAATAGACTGAAGCCAGTTTTCCAATCAGAAGATAATAACATGAAGCCCCAGAAAAGCAGAAGCATAAATTTATTGTCTCTTTCTCAATATTTTCCCTTCTTGGAGTACCATGATCTCTAACTTTCCTTGTCCTCATGCCAAAACAACAACAAAAGAATAAAAGCAGAAGTCACACAAATTTCCCTCATTATCTAAGACTCAGATCCATTCTTTCCTCTTTTGGAATATCTCTCTTGACTTCTGCGTCCCATCCTATTATGTTTTCAACTCTTTTTTCACATTCCAGCAGTGACAAGCAGCCTAACACTGATGCTTGGATTATTTTTTTTCTCTTCTAACTGAACTGTCAATTCTTTAATATTAATAGCTAACACCAAATGTCTGTAATGTATCAATCAGCCTCCAGTTTGAGGGTTTTACACATGTGTCAACTCCTTTAATCCTCACACAACTCTATTAGTCCCCATTTTAGAGTTGGAAAACCAACTTAGAGAGGTTACATAACGGTTTAAAGTCACAGCTAGTAAGAAGTAGGGCTAGGATTTGGGTACAGAGCCTATGTCCTTCATCTGAGTGCTATACTCTCTCAGAAACATCACTACCTAGAGCAATTGATCTATTCTCTGATACCTATTACAATGCTCCTTGGTACCAGGGAACCGTCATATCTGGGTTCCAGGTATGTAGAACCTGGTAAAGAGGAGAAGACTAATTGCATTTGATCATAGACACTTGATACATAAATGTGTTCCCCTGACTTAATTGGAAGGCAGAGTAGTCCATTGGAAAATACGCTTTAATTCTATGGGACCCTTCATATGATCCCCAAAGAGCTCGGTCCAGCCAAACGGATTGAGCATCCTGAGGAAGAAAGGCAAAGGGCCACAACGGCAGAGTCACCAGCAGCTACAGACCAATCATGGCATTCCACTGGCTGCCACCTCTTTAGTCCTGGACATACAATAACTTAACATCATCACAAGGTTCTTGGAAACTGTGACTTTAAGAGAAATGAAGTACAACAAAACCAATTTCACCATAGGTGAACTGCTATAAATAAGAGGTAATGTCCTACAGCATATTTTGGGTCACAAAAACATCACCAAATTTCTAAATAAGGACCCACAACACTTCTAATACTCAACACTGTGGGCTATACATACACTTAAGGAAGATGAATAAAAACAAGTAAGGTAATTACTTCCAAACCAATGAGCTCATCTAGTTCAGGGTAGTGGGTGGTGAAGTCTATCCTGGCAGACAGGGTGCAAGGCAGGACCTCACCCTGGACACCTTTCCCTGGCAGGGCACGCTCGCACCCACGCTCACGAGACTGGGACAGTTAGACACACCAGTTCACCTCACATGCACATCCTTGGGATGGGAGGCAACTGGAGCACCTGGAGAAAAACCTGGAAACAACAGGAGCATGTGCCAGCTCCACACAGACAGGAATCAATTTCTTTGCTCTCATCAACGTTATTACAAAATAATGTTGAATAAAACAACATTATTTGAGGACCTGCTGTATCTGAATTAAGATATACATATGACTTCACATGACTGTGGTCCTGCCTTGTAGTAAGAAGGATCAGAGAAGTGATCAGCCTGCCAAAGGAGCCAATCCGGAGGCAGAAACACGTTACTCCACACGCTGCGTGTGGGGGAGGGGTAAGCGATAAAAATACGGTTTCATGTGGATTGTGAAAAGTCTACATAGGTGAACATGCAGGTTACTCTTATTTAAAGGTATGTTTATGACTTTATTTTATTGTGTCAACCCCTATTAACATCCCCTGGAATTAATGCCTTATAGACCAGATTTTTTTGGAAAATGCTGTTAAGTTAGTAAATAAGAGAGAGGTTACGAGGATTCAGTGAGATCGTACGCTGTGAGGGAAACGCAGGTTCATCAAGTGCCCCTTGTGTAGAGGGCTCTGTGCTCAGCAGTTTACAAGCCTTGTTCTGATGTAATACTCAGAAGAAGGCTGTAAAATGCTGTAAAATATATATTACTCCCATTTCAAAGATAACCAAGGAGAACATTTTACTCTTAAAGGTTACTGTGTGCTCTCACTACTGTATATTTTTTAATTTTCACTTTTGAATCACTGTTAAACTTTGGTGATCTTACTCTTCTATATATAGTGGATGGAATTGAGGCTGAGAGAGGTTGTATAACTTATTCAATGTCACAGATCAACCCAAAGGCCAGGATTCAAACCTAATTCTGTCTAATTCCAGTATCTGTGTTCTTAACTGAATGAAGGAAACTCTTGACATTCAAGAACATACGACATTCAAAGATTATTTCTAGTACAGCAGAAGATGTGATCATGGCTCAAGGACCAAGTAGAAAACAATAAAAATGAGTTCTGCGTTACTATCCAACTGCCAACTGGACATCTTTATTTGTTCCAGTAACAAAATCCAAAGCTGGATTTTGTTTTTCCAATTACATTTGACATACAATATTAAATTGGTTTCAGGTGCACAGCATAGTGATGAGACATCCATATACCTTACAAAATCCTCATTCTGATATATCTGGTTCCCATCTGACACCATGTATAGTTACTACAGTGTTATTGATTGTATACTCTTCACTGCACTTTACATCCCTGTGACTGTTAAGTGACTATGAATTTGTACTTCTTGATTGCTTTGACTTTTTTAACCCCCTCTTCCAACCCTCCTCCCATCAACCCCCACAAATCCAGTGCCCATCTGACACCACACACAGTTATTGCAACATTATTGATTATATTCCCCGTTTTATACTCTGCATCCCTATAACTGCTATTTTGAAACAACCAAACTGAACCTCCCAATCCCCTCCCCTTATTTCCCCCATCCCTCCTCTAATCTGACAACACACCAAATGGTCTCTATATCTATATATCTGTTCTGTTCTGCTTTATTATTTTTTTCTTTGGATTTTACCTATCAGTGAAGTAAATTTGCATCTGTGTTCCTCTCTTTGTTGCTCCACTCAGTTCCATACCCTCCATGTCTTTTTATTTAAATCTTTAATCTGTATAACTTGAAAGCAACTGTTGACAGATGTGTAGGCATTGCCGTTACATCATTTATAATTTTTGCTTTTTCCTATCTTAAAGAAGTCCCTCTATCGTTCCTTGTAGTATTGGGTTGGCAGTGATGAACCCTTTCAGTTTTTCCTTGTCTGGGAATCTCTGTATCTGTCCTTCAGTTTTGAATGATAGCCTTGTTGGATACATTAACCTAGGCTGTAGATCTTTGGTTTTCATCACGTTGAGTATGTTCTGTCAGTCCCTTCTGGCCTGCAAAATTTCCAATGAGAAATCAGCTGAGAGTCGTATGGGTGTCACTTTATAAGTTATTACTTGTGTATCTCTTGCTGCTTTTAGAATTTTCTCTTATTCTTTAACTTGTGCCATTTTAATTATAACGTGTCTCAGTGTGGGCCTGTTTGGGTTCATCTTGTTTGGAACTCTCCATGTTTCCTGGGCTTGTATGTCTATTTCCTTCACCAGGTTAAGAAAAATTTTCAGTCATTATTTCTTCAAATAAGTTCTCTATCCCTCATTGTCTCTCTGCTCCTTCTGGTACCCAATGTTGTGCTTGATGTTGTCCCAAAGGAGTCTTAGCTTATCTTCATTTTCTTGGATTCTTTTTTCTTGTTGTTCTGCTTGGGTGTTTTCTGTTATCATATCTTCCAAATCACTGATTTGGACCTCTGCTTTACCTAGTCTGGAGATCCCTTCTATTCCATTCTTCATTTCCTTTCCTGTAATCATCATCTGTGTCTGGTCCATTTTTATTGTCTCTATGTCCTTTTTTGTGCTTGCTATCTCCTTGTTGAAATTTTCATAAAGTTGTTTGAGCATCATTATAACTATGGGATTGAGCTCTGTCTCTAATAGGTTGTTTGACTCCAATTTATATTCTGGGGTTTTCTGTTGTCCCTTCTTTTCAGATGTATTTCCTTGATTCTTCCTTCTGGCAGCCTCTCTGTTTACTCCTTACCCCACCACTCACTGCTGTGGTTTTTTCTGAAGCTCACTGCTGATGGCATGAGGAGGTGGGGGAGGCAGAGGTCTGGCAGGGCAGTGGGGGAGGGTGACTCGTGTTTTTGTTCTCCGCCTGTGCTGAGAGTAGCTGCATGGGCAGTGCCAACTTTTGATTCTCTGTCTTCGGTTTGCCCTGAGGTCTCTGCTAGTGTTTTGGGATCAGGTGTCCTGTAAGCTGGTCCCAGACAAGGCTGCTTGTGGCCTGAGTAACACTCACACAACCCCCTCTTTCCTTGTCCTTCCTGGCCAGAGCATTCACGCTGCGGCTCCTCACTACCCAGCCGCTCTCCCTCCTCTGGGGACCAGAGTGAAGTGTGACCACTGTGGTTTGTGGACCGTCTGCACTTCCTGGGGCCAAAGTGAGGTGGGTGTGGTATCTCATGCCTGCCTGTGGGCCCCCTTTGCTCTGTCCCACAGACCAAGTGAGGCCTGGAGCCTCTCCTGCTGCCTTCTTCCTCCTTCCTCCCCCAAAGGGAGAGTTCCAAGTGGGGATTCAAAGAGCTGAGTCCCCGCTCTTTCCCTTTTATTTCTCCTTTGTTTAACCCTCTGCCCACCTGTAGGTACCTTAATGCAATGAGCAGGTTTCTTAGCTGTGATTGTATGGTGTGTAGAGGGCCCTTGGTGTTTAATTAGTTGTACTCTCCAGAGTTTTTCGAGGTCCCTCTCTGCCGCCATTTTGTTGTCCCTCTTCAAAGTCAGAGTTCTTATATTTCCCCCTCCAAATCTGTTCTCCCTATAGCTTTCCTCACCTTGTTGATGGCAGATCCATTCTTCTACTTGCCCACACTAAAAGTTAAGTTAACACATAGAATGTAAGTAATTGTTAATTGGATATGAAGTGGGTAACTGAGTAACTGATCAGGCAAAATGGAGAGTAACAGAGGTGGGAAGCACAGGAAGCAGTGACCGTGGCGGGCGCATAGAGGGAAAAGGTGGCAAACGTTAACACTGAGTACCTCAGGCCCCTCAGGGGAGGCACTGAGTGGAAGGTGGTATTGCTTCGGAGAGAGTATGATGATGTGAGTTCTGTGAATTCTTGAAAGGCTGCAAACTGCTGCAGAGAGAAGGGGCTACGACCATGGCTGCATGGAGGAGGCATTGCTGGGAACAGGAAGCAAACAGGGAGGAGCAAATCCCTTCACTGCCCCCTACTCTGGCAGCCCCCTCTATCACTGCCTGTCGGCAGAGTCAAAAAATGGGCAACTGGAAACACAAAAATGTGGTTCATGGGGAGCAGGACCCAGCATCACAAAACCAAGGATGAAAGGGATGAGTTTGGAGTGGAGAGACAGTAGTTTAATAAATAACTGTAAATAACTAGCACATCTATTTAAAAAGTGAAACAGATCATGACCCCACCCCCCCTTTTTTTTTGCTGAAAATCCTGCAAGGGTTCACCATTTTACCAGAGTGAAAGCCCAAGTCCTGACTGTGGCCCTCAGGGCCCTCTGTGAAGTGGTCCCCAGATGGCCAGCCTCCCCTCCGGCTCCCCCACCTCCCACTCTCTCTGCCTCTGCTGCTCAGCCCTTGCCTGCTTGCTCTTTCAGACACACTTGTCATGCTACCATCTGAAGGTCTTTGCTCAGGCTGTTTTCTCCACCCCTCTGAAGTGTTCTTCCCCCAGATAGCTGGATGGCTAACTCCCTCACCTTCTTCAGGCCTTTGATCACATCTTACCTTTTTCAAAAAGACTTATTCTGACAGCCCAACTTCACACAGCACTCTGCCTACCCACCCCACCCTGCGCCCCCAGTTCTCTGACCCTGCTCTGTGATTTCTCTTTTCAATAACACTCATCACCTTCTATCATACTGTATAAATTATGTATGCATGATATGTATTGCTATAGTCTCTTTCTCGACCGCTACCACATAAGCTCTAGAACAGCAAGGATCTCTGTTTCTTCTGTTCTATAGCTCGAGCATCTAGGACAATGCCTAGCATCAAGTAGGCACACATTAACTATTGATGTGAAAAACCACTTTCGTGAGCTCTGTTTATGGGAATGGGAAGAGTACTCTTAAACTTTGAGTGCTCCAAAAGTAATCACATAGGGTATCTACTACGGCCTCACCCACACATTTTGCAATTGTTTTACTGAGTTTTACCTGCCAGGATTAGCATATCAATTTGCTTACCTTGAGTGAAGCCTTGCAGAAGTAGGAGAAGGTCCTTAAACACAGCAGCTTAATAAAGGAACTTAACTTAGACTAAAGGTTTTGTCTCCAATAACCATGCAGACAAATAATTGAGGCTATTGCTTAGCGAAATAAATATACATATGATAACTATTGTAACATCGAGATATTAAAGATCATATCAGTATTTTCACTTGTATAATCCTAATTATTTTTCATAAGTCAAAAGGGACCAAGTTTTAAGAACTTTTTGGCGGCCTGAAAAAAATAACGTAGCATTTTATAATAAATAATACAATGGTAGTCCATAGCTGTTTGCTTTATAATATTTCATTAACCTGAACCAATGTGTCTTATATACTTCTGCTAAATGCATATTGTATTTCACCATGGAGGAATGAAAAACTACTTTCATGAATACGGAGAGAGAAAACAAACTGAGGTAAAGCCATAATACTATCGTGATTTGCGACAATCTATTAAATTGACTTCAAAATTGCAAGTCCCCTTGCCTTCCCAGCTCTGTGAGTTGGTGGCATGCAAGTTTTGCTCAGGGACAGGGAGGGTGAACAGGGGCGTGCAGGGGAGTCCCAGGCAGGGGTAGGCCTGTGTTGATAGGTCCACAGCACAAAGACAAAGGCTCTGCAGTGTTCTCTCTCAGGCAGGACACGATCAAACTCCCTCTGAGTGATTAGCCTCTGGGGTCCCCAACAATAACAGACTCATGCTGGTTCTTAAAACAAAGTCACGGCTTTCACAAAGCCAGTAACTTCTGGCCTGTGGGAGCCCTGGGAATCAGCTTGCCTTCCTTCACATCGTCCTCCTCACGCCTGGTTTTCAACAACCTAAAGGAAAGTTCAAGAGCTCTTCCTGAAGTCCCAGAGGGCAGAGGGGACACTCCCAGACAACCCTGGATGTGCATTGGGAAGCAAGGCGGGAGGAGGAGAAATGGCTGTGTGAGGAGAGCCTTAACTTGCTGACTGGCAGTGACAAAGCACGAACAGGAAGGGAGAGGCCCTGTTCAGCCTGAAGGCAAAATAAACTGACAACTGGTCCAGGAAGAGGGAACACAGAGAGAAGTCAAAATTGGCATACCAGGAGCTGTCTCAGCAGGCCTAGGCCACGAAAAATCCAGCCTCCTCGCAAATTCACGTGTGACAAAGATCATCCATTTCTCCACTTTGTAGGCGAAATGACTGAGAGCCATAAAAATGCCCCACATAATCCTGTCTGGGCCACCTATTGTAAGATAGGGTGTACATACGGAAGGAGGAGTCAGCCTTAGGGGAAAAAAGAAGAAAAAAAAAAAAGAAAAAGAAAATTCTCCAGAGCTTTCTCTTCACCTACGATAGGAGTCAGTAAAAGCATCCTGCTGTGCTGACGTTCGTAATTTCCTCTTTGTCGCCTTTGAATGTGGGAGCCCCTCATGCCATCTTGCGTTACCTCTCATCTAAGATGTCAGAAAAGAGGTCACATGGAATGGCCCTGGGAGAAAATTATAAAGAAAAGCTCACATTTAGTACCCTGCATCACCTCTGTCCTTCTTCCCTACCCTGTGTCCCCTGCTTCACACACACACACACACACACACACACACACACAACTCCTCTTTTTGGTTCTGTTTCCCTTCCTTGGTTCCAAGGAAAAGCTAGTCCCTTGGACGTGAGGAAAGAAGGAAAGGTCTACCTAAGCACGTTTTGAAAAAAACTTTGAAGACATGAAACCCAACACTTTAGAGATAGGTGAAAATCTCTTCTACACGTCAAGTGGGAAACCAAGTTTGGAAGAAAAATCTGAGAGCATGGGTAGACCAGTAGCGTCTTCCTTTCTAGCAGGTTCTAGCTGGTAAATACATTTTGCAAACTTGGCAGCTTTTAACCACACATCCTCTCCCAGTAGAAATGTTCACTGACAGCAGAGAGTGTGGTCCTGAGAGCAATATACCTGTGATTGTGGTTACAAAACTACTTTGGGCCCTACCTCAAGAGTTAATCTGATACAAACCCATTGGGATATCCATTAACTTCAAAATTATTGCGTAAACTCCGGTGGGGCTAATTTTGCTTTTGAAATAGCTTCTACCCAGAACGCTCTCTTCTCAATTCTTGATTTATTTAAATTATACCCCTTTCTTCACATTTGAATCTAAAACTTGTCTCTTCATGAAGCGGGAGCATTGCAGCTGCGTAGTTAATAGATTTGGAGCAGGGGACTAACCACCCACAATGCTCTACTCTGGGACTACAGCACCCATATTCTCCATTGAAAGGATAGGTCAAGTTTCTTTCCCATGATTTGTTTTCCAACCACAGTGAATGAGACCAGAGGTAAAAAAAAACAAAAAAAAACAAAAAAAACAAAAACATGCCTAACTGGCTGGCTAGAATCATTCATGCCAACTCACACTGTCTCTTGAGTTTGAACTGAAAGACACAGAAACAGAGACTTCAGCCAAGTGTACCTTTACATTTTAACAATTTTTCTCATTCCCTAGGACGATTTTGTGGAGCTTTAATTTTCATAATTTGATAATGAAACACTGGTTATACATTAACTTCTCCAAACGTAAAATGTATATTAATATTAAAATACGAAAGAAGTGTATTTAAACTATTTATGCCCCACCTTTTAATAATTAAGGATTTAAATATTCATGTTTCCTCTGGAGTAGACATGCTCCTCAGTTAAGAATCAGGGCTGTAGTTGGCAAATGAAACCATTAGATCTATAACATCCAATAAACTTGGGGTCAACATGTTGGACCAAGTGTAAGCAATAAAAGCCAGTCTAGTCAAAGACCAGAGAGTATCATTATAACTAGAGCTGAAATAAAACACACAGATCCTGAAAGATAGAGTAAAGACATCTGTGATCCTTTGAGACCCAGAACTGATTCTGTTTCTGACATCCACCTACTTAACAGTTTACAGAAGACCCAGCTATACTTTCATTCCTGTGTTTGGAAGCTGGCCTGACCATGGAATCTCCTCTTTACTTGGTGCAGAACTAAAAGGTTTCTTGAAGTCAAACCAGGCTTAATTTAAAGTACCACTAATAGGTGATCTGGCCTTCAAATTATTATAGCAACTGATCTAAAATCCACTATCCTTGGAATAGAGTAATTTTGGACTTTGCTGATTTTAACTATGAATGCATTTTGTCTAAACATACTATAAAATATTAGATTTTAAAGTGGTATGACATATTTAATAAGCCATAGCTTTGTTGTATGATATTTATTTTTTCTTCTTTTTGATGTCCTACGAACTTTTAGTATACATGAGGCAGGCAATGTGATCATGGATGTTTATGAACTTGAACTGTGCAGTCATTGTATGATAATCATAGCATTCTTGAATGAGAGAAAAAAGATTATGACCTACCTTTTTAACATTTAATTAGTGGAGGCAAATGGTAACTTCACCGATTTGCCATGCTTACATTAAAACTACGGAACAATAATGAGAATTAAGCATTCATTATAATTTTTAAAACAATCTAGAGAGAAAGCCAGAGAAATGTTTGAGGATCTTCCAAAAAATCAAATATGTAAACAGTGAAAAGGCCAAATTTAAACTCAGCTGCTCTTGCTATCAATCCAATGTCTCCAACAGTTCACAAAACAATCTTTATTTTGAACCAGGGAAAACTTGGTCCTATTGTTGTCTTATCTGTTTTGCAATATGGTATCTGTAATAGCCAATCACAAACTGTTCTCCTAATACACAGGTATCCAATAGCAATGCCAAGAGGCCAGGGGTTGATCCACAGATGTCTAAGTGGCATCACTGTAAATGTTTCAATGGGCTCCTAACCTGGGAGAAAAGGCATTGTGCCAGTTGTCAAGACTTAGAACTGATAGGGCATGATTCACTCTGCCCCCTTAATATGTGTCCTTTTCTCTTTTCTTTGAGCATCTTCTGAAAATATGTTTTATGTATAATCCTGACTAGAAGGCAGTAGTTTCTTTCTTTATTTTTCGTATGTCTTTCCATCCCCAAACACCATGCCCACCTCAGCCATACACGTATTTTCTTTTGATCCCTCAATCTCTTCTAAATATTCCACTATTCATATAATGTTGTATTTTCTTTTATAAACTACTAAAACATCAAAATTAATAAGCATTTGCTGAATAAATAGTTATTCAGCAATAAGTAAAATAGAATAATATTTTTTTCTTTGTTTGGTAAACAAGAGATTTGATATTGGACTTTCTAAGGGCTACATCATCAGGGCAATTGGGTTAAACCAAGATGCAGTACAGTGTGCCTACATTCAAATCTTGGCTCTCCAATTTATTTGATACATGTCATTGCGCAAGGTATCAGCTTTAAGTCTGCTTTTATATCTGTCAAATGGGGATCACAATGGTACCTGCCTCATAGGATTTTGGGGAAGATTAAATGAATGTATACTATAGATAACATAGAATAGTATTTGGTAAATAATAGGAATTCCTAAAATGTTTAGCTATTACAGTAGACTCTCAGTTAACTGGTACCCATGGAGATTGTTAGATGCCAAATAAATGTAAGTAGACTCTGTGTTAACTAGAACTCAAGCAATCTACACAAGCGACCAACAAAATCTCAAGCAACTGACAAGATTTTTTTGTCGGTTGCTTGAGAGTACTGGTTGCTTGAGTTCTGGTTAATGAAGAGTCTCCTATATTATGCTACTAGAACTTAGTTTTAAGTCTTCTAAAAATTAAACAAAGAAAAAGAGATGAAATTTTTATACTTTTAGTTTGGTTCCTCTTCGTTTAACTCTTATCTTAATAATTGTATTTGACTTTTGGATGAGCTAAGTGAATACTTCCTGCTATTGAGAAGCAAAATGATTAAGATTCTGCCTTGTGCCAATGACATGTTTTTGCAGCTTTGCACTAAAAGTGGCCTTCCTAGACAAAACAGGTTCTGCTATCTAATTATTACCAGGAAGAATAATTTAAAATTGACTAAACTAAAACCAAAATGATCAACTTTAAAAATGTTCTCTGGCACTTATTTGGCTTTTATCCAAAAAACTTTATATGGGGTCAAATCATTCAATGTTCCAAAGGCATGGTTTTCAGTTAGTTAATCATAGAGGCCTCAAAAATATCTAAATTGATTAAAATTTAATACAGGCATATGTGTCACTGAATTGTTTTCCATTGGTGGTAGCTGGTAATCATCCATATATTGAAATTCTGCATCTAAATTGTATTATGATAAAACAGTGTGGTGTATAATCATAGTCTCAATGGCTATCCTTTCATAAAAATGTTGGCCCTTTCATAGTTATTTCTTTGATACCAAGTGATAATCCGCTCTGGCCTGGGTCGGGGGTGGGGGGGTGGGGGGTAAACTCATTAATCTCCTTATCCATTTTCCACACCCACCCACCCCACTATCGTATCATCAGCTTCTCCTTCCAGTTGTTACCATAGAACATTCTTGTCGGAGATTACAGCCTTGTATTTTCTCCAGGCCTATTTAAAAGAATAATATTACTCTAAAGGTTCTAAATGTTATTCTGATATCTATAGATTATCAGAACTGTGCACCAGAACTGCTTTTTCACTCTAATGCCATCAGACTGCACTGTGTAAGGGAGGTTTTGAATTACAGTCTTTGGAAGCAGTAACACTATTTGTGTGTCTGTGGGGATCTTGTCTATTATATCCCCCATATCCACAAAAAGACAAAGAAAAATAAACCACTAAAACTTTGTAATCTAGTTATGTCCTCTCTGTCCCCTACTCAGTCGTTAATTCATTGGAGACATGTTAATCTTTGAGGGTCAGACAAAACTCAGGATTTTTGGCTCCAGGTAAGGGCTCTAAATAAAAATTCTTCCCTGTAAGAGCTGTTCTTTTTTTCCTGTCAATTCCAATCTAATTTATCTAAGTCATTTCTTAGAGCTCAACTGTCTTACAAGTACCATCTAATGGGTTTCACTGTTTGGTTTCTTTGGCTTATCACAAGTGCTGATAACTTCTTGTATACATTAACTAATAGACCTCTTTCAAAGTATGCTGACATTTATTTAGCTTAGTGTTAAATGGTTTTTAATGAGCTCTACTCCATCCCCCTCCATCCTGAGTTTCTAGGAAGTCCATTTTCTTTATAATATGGAAAACTAATGAGACTTTGCATTCCCATGAATGTGAACCAAGTCGGGAGCCTAACTGGATAACTTCAAACCAAATCACTCTCATGAATGCAAAACATTCCAGTGGTTGACTACATTTTTAAAATATTTTTTAGCTACATATTGAGTAGCCCATAGACACATCCTCTATGTAAACGTATTTCAAATGATGTAAAGAGTTCAACAACTATTTGAGAAATTTGATCTTTGGGTAAATTCAATCCTAAATTGGGGTTGGGGAATTGTGTTTACCAGCCCAAACTTTCTCAACAAATGCCTCAGTGTTTCCATCCACATCGTCAGCTTCATCTTAGGGAAAACGTCTCTGGAACTAAGCCAAGTAAAGTGAGAGGATAGCAATTGTTTGGAGAGTATAAAATCTATACTTTAGGCCATTGGTTCCCAAGCGGTGGTACGCGTATCCCTGAGGGTATGTACTGAGCCATTCAGGGGTACGTGAAATAATCAGTAACACGAAGAAACAAGTAAATTAAAAAAAAAAAAAAAGCAAAACATTAGTTATGGAACAATAAATGTTAAGTTTGAATCACCATTAATGGAGATACTTTAAAATTAATCACATTAGGGAGTGACAATTAGTGAGGGCGTGGCTATGAACCCTTTGCCCAAACCATTTTTCTATCAATCATTACGCAGAGTTTCAGAACAATCCATCCATGACATTTCTAGAACTTCCCCAAACATGTAATTACATCCTTAGCCAGACTGTTTGATCAGTTTAGTTACTAAGTGTATTGTCTTTAGTTGTGATTCTTTTCAAGTATTTGATATTTAACATAGTTTCAGTTATTATTGTTAGTGATTTTTAAGCATGTCAGTTATAGATCAGTGGTTGAAAACAAGAAGGGTTAAAAAACCAAAACTTGATGTGGATTATAACTCATTGCCTAGTACTTCTCAGCACGTGTCCGCAGCTACAAGTACACCCACCCCGGGACCTAGGAAAAAGGTATATGCCTCAGATATACTAGAGAGAAGAAAAAGACATACTCTGAAGAGAATATTAAATATGGGTTTTCATTTGTAGGATATGATGACTGTCCTAAACCTTTGTGTGTTTTGTGTGGGAAATATTATCCAGCAGTTGCTTGAAACCCTCTCTGTTCATGGGTCATTTAGAAACTTAACATCCTATGTATAAAAATTAAAAAATACATTATTTTTGGCCCTTAGAAAAGCATCTAACTGTTACTTCATACATGATGTCAGGAAAGAAAGACAATGAGCATGCAGTTGAGGCTTCATACCATATTGCTTATTGCATAACTGAATGAGGTAAAAACCACACCAGAGCTGAAGATTTCATTTGTTCTTGTATTAACGGTACCATTTTTTGTATGTTTGGGGAAGAACATGTGTGCAAAATTAATACATTCTTTTAAAAAAACACAATGTCTCAATGAATTCAGGAAATGGCTGACAATGTTAACGCTATAGTAGTAGAAAGAATTAGAAAAAGTAAATTCTTTTTCATTCAGGTGGATGAAATGATAGATGTTGCTGGTTTGTGTATTTTGCTCATCATCTCCAGGTACTTGGTAGCAAATGAAATTGATGAAAACCTGTTGCTTTGTTACTCATCGACAGCATGTACCACAGGCAAAGATATTTTTAATGCAATCAGTGGTTATTTCATTTAAAAGGACTTTAGTTGGTTGAATTGTGGTATGTGCATTGATGGAGGCAAGCTAACGTCAGGTTGTTTAATAGGCCTACTCAGCAGAATTAAAGAAGTAGCTCCCCATGTACCATGGAGTTACTGCTGCATTGATAGACCAAGTCTTGCATCTAAGTCTCTTCCTAGTGAACTGAAAGATATTCTCGATAAGGCTGTAAAAGTTGTAAATTTTATTAAGTCACAAGCATGAAACTCCAGATTGTTTAAGGCACTGTGTGAAGAAATGAACAGCATTCACAGCACATTCCTTTTGAATACAGAGGTAAGGTGGCTATCTCCTGGCAAAGTACTTACACAGATGTTTAAACTTCGACAAGAAGTCCAGGTTTTTTCTTAAGACCACCATTTCCCTCTTGTTCCAAAGTTTCAGGACAGCGATTGGCTTCCAAGTCTTGCATATTTATCAGATAGTTTTCTAGAAATAAACAAATTCTACTTAGGACTTCAAACAGCTCAATCACTGTATTCAAAGTAACCAACAAAATTGAGTCAATGATTAACAATCTGGACTTTTGGAAAGCATGTATTGAAAGAGGTCAGCGTGAAGTTTTTGAAACTCTGTACAACTTCTTATCTGAGAATGACTTGCACCTATCCCAAAATGCGAAAGAGAATACTGTAAGTTACTTGTAAGGTCTTCAAGTGTCCTTTTATAAGTACTTCCTCAACATGGAATAGAAAACAACTGGATTGCAGATCTCTTCAATGAAGAATTCTTCAAAGAAGCTAAAATATCAATCAATGAGAGAGATCAGTTAATCAAACTTTCAATCAATTTTTTAAATTCTAATTTTAAAAGAAAGCATCTTATTAACTTCTGGGTATATGTCAGTGAGGAATATGAACAGCTCAGTGAGAAAGCACTCAAATGCCCCTTACCATATACTAAAATTGAATTAGTAGGGAGAGCTCTTTCTTCTTACACCTTCATAAAAAATAAGTACTGCAAATAAGGTTAATGCAAGTCTAAGTTTAAAACTGTATCTTCCATCTTTTGAGCCTGATTTCAAGATACTAAGGGCATTAATGCAAGCTCAACGATCTCACTAACAATGTTTCAATAAACTAGTCATCTGCCTAACAATTATTATCAACATTTAACTGTTACAAATATTGTAAATTTAAATCTATGGTTTATACTTTTTGGTGTAGTACTTTTTCTTTCCTAACTAATTACCTCATTTCCATTATTTTACATTAAGATAGGCACTGAACAAGTGTCCGTATTTAAAAACTGCTGTTTTAAAAACAAGGGGTACAATTTATAGAAATGGATTGAAAAGGGATACACAAATAGAAAAAGGTTGTGAACCACTTCTTTAGGCAATCAAGCCAGAAGAACCATTTATATTTTATGTCTTAGGGGTATGTATATGTGTGTGTGTGTCTGTGTGTGTTTGTGTATGTACATGTTCTCCTTCCTCTCTTTGAAATTTGATGAGTATATAGCCACTCCTCGCTTAGCGACCTACCTGTTTAATGACAACTCGGACTTACAACTAGTTGTCCAGTGCGGGGAACCCTCTTTCTCGGTTTCTGTAAGTCTTGGGAATCCCCTCTCTCAGTCTTTGTCTCATTCCAGAAGCTGGTTAGTATTCACTACATGAAGGGTTGGCAATCATGCAAGACTGCATATTTTGTTTATAGTGTGGTGTCACATGATATGTATTGAATACATACCTTGTGGTGCCACAACATACCACAAAACACCCACCTCCTCTCTCTAATCTCCTCTCTTATAATAATTACCAATTTACTTAACGACCTAGTTGCAAAATTGGAACTTGGTCGTTAAGTGAGGAGTGTCTTACTGACTTTCTATTTTAGCCTTTCGTATGGAACCCAGAGCACCTGATACCTGGTTGTCATCTGCTTCTCTTGGTCACTTGTCCTCTCAGTCAACATAGGTCAATAGCATATAGGCCAGTGAGATCAAAGTCATCAACAACAAAGACAGACTCTTCTCTCTATTCTATTGTGTCTCCTTCTTTACTGCCACTTTTCCTTGATTTTATAGAAATGACCCAGTTCACTGTATGCTTGTTTCTAGGAGGCGGGGAGGAGTGAATAAAAATAATACACCATATACAATATCTTTAGAGAAAAATCACATAAATATTTCACAGACTGTACAGTAAATAATGTATACCTTTAGAAAGGCAATGTAAATATTTTATAGACCGCAGAATAACTGTTAAGGTTGAAATGGAATTGCTGTGTTTGGAGAAATACGGTGTGCCCTGAATCGTACCATACAGTTTCACAGCAGTGTTAGTGCAGTACACTTCATAAATCACTGCCTTCCCTGTATTACCTGAGAGTTCAAGAATCCCAGCTGCCAAGTGGGCGCCTCCCTTCCTTTTCTTCTGCTTTGAAAGACCCCCCACTCCCACCTCACCACTCAAGGCCCTGCTTTGAACTATGGCAGTGATCAATACATGCTCCTTGAGAAATTGAACTAGGGCATGAGAATGAACTCACCCAGATCGCCTAATTTTCATGAGGAGGGTGGTGAGAAAACTGATCAGGAATGGATGGAGAAAACGCAGAATGAATTCCAGATGTAACCTGCGTCTCTGCATATTTTTTCAGGTGGCTGAGGACACATCATCTTGGTTTCCTGAAACCCACTCCTTGTGAGTCTTGATTGGCCAGTCCAGGGTTCAGTTACGCATCAATGCCCTTGTGATGCTTAAATATTATAATATCTACCAGATTGTGTGAAAAAGACACAGGTGTGTTCTGAAAGATGGATAATGCAAATGGTATCAAAATAGTCAGAGGAAGGGCAAAAGAGTGTCAGGCAGGTTTTTTTTTCCCAGCTGATTGAAACAATTGGAATCAAGAATAATGTTGTAATCTAAGTACAATGAAAACGTTTCTATTAGTTACCTAGAGATCAGAAGTGGAGGCTTGTCCCCTTTAAGTTTTTCTTTTTTTTTTAATGGCTATAGTAATACTGCCTAAAAAGAAACAAAAGAAACCTGTCAGTGTAAGTATTATATTGAAAGCCCTTTGATTAGTCAGTCAAACGATAAGCAAACGGGACCCAACAATGACTGAATACAGAAAGGAACCCAGAACTCGAGAAGGCGAGAAGAAATAAATTAGAAACCACAACAGATTAAAACTACTAAACAACGTGGAAAGGACCACAGCTGAGAAGCCATCATCGGGAGGGGCTGAAGGTAAAAGAAAGCAAAATGTTTCTAAAGATAGGGATTCAAGCGAAGATCACCTGGGAGCTGGTTTGAAATGTCGACTACTGAGCCCTCGCTTCCCAGAATGCTGATTCATGAACCTGGTGGAGCCAAGGCATGTGAATTTTCGGTAAGCTCTAGAGCTGTTTTGGTACAAGTAGGTGGTAAGCCACATTTTGAGAAGCCCTTGATTATCACAGCAAAATGCGAGGACAAAGGTCAGGAATGGTGTGCAAATCAGAAAGGCACCACCTCAGCGTCCTACCCCATGCTACTGATGCATGTCAACTATTGCAAGTGTGTGACACCAAAAATTACTATCGTTGCATATAATGAACACGTGCATCTTTAAGAAGGTTAAATTTGGTTCCATATTAGCAAGGGAACAAGAATGAGGTGGAACTTACATTCAAAGTGAATGCTCCTCTAAAACAGGGTAGTTAATGTAAGTGTTCTTTAGAAGCAAGTTGTTGGTTTGTTCTTTAATACTGTATCCTTCACCGACAAGTGATGGATGATCTCATTGTCCATTAAACTTCTCTTTATAAATAGAAGAGCATTTTGGGAATGAAGAAAAGTCCTTTGTTTTCTTTAGCAGTATGAGTGCACTGCTAGAAGATACACCGATGGTGTCAGAAAACGGAAAGCAAAACACAGAAGAAATATACCCTAAGGATGTTGTGGTTATCAATCACTGTGCAGCAAACTACCTCAACCTTAGTGACTTGAAGACGATGTCTTTATTAAGTCTCGCCATTGTGTGCATCAGGAATTTGGGTTGGGCTCAGCTAGCTGATTCTCCCAATCCACATGCTATCGATGGTGGTAGTCAGCAGGAGGATGTGCTGGTCTAGTGGGTCCAAGATGACTTCATTCTCAGGCCTACCTCCTTAGAGGAAAGAACTGGAAGGCTGGGTTCCAGCTAGGAAAATAAATTGGAACATCTAAACATATCCTACCCAATATGGCAGGCTCAGTGTCTTTGAACTTCCCACGTGGCTGCTCAGGGCTCTCAGAGCATTCCCAGAAACAGAGAGAAGAAACTACCTCTTTCTTAAGGTCTAAGACTGAATACTAGCACAATGTCCCTTCTGCCATTTTTCACTGCTCAGAGCAGTCACAAAGCCTGCCCAGATTCAAATGAAGAGGACATAGATTCCACTTCTCAAGGAGAATGTCAAGGAATTTGCCCCCAGATATCTTAAATCTACCATAGAAAAATGATGTAGAAATGCATGTAGATATTGCTAGTATATCAAAGATGGCTGAACAAGTAATTATCACTTCTTTCTCTGCTCCCAAGATGAAAAAGTCTTCAAAGATAGTTAAACTTACAAAATCAAGATGCATATGATTTACTCTCTTTCTTTACTAATAATCTATGGAGTTCTCTAAAGCAAAAATATATAATTCGGTTTGGTATAACAGCCCCCTGGACTATGTTAATTTGTTTTGAAGTCTGGAAAAAATCCAGCCATTGTCCGTGGAGCAGCTGAATAGTTTCCAGGCAGCCCTCGTATGTGACAGGTAATATGCTGCTAATCTGGTCTTCCTGCTTCAACTTGCTTATTTTTAACAATAGTTAAGTTCAATGTCGCTGTCACTCATGTGTGGAGTTCCCTGTAGTTCTTAGGAATCTCACGCAGCATGGGGTAAACCTGTGGGACCATTTGAAGCTGGTGGATATCACCAGCATGATTGGTGGCAAGGAAAAAAGTTCCTTGAAGGTGGAAATTTTCAGCTGAGACCAAAAAGATGAGTGGGGTGAATTGTGCTACTAGTTAAGAGTTTCAGGCAGAGGGAATACGTATAAAGGTCTTGAGGTTGTAAATAAATAGCATCAGAAGATCAAGAGCTAGCACAGCTACATTAAGTCAGGCAGCAGATGTGGAGCCACTTAGATTCACTTGGGTAGGGACTGAAAACTCAACCCCCACCCCCAACCTTCACCCACATGCAAAGAAGAAATTGAGTTTAGTAATTAATCACAACCATCTTTTCCAGTTAAGTCTTGTCAGATTTGCAAATCATTTGCAGAATTCACTAGGTTGAGTCTAATCTTCTTTCATGTCCCCTGTGTACCTTTGAGAGATATTCCGGGACATTGAAACAGCTAAAAACCAAGGAGTGAATCAAGGGAAAGCCAAGTGTTGAGTATCCTTACCAAAATGATAGGCTGGTTTTCAGTTACTTGTCATATTTCTAACCAAATTTCATCATAGAGTTGTAAATTTTTTCTTCTGGGATATCACATTGCTTAAACTTCTTGTTTTACAGAAAGTGGAACTGAAAACCAGAGAGGTTGAGGGATTCATCATTGCCTGATACTCCCGGACCATCGTGACTCACCACCCATCACTAGACAAGAGGATGAGACTCCTGAAATACAACTTCCAATTTTAAACACATAAAATAAAAAGAAATCAGCTTCTACTGCAAAGCATCACAGATTGGATTCTCAGGAAGCGGATTTTGTGGTAGAGAGTAGCATTGATTAGGGAGTGCTTGTCGGATCCACACCTGTGTGGGGCGAGGAGCAGAAGGAGGATCAGGGAAGAGAGAAGGTGACTTGCAGTCACGAGGCCTCAGCTAACCCTGCAGGGAGCTCTGAGGCTGGGATGGCACTTCAGGGTGTCCAGACAACCAGGACTTTAGAGCCCTGCCCCAACCCATCATTGTGTTTGGGCTGCCCCAGGAAGAGAACAGGTGGCTCTCATGAGAAGATACTAGTAGAGTTTCTAAAGACGGATGGCCGCTGAGTGCTGATGACCAAGCCTTCCCAGCAGCTGGAGTATAAACCCTTCCTGGGAGATGGGGGGATATCCGGGAAGCCAAAGCCCGGGGCAGGAGTACTGCCACCACTTGCAATCTCCACCAAGCCAGTATCGAGTCATTCTTCAACTACTGGATAGCCCCCTGGATGGTCTTCCCGCTTCAAGCTTACTCCTGCTACAGCACATCAGCCCTATCACAGAGTCCACCTCTTCAAACATAGGTCAGATCATGCACCCCCTCGCTCTGCTAGCACACCTCCAATGAATTTGCATCTCATACCGAGTCAAATCCAAACCCTTGTAAGCACAGCCTATAAGGCCCTACTTGATTGGGCTTCTCATCCTTATTTTTTTGTCTTTTTAAAGTACATTGTACAGATTTTAAGTGTGCAGTTTGGTGAGTGTTGACAAATGGACATACCCATGCAATAGGTTGACCACATGTACGTGTGGTCAGCCTAGGTAGGCTCACTGGGCTAAACTCAAGGTATCAGTAGGCTGACCACATGTACTGTTTGAAATGTGACAGTACTGTTGTTTTGTGTCCCATTTCAACCTGTACATCTGGTCACCCTGCCTTGTGACCACCCCGACCAATTAAGGTATACGTTATTTTTCTTTCACTGCAGAAAGCTCGCTTGGGTACTTTTGCAGGGACCTCTTCTCGCACCCACCTCTCGCCCCTCTTGCACAGGTAACCATTGCATTCTTATTTTAAATGTCTTGGAACAATTTAAAACGATAGAATTGAGTAAGAATGTCTCATTTTTCTAGACTAGACGATGTACCTCTCTCAGAAGGTAGTCAGGGAGGACAAATCACCAGCGTTCAGAACCACTCACTTCCTTCCACAAAGGACACGTTAAACCTCTGTTAACCCCTCCAGCCAGTATTTCACATAAGGGGGTATAATAGTCATAATTAGCATTTTGCAATGGTTACAGGAGATTCAGGTTAGGTTTCATTTCCTGGTGTGAGCCTGTATGCTTACATTTGTGCATAATAAGCCTCTTCTGGTTTGAGTTTGCTTTGCTCCTAGGAATGTAAATGTCAAAGAATCGAATGTATTCCTTTAATGATAATCACGCTGCTACACGTAAACAAGATGGATGCCACTGCCCTTGATTTTGCACAATAAGAATAACTTTGGAATGAATTACACTCATGCCCATGCAAAAAGAAAGGCTTTAAATAGGTGCAGATGGTTAAGGAGGTTTTTTTTTTTTCTAGTTCCTGTTGGTGATTCCTCAGCATGTACCCAAATGCATCTCATAAGACTGATTTTGGCGAAGGTATTTTTCCCTTTAGCTTTTGAGATTTTTTTTTTTTATGAGGTGGATTACAACTTAGCACTTAGCGAGATTTCTTATGCTTCAACCTTATTCCTCTGGATGTTTTTTCCACATAGCAAATCTTAAAATAACTTTGCAGCCAAGAGTATGCATTAGGCAAGCTTTATGGCATTCACCCAAAGATCTTCAAAGTAGCTTGGCTAGGCTGGGGAGAGGACCCGAGAAGGGAAGAATGATAGGACTGGAGATGGTGGTATTTCGTGGTGCTTCAGTATCACGTTTGGGAAATCACTGAACTTGGAGTTGGCTGGAATAGGGGAGGAGTTTGGGGCTCCAGTTGCCAGGTGATTCGTCCTAAGAGACAGCACAGGCATACTGCAGAGATATTGCAGGTTCATTGGATTCCAGACCACCTCAATAAAGTGGGTCATAATGTTTTTGCTGATGGAGGGTCTTGCCCTCCATCTGTAGAAAACGCGACACCTGTGAAACACAATAAAGGGGAGCGCAATAAAAGGAAGTATGCCCGCATGTGAACACACTCCTTACAAAATTTTTTGGTCTTTCTCATGAGGAATTCTGGGACATTAAGTAACACTGTACTATTTATAGACAGAGTTGTACCAGATCCACAGAGAAAGCAAATCACGTTTACCTACTTCATGTGCAAACTTGTGCAAACTATTAAATTTATTGTATTTGAATATTTAAATAGCTTCCACCAATACACTGTCCCAAACGGGACATGATAAAAACATGTTTGCAGTTATCAAAGTTGCAAATGAACTCCTTTACTCATCACTCAGGGAAGAGTTACAGACTCAATTTTTTCTTAGGAGCATATTGGAGCTCAGCATATTTCTCAGTATTATCCAAGGGCGTGGTCCTGAGAACAGAATGCCTGAAGTAAAGAAGATGCTAATATATAAATGTAGTTACCATACAGGTTGATGCAGAGCCATTACCTAGTCACACGGAGGTCTTCTGTGAAATTTGTGTTCAACTAAAGAATGTTCAGATAGAGATTGTGAATGGGTGTTGGGGATGGAGGGGAACAACACAAGAAACAAAGCTGGCAGATTTAACAGCATTGAGGTTTACATTTTATCTTCTTTTATTTCATAAGGTTCATGAAACAGTATTTAAATTTTCAGCATTAGAGTTTCAGAATTTTCACGCAAAATCTAAAAGGACAATTGTAGGACATCATTTAGGGATATACTTCATGCTCTATAGCAGCGGTGTCCAACTTTTTGGCTTCCTTGGGCCACATTGAAAGAAGAATCATCTTGTGCCTCACATAAAATACACTAACAATAGCTGATGAGCTGAAAAAAAAAGATCACAAAAAATCTCA
The DNA here is from genome assembly GCA_004026885.1 of Lyroderma lyra. Taxonomy (NCBI): domain Eukaryota; kingdom Metazoa; phylum Chordata; class Mammalia; order Chiroptera; family Megadermatidae; genus Lyroderma; species Lyroderma lyra. The sequence continues at coordinate 84,794 of PVJL010000866.1, forward strand.
ACACTTTAAGAATTTGTGTTGGGCCACAGTCAAAGCTGTCCTGGGCCACAGGTTGGACATGCCTGCTCTATAGCATATCATAGAGCTTTTGTTTCAGAGCCACCCTCAAACTTAGTGGCTTAGCCATCTTATTAGTAGACAGTACTGCTGGGTGGGTCCTTTTCTTGTTCAGGCCAAACTCGTGATCTCATCTGGGCTTGCTCTTGTGTCTGTGGTCATTTGGCAGGTCATCTGGGACTGGCTGGTGTCAGAAGACCTCACTCACAGGTCTAGTGGTTACTTTGCAATGTGTCAGCTGGAGCAATGAGTGCTTCTTAGCTCTCTGATTCTGATTATTCAATAGCCTAGCCCAGGCCTATTCACATCCTGGCATGGGCAGAAATTCCAAAACCCATCATTGAAAATAAGCTTTAAGTCCCATTTTCAGATTCCACTGACCAAAAATTTCCTAGTTAAGTCCAAAGTCAATGTGGGTGGGGACCTCACAATGTCATGGATACAAGAACAAGTAAAAAATTGAGGACCATTATTTCATTAATTTACTACATATAAAAATGGTAAATTCAATTTTAATAAAATATGGAGACAATAGAATCAAAATGGAAACATCAATTTGAAGATGGATGGCTTCGATTGATAGAACTGCTTTGAAAAGGTGTAGCTTCTTTAAATAATACCATAGTTTTTTTCTCTTGTCATCCTGTAGTGTTAGGGGTTCAGGACTTCCCTACTTTGAGATTAATAAAATGGGATATGTGGCTATCTCCTTGGCTAATCAAGGTAATCACCATTTTTCCTTTAACATCCGTTCTTGCAGACTTTTTTCTTTGATTTTACCTATGTGTATGACCAAGATAGTATTTGTCAGGTTTCTCCATTGTAAAGTTATATCATTTTCCCTTTTTAATATTCTATTCCTTTGAAGCAAGCCACTAAGTCCAGCCCCCAGTTCGGGTGTGGGAGAAGAGAGTGGAAGGTTAAACTTGACCTCCTGGGCTAGGGATGGTGGGGGCGCTATCTACACTACAGAAACTGTAATTCTTCTGCAAAGAAGGCTTCTCTCCTGTTTATTTATTTATTCAACATTTCTCTATATCGGTATGAACTCTTGTGTATTTATTTTATATTTTGGGTTATATCCCCTACTATGTTATCCATTTTATTGCTCAAATTGCTTCAGTTTTGCCACTGGGAGTTCTTTTAGGGTGGTTCCTCTGTCCCTTAGATATGATTGTTTGTTGTTTGAGCACTTCCAATTTATTTTGAGACACTACAAGATGCTCCAAACTCAATTTGCGTTTTCCTCTTCAACCTTTATATTTGATGAATTTTTTATATCCTTTAGGTGATATTTTTAATATATTTTAGATATGCATTATATAAATATTCACAAGTATTTTCCCAGTCCTTTGCTTGTCACCTAATTTTGTTATGGTTGTAATTATGCATCTTTTTATTTAAGTTTTTCTTTACCGCTCAGTCATTAAAATTTTTCTTGTAGTAAATTGACAATCTTATTTTTATTTTTATATTTTTAATCCACCTGGAAGTAGTTTTTTTTTTTTTTTTTTTTTTTTTTTTTGGGTAGTTCCCTGGCTGGGAATTGAACCCAGGCCGCAGCGTTGACAATGCCGGCACCAAAGCCTTAAGCCACTACACCACCAGGGAATCCCTGGAAGTCATTTTTGCATGGAAAAGATACAGCTTTATTATTTTTTTATACATAGATAATTACTTTAACACCACTCTACCATTTACCACATTTACATGTAATAAATCTGTTTTCGAGTTCCCTTTTCTGCTCTCTTGATCTGTGTTTCTATTTCTTTACCAATACCACACCATTTCATTTACTATAGCTTTACAATATATCTTGATTTCTGTTTGGGCATGGATTTTCTTACATGAACTAGTTTTGAAAAAAATCTAAAATAATCTAATGCAGGGTTTATCAACCTCACCATTATTCACATTTTGGACCAGATATTAATAATTCTCCGTTGTGGGAGCTGCCCTGGACATTGTGAAATATTTAGCAGCATTCTTGGCCTCCACTGTCTAGACACCAGTATCACCTTCCCTACAATGTGACAACCAAGACTGTCTTCAGACATTGCCAAGTGCTTTCTGGGGGTGAGGGCAAATTGGCCCTCCAGTTGAGAACTACATGATGAACAAGACACTTAGGAATCCTACTGTAGATTATGATATTCTTGGTGTAATGATTCTGGTTACAGGGCAGAAGTGTACTTCCCTGACCCTTTGACATTAGGTTTGGATATATGCCTCATGTGGCCAGTGAGGTAAGAGCAGACGTGTTATGTGTGGCCAGTGAGGTAGGAACAGACATGTTATGCGTGGCCAGTGGGGTAGGAGCAGACAGGTTATGTGTCCCTGCTACGTGGAAGCACCTAAAAGCCAACGTTTTAATGATCTCCTTTCTCCCTGTCAAAGAGAGGTTGGAAGAATGTGTTAAATGTCGGGGTAACTTCTGGTGTCTTAGTTGAGCAAAACCATACGAAACCAAGTTGAATACATGAAATCAACTTAATTTAACCAATGGGGCTTTTGGATGTTTATCACAGCATGATTTGGTCTATCTCGACTCATATACTGAAGTCTGCACAGTAAGAGAAATCCAGTGCTGCCTCTGCATGCCAACTTAATCAGAAAATTATTTGTCTCCTCTCTGTGCCTTCTGTACTTTAACTCTAGGGGGTGGGGGAATGTGAGGAAAGGTGAGCAGACACACTATTGAAGCAAGTGAGATTGGCAGAAACTTTTGTTCTTAGTGCTTCCAGATATCAGTGAAGGAACTGGGAACTCTGGTGATGTGGAGAGAGAGCTCTATTCTCATCTTTATTAGAGGCAAAAGCACAAATTTTCCTCTATCTATTTGATGGTTTTATTTCTGCAAAGATGCTTTATGTAACTGGATATTCTTTTAAATATATTTTTGATCCCTGAGAAAATCCTGGGGAAAAAAAAAAGAAGCAGAATCAAAGGAAAACAAAAGCCTTCCTAATTTTAGGGAGAAAAGAGTAACAGAGAACCGTATTTAAATTAAAGAACTGCATTGATATTTAGTCTCAACTTGGGCTTGCTTTTACAGTACTTGCTTTTATTAGTACTTCTAAAAACATTTTGTGACTTAGTCATTAGATTAGCAAATCTGAGGCCTTGCTTAATGGACATTATTCTCAAAGTCTAGGAAATAAATTGCATTCAACAAAACAGTACAAAGCCCTCTTTAGAGGTTTTACAGTATGTCGCCGTGTTTTCTGCCGACCCTTCCTTCATATAATCATCAAAGACTTGTATAATAGAGTGTCTGTATTTAAAGGTTCTGTACTCTCTGCAAATCATCCCCAATGCCAGTGAGACAAATTCTCAGGAATTACTCTGTGGAGAGTTTGGATTATTCAAAGAGCCTCCAGTTCTCTGCACACTCTTCGGAGCCAATTCTCTGGAATGGAAACTATCTCTCTAATTTTCTAAATTGGTAGGTGTGCACCATTACTCACCAAGCAAATTTATTGCCTAAGAAAGTGGAAACAAATGGCACTGGATTATGCCAGGTATAGCTCCAGCAGGTGTACAGCTGTCCTGCCCAGCTACATCAACCCGCTCTCCTTCAGTGACTCCTTATTTGTGTCACAATTGTTTGCAACCCAGTTCCGTGGGACCCGGCCAGGAAATGTCGTTCTCACTTTAAGTGACTTCAGTAAACAAATGAATTCAGTACTATGGTGGGAGAGTTAGTGGTACTAAAATTCCAGTTGCTTGAATGTAAGCATTGGTACTTTTGATCACTAATATTGAATAGGTTTATCATGGATCAAAAACATTGTAAGCATTTATACCCAGATGCAGGATCATGTCTTTGAAGTTGTTCTGTGAACATATGGACAATAAAAGAATTATTTTAATCATGGTAAAAAGTTAAAAAGCTGTCTTTCCAGACATTTCTAGTGCTAGAGTGCTTGGCACATAGCTGGTTCTCAATAACCTTGAAGTGAGACCACCAGGGTGCACCACCATTTTTGATTACCCAAGCGGACGTGATGGTTTCACAGATGTGTCTTCACTGACAAAGTGAGTCGTCAAAGTTCTAAACTAGACTTTTCTGGATAGTGTCAGACTGTTGTTTAAAATGACCCTTTTGTTGCTCTTCTAGATAATAGCTTAGAATATCTTCAATAGGAAGTGTGCGAATGTGACTGCATACTTTTATTATAGTAATGATGATGTTAATTGCCAATTTATGGTGTGTTTACTATGGGCCAAGCACCGAATGCTAAATGCTTTCATGGATTAACCACTGTAAGCTACATGAAAGCAAGATACAGCACTGTTTCACCAATAGCTAGAGGCATGTACAGTGCTTAATACTTAGAAGTGTTTCATAAGTACTTATTGACTGACTACAAAATCCCATTTATACTCATACTCTCATCCATGTACCAATGAGAAAATTCAGCTCAAAGGTCACACCTTTTTAACAGTAGGATTTCAACCCAGGTTGTCCATCCACAGAGCCTACCCTCTTGACCTCTGTGGAGTCCATTTACTCTTTTAATTTTAACCCGCAGAAGAATGTAGAAAATTCAAGGAAGTCATTTTCACAAGGATTCACTGTTTCCTAACTTCCCCCCACCCCCCTTATTTAATAATTACAGTGAGGCAGTAAAAGTCTAGTTCCCCTGCCCATTCAGGAAAGAAACATTAAGTGCAGGGTAAATAAAGAGTGTCATGTCTGGGGAACTAGGATGTGAAAGTATTAGAAAATTATAGATGTCTTGTGCAACTCTGATGAGATTTTACTTGTAGTATCACCCCAATTATACGGGTCTTTCTATTCGCCTGCGCTCATGTAATCACTGACACAACTGACCTCTTCTTGGAAAATGACAAAGGATTCATTGTGTGGGGCTTTATGAGACAATCACAACAGGTGAAAACTTCTGCATTCCTTTTTCATTATGTCTTTGGCACTTCTGGGAACGGGAAAGGCACTGAGTTGCTTAGATACCTGACCAGGGCCATGCGACTTGGAGCTGGCCGGGGTAGCTGCTCTTGGATGCAGCATTAGAGAATAATGCTTTCATTGTCAAGTGAGAAGGAAAGCCTGCAGCTGCCCTGCTGAAAGGTAAATAGGAGGGGAGATTCTCTCCACATAAAAACCGGTTCTAATGTACCCGACATTCCTTGAACCATCACATCAAACCACACGTGGCATGAAAAAGTGCAGATTTCAATTTAGGTAATGTACACTCCGTTGAAGGTTAGCAGAGGACCATGACCAGGACAATTCATCTTCAGTAGATTAATGTCTGGGTTAGGCAGGTATGTCATAAAACATGGCCGGTGCAGGGAGATGCTCCGGGCTTGCCTCCCCTAATGCACTTCAGTGCCTGCCTGTAAGAGAGCTGGGGTACTACTCCCAGGGCTATTGCTTTCAGAAGTTGCCTCTGACCCAGATAATGTCAAAATGTCTGAATGCATGTGATCCTCTTTTTCCAAAAGAGCATCTCTAATGTAATGCAAATGCACATGGTAGGGGAAATTCCAGCTGAGAAAATGAGGCCTTATATTTCTAAAACCATATACATGTCAATAGCCCATTATTCTCCTGTTTTAAATGTAATTGCAGCCCAGCCTTGAATGAATTCCTGAAATAATAAAATACGCAGAGTCGCAGTCACTGACTCTTGCAGTTATTTTATTCCTGAGCTTCCTCCCCTCTGTCCCTCCACAGCCTCAAACAGCAAGAGGAGATTATGGGGAAGGAAGGGGAGGAGACATAAAAGTGAAAGTCAGATCCCTTGTCTTGAGCGTGTTATCAGTACACTACGTGCAAAAGGAAATACGCCATATTACAACATCAGCGTCTCTAAACCATTTGTATAAATGTATCATGCATGGTCCAATTTTGCATGACGAATTATTTCCAGGCAATTAAGAATACCTATAATTGCTTTCTTTGGTAGGAACTTCCTACAATTTCCAATTTTCTTCTAAAGCTAATGTTTCCTGTAAAGCCTCAACAGCGATCATTTTGAAAGAACCCTTTAAAACAGCTTGCTTTCACAGTCATGGGAGCTGTCCTGCCTCCTCTTGATAAATTTAACATGTGTGCACGACAACCTTTATCGCCAGAACGGGTGGATTTCAAAGGACCGTTACTTCATTCCCTTGCTTTTCTGACATTCTTTCTCTCCAGCCTTCCCACCTACTCCCCACCCTCTCTTTTTCTCAAGAATTGTCTCACCAATACTTCTTATGGTGAAAGGTAAACATTAATTTTACAGTTGGGGAGGCTTATGGTGACCTTCCTAATGTTTTTCTCTCTTACGAAAGTAATTGAGACCATGTCTCATTTTAATAAGTAAAATTCAGATGTCTCAACCTTCTGGAGCGTGTAAGTAGGTAGGAATTTACGAAAGAGATTACCAAAAATGGCAAATGAGACCGTAGAATGTTATTCAGTGCATCTTACATGGTAGTAGGAATTCTTCTCCATTCCTTTTCACTTTCAAAATATCAAAGTGAAATGTAATTCTTTCATCTTAAAAGGTTCTTGATCTCAACTGTTCCTTTACTGGTGAGTTGGGTTCATTTTTACACAGGGAAGATTGTGGTGGTCCAAATTCTTCTCCACAATTTCCTGCAGGAAAACATCTTTGAGTAATCCTTGTGGTGCTTTGGCCCAAGCTCTGAAATCTGTTTTCTAATATTCTTTGGGTCCCTGAGTTGCATGGTGAAGTGTTGAGTGACCCCAGGAAGAAAGAATCTACTGAGTTTATTATTTAGAATGCTTTTCGCTGGATGCAACAAAATAACCAAAATTGCTGAAAATAGAAATCATTTTCTGTTTCCAGAACAAGAAAAGACCAGGAGAGGTGATTCCTGGGCTATGTCTGGGACTTAAGGATGTTCCTGAGAGCCCCTCTTTTTCCAATCTTCCACTTCACATATCCTCAGTGAGACGCTGAGATGTCCATTTATGATCCCAGGGTGTCTGCCCACGTACCTATCGCCAGAGCTGTTTGGAACCACATCCCGAAAAGAAGGAGGTTGAGGAGAGCTGGCAGAAAAAACATCTGTCATATTCATATCTTTCTAATGTCCCATTGAACAGAACTGGCAGAGGGGACAGGGTTACCTCTGATTTACTTATGACAGCAGGAGGCACCTCCTGGTCCTGAGCATATTGCTCTACAACCAGATGGGGGTTTTGCTCAAATAAGGAAGAAAGGTGAGATGGTGGACAGACACCTCCTAATGTCTGTCCCTTTAAGGTCCAAAGGAGGGAAGTGCTGTGTCTTACAGTTAGCCATTTTGATTTTTACTATGAAGAATCACATACATACTACCCTCTCAGGTAAATACAAGGACCTTTAATCAAAGTGGAAAAAAACCCAGAAAGCAGTCTAGTTTACAAGCTTTACTGTCTTCAGTCAGAATCAACTTTCCACTCCATTGGAAAAAAAAAATCTATGAAATACTTGCATCAAGTTAAAACACTAGTCTGTTTTCTCTGGACACATTTGACGTTGCAAAACACAAATTGCTTTAAAATGCTGGTCTTTAAGTCGGTTGTAAGGAACTGTGATTAGATGTTCAGTAGAAATGATCAAAATTAACATTGGTCATCTTCTAGCCAAGCCCCCAGACCCTATACCTCCCAGGAGATCCCTGGAGCACACTGCTAACTGCACCCCTGCACTTACGTTTTAATTGCTTCCTGAAAGATAGTTACAAGTTAAGCAGCTGTAAGTCTTGGGTCACCTGTATAAGTACTTGGAATTTACCCCCAAACTCTGGTGTTATGCCAAACAATTTGTGTCCTAAAGCAATCAAATCAATCCTTTGCTGTAGTTAAAACTTACTTCTTTGATGTCTCAATGAGCTCATCCTTCAGTATTTGAAAGAGATGCTGTGTCCTTCCTGCAATTGCCACTTGGCCCAGGTCCATGTGGATTTGCTGCTTCTGATCGTGTAATCCACATAATCAAAAGTTGTTCCACCTCAAGAGTCAGCCCTTTCCATTTCATTATTCCACGTTGATTGCGTCAGCCTAGGAAAACTGGATGCCATGTGGCACCCCTGCTTTGGTAGCTGACCTTAGCTGGTCAAAAATATGAATTTTGTTTCTTTGGGGGCCTTATTTGAAATAATTTTAAAGAGTTGCAAAGTTTAAGGATATTTGCAAGTTCCTTTTCCATCTTCGAGGTATTCTGATTGTATAATGGGATGCTTTGAGCATCAGAAGCATTTGGCCACCCCTAATAGGCACCAGAAAATCAGTGGCCTCAGCTTCTTAGGGTTTATTGTTTTGCATCTTAAAAGAGGTTTGAAGAGAGCCCAGGACTAATCTCGCAGGAATTCAATACTGTGAATTTCTTGTCTTCCCTGCCTCTGCTTCAGTATCACCAATTCTGTACTTCAGGGCACAGCTGGAAGTGGGCTGTGATGAGAGTGACAATGAGGAGGAGCCAATGATAAGCAAAGGGGTTGGAGACGAGGGAAAGCATCCTGGGGACAGCAGGAAGACGGAGGGAGGCACGTCCTGGTACCTGGAAGACGTAAAAATAGCTAAATATGGTAGGGACTGCCTGTAGTGGGATCCTCCAACGATATTTACTGAGGTGTTACCAAGAACCTTGGAGCTTTCATCTTTCTTTAATTTATGTCGCAGATTGTATTCATATAAATTCCATCTCTTATCTGTTTCTCATCAAGCTGAATTTCTATCAATGTTTGTAACCCCGAGGATAGACAAAACTAAAATTAGCTCCACTTCAGTCTGGAGGGGGAAATTTTTTACAGATAAAAACAGTCTCTTTAGGTCTTTACGTCTGTGGTAGTTGATTAGTCCCTGCAGTAGGGAAAATTAAATTTTGTGGTTGAGACCCAGCGTGTTTAGATGGTTTAATAATATGATGGCCATCATCCAATGGCTGACAACCAAGAACTAAGGTACGCTCTGTACTTTTCTCCCTCATGCAACACCTGAAAATCCTGGGGCAAATCAAACAGCAAATTAAAGCTCAGACAACCCTCACCTGCAAACCATGTACACTATAAGGAACTCATTTTAATGGTTTTTTGGCTGAAGTCACAGGGGATAGAAACACAAAAGAATGGCCATGAAGGGATCCCGGTAAATTCTTAAAGCACCGTAGTTTGTGAGATGTTTTTCCCTTTTCCAGATCCTTGTTATTTTAACTGTGCTTAAAAGTTAGTGATTTTCCCCCTCCAAATTCCAGGCTGTACAAGGGCCAAATTGAACACTGAATATCAAAAAAGAGAAAAAAGAAAAAAAAAGCCTTATGAATGGCTGTATATATATAAAAGGTTGGGACCATCTGGAGAGAGCAGCATTTGGAACTTAACTTGGTGTCTGTGGAACCCCTCTAGTCCTAACCTCAGACTACGTTGAAATGGACCATTGAGAGGAAAATGTGACTCCAAAACTTTCAAGTTGATGGGGAAAACAAAATAAGCAGAAGTACCACTGGCGAACACATCTTAATTTTATTTTTTTTTAAAGATCTAGTCTGAACCATTTTTACAGATATCAAAATGTTTGGTTTGACGATACACACTCGTATTCCCGAAGAAATCCCAGGAAAGAAGTTTTGGTCTTCTAATGAATGTATTTAAAAATGGGTGTGGGTAGTGGTTTAGGGACAAATGAAAAATAACAAGCTAAAAACAACACAGAGAGAGGATGTGGATACAGTTTGGTTTCCTATTATTGATATAACAAATTACCACACACTGAGTGGCTTTCAACAATACAAATTTATCATCTGACACTTCTGGAGGTGAGAAGGCTGAAAGTCAAGGTGTTGGCTGGGTTGCAATTCTTCTGGAGGCTCTAGGTCACACTTGTCCAACCTGCAGCCCAGGATGGCTTTGAATGTGGCCCAACATAAATTCATAAACTTTCTTAAAACACTAGGAGATTTTTTTTTTAGCTTATCAGCTATTGTGAGTGTTAGTGCATTTTATTTGGGGCCCAAGATAATTCTTCTTACAATATGGCCCAGGGAAGCCAGAAGATTAGACACCCCTGCTCAAGAGAATGCATGTCTGTGCCTTTCCCAGCTTCTGGAGACTCATTCCTTGACTCGTGATGCCTTCCTCCATCTTCAAAGCATATCATTCCCACTTTGGCTGTCTATTTCCCTTTGCTCTGGCTTTGGCACTCCTACCTCTTTTTTTATAGGAACTCTTGTGATTACATTGGGCCCACCCAGGTAATCAAGGACAATAGTCTCATCTCAAGTCCCTTAATCACACCTGCAAAACCCCCTTTCTTCCATACAAGGTAATGTATTCATGAGTTCTGGGGATTAGAATGTGGACATCTGGACATCTTCAGGGACGATTATTCAGGTTACTACAGAATGTTTTAAGCCAACCTCTGTACTTCAATTGCTAGTTCCGGGATATGCAATATGCACCGCTTTTGAACAGGGGCTAGGGTGTGTGCTGTCTCTACACCACTGTAAGAATTCTTTTTAAAAACTCAGTTCTGGGAAGAGAGAGATGGGAGCAATTTTGCTTCCAGTTTAACAAACATTAAGAGCTGACCATGATATAAAATAAAATGCAAATATATGCTTAGTAAGCCATCCATCCAAAGTTTTTTCCCATATGGTCCCAACTCACTTTACACTATTTATTTATTTCCATGTAAACCGCTCACCCCATGGTGCATTTTCTTCCCCTTGAATCTTTATGTGAACTATTCCCTCAGCCAGTTCTGATATGTGATCAACATCCAACTGATTCTGTAAGAACTATTTCACACCTCACCACCTCCATAAAGAGTTTCCAGATAGTTAAATGTGAATTTATCGTTATTAAAATAACTAACAAATACAAAGGATGTTACAGTTACAAAAAGATTTCATAGACATGATGTCATTTGTTTTCAAACTCTGAAACACTCATTTACTTCATTTCCAGATGAAGAAACTTAGTCTCAGATAAGTCAGGTTTTGGTGAAATCCAGGATTTCTCAATCCACATGTATAACTTATTTTTACTGTTTTCTGTTACCTCTCTGTTCTGCTCGCTCTCTCTCTCTCTCTCTCTCTCTCAAGACAGTGCAACCACCTTGCTCTTCGCCTTCAAACCTTGTTTTTCTTTAATGGTATTTGTCACAGACTGTTGGTAGCAGAGCTGTTTGTACTGGTTTGCTAGTGTCTGCCATTCCACAGGCTTTGCAAGGAGGAAATCACGTCTTTCAGTTTTGTATTCCGTTTAGACCCCAAGAGAAACAACTGACATTTATTGAGTGCCTATCGTATACCAAGTACTTTTCATTTTTTAGTATTATTTATCTCACAGAGTTATTATTTTTATTTAATAAATGAGGGCATTGGAATTTAGAAAAATTACATAAATTTCTCATGAATGGATAGCAGGTTGGCATGATTCTTAAGCCCATATTCTTTCCATAGGCCCTGCTGCATACACACTCAATACATTTGTATTGAAGTGAGACAAATATCGCTGTAGTCTAAGTGTTGTGAAATGTGTTTCCTTTAGAGAAATGGTAAGGAAGGTAAATGTGGAATTTGCCTTGAGGTGAAGATCCAGGATTACATTCTGAACGCCAAAACATGGGCAGAGGATGAAGGGAGAGAGTTTTGTGTGTCCACCTTACGTTTTAAGACCATCGAAATCCCCTTCCCTATCAGAAAACTGACATCTGAAACCAAAACGTGGTTTTACCCTTTGGTAAATAAAAAGTACCTGACACTCAGTTAGCCAGGAGAAATGATTTAAGTTTTATTTCTGGTTAATTATTGAGTAACACTTTGGTATGTGGTTCACTGCCAAGTGCATGCTGTTGGTTTCACACAGCTGTAGTTAGTGATGGCAAGAGTTGTTTACTGAGAAAATGATAATACAATTGGATGTTGTACCAAACCCAAGGGCGAGATAACTGCTGTTGTGCTGTGTCACGGGCCTGCAGTTAGAGTCTGTTTGGTCAGCCTGTTGGGAAAGCCTATGTTGTTGATGCTAATTCGTAGGATTCAGTTATAGACAAGGAAAATTTACCTTTATTTAAATTAAATCAAATAGAGCCAAGATTCAGACCCAGCCAACTGGTATTTTCCAGATCCATAGTTTACTTTTCAAGCATATAGAATATGCTCTTCCCTTTGGACTTGTTTAACTGAAATGTTTACACTTTGACTCAGTAATCTCACTCCTGGGAATGTACACTAGGAAATGATTTACCATAAGACAAGAAGCAATAGGCGTATTTCTGCAACAGTATTTGTAATCACGAAACATTGGAAAAAACCTAAATGCCCAGCAATCAATGACTGCCTAACAAATTATGGCACATCCTCTTAAGGAAATCATCATGCTGCAATCAAATCATAATTATGAAGGCCATTCAATAAACAAATATACAAAACCATGGAGCAATTTGGGAAATGTTTATGATGTACAAGTAAGTGAAGAATTAGGATATGAGCCTAATTAAGGGGTTCCATTTCGTGATTTGGGGTATAATTCACATATCCTTTTCAGGTGTCTCTGGCCAGTAGTGTCCTAAAGTCCAGGCCAGTCCCTCAAGTCCTCAACACCCACCCCACCCCCATTATGTGACCAGAGAGTCTCAAATGCTTCCCAGTGACTGAGAGAATGGTGAAGTCTGGTGTACTTCGCTTATTTCTCCATGTGCTGCCTACAACTGAAGACTGATGGGTACTGAATATATGATCTTTTGTGGCCATGTCCAAAGGAATGTAGCTGAGGGGACATCTCCTGCTCCAGTAGGTGTGAGAGAGCCCAAGGTGCTGTTTTCTCACCAATAACACTTGACACTCGGGACGACTCAGCAAAATAGAGAGAGCCCTTGGTCTCCAGGTTCTGCTTATGACCTTAACTGCCTATCCCCACAGGACATGGAGTTGTCAACAATTTTCTCACGCGCCATTGTTGGTGGGGAAAGAAACAGTAGTGGAATTGTGGCAGGCTGGGAGAAAAGCCCATTGGAAACCACGTAGCCAAGTTGTGTCCAGGAGAAAATGCAACCAATGGAAACCACTGTTGCTTCTGGGAGCAGAGATGATTGGGCATTGCCCAATTCCAAGGGAACTCTGATGGGACACTGAGTTGGCAGGGAGGTAAATATTGTTCTCAGGATGATATAGCTGCATTGCCCTTGCTCTGGTCCTGACCGTGATGGCGTCTCATCCAAACATCACAAGTTCTTCAATGCAAGACTTGTTCCTGACGTCATGCTGATTTATGAGAACCCATTCATAAGTAGCCTGAGACCCAAATTCAGTGTACACTTAGCTCTTTGTTCATATATACACACAGCATCTTCCTAAGGAACAAGAGTGGATAATATCTAGTTTCTCCCTGATAGAGAACCAGTGTCCCCCTTTTGTCCCCCATCTTTGCTCAGGCCAGACACAGCGTTGGTTTCAACTCTCTTAAACTTTCATCTATCTTTACTCTCATGGAAATGAGATTTTAGGAATTTACATTCTTTACACTTTGGTTGTAACCAACTTAATTCACTGGATATAACTCCCTTCCTCCAAATCTTAGGAGACAGATGTTAAGTTTTTCTGGTTTGTTTTTTTTTAATCCCCTCACTCCCAGAACATCATATGTGACTTTGTCCTCCCACGTCTCAGAATTTTTATACAGGAGAAGGGGCTGATTCTGATTATTTGAAAAGATTCTCATATTCCTTTTGTTCACGAAAAGAGAGACCTGAAAGGTTTGGTCTATGACATCCCTGCCTCCATGATGTGCCATCAAGAGAGTCTTGAGTGAAGGATGGGGATAAGGATGGAAGGGAGGAAGGGGAGGGAAAGCAGGAAGGTGACAAAGAGGGAGGAGGAGAAAAAAAGGGGAGGAAGAAAAGGAAGATGAGAAATAAAAGGAGGAAATGTCAGAACGCGGGGAAGAAGATTCCCATTGACGAAAGTATAACCAAAAAGGTACTACGTGTACAAAACAGACTGTAGAGTGGCTATCAAAAGAGGAAGTTAATTGATGCAGTAGAACTTTAGGATGGTTCTTATTTTTCTCTTTACTGTTTTGTATACTTAGTTGTTATTTGGGATGGGGAAGCAACGCTTGGTGAAATAAATTTCAATTCATTTGCTGTAGTGCTCAAAATGGTGTAAGTTTCAACTGAGAGAATGAAGACTTGTATTCCAGCCCAATTCTGTCATTTAATGAGGTGACACAGAATTAATTTAACCTCTCTGTGCCCAAACTCACAGAAACTGATAGAACCTTTTTATCTGTGACTACTATGGTATTTGTGATGTCTGTATGATCCTAAGTGAACAGAAGAATAGGTAGTAAACTTGGTTAGTATGTTATTAGATTTGTTGAAATGAAGATGTAATCCAAAACAAAAACTTAGTTATTCCAAGATGCTGAAGGGGAGAAGAGATTGCTACATAAATGGTAGGTAAGGATTTGGTATGTAGGGAGTAAAAAACCAAAAATATGAACAGTATGGAATTAAAGGCTAGAAAAACCAAGAAATTACCAACTCCAATGCCCCACCCAGAAATCACTTCTATTGGATCGTTATTATATAGTCATTTTGAGCAGCAATTCACAAATACTTTCCTGGAGAGAACCAGGGCTCCTCCAACTTGCTCCAGAGCCAGACTTCAAGGGATCACAGGGACGGAGAAGAATGAAAAGGAAATGAAGAGACGTGAGGCCTGCTGCACAAACCATAGACTGCTTCAAGGAGGGGGAAAAGGGAAATTCAAGAAGATTCATTTTCAACTTTACTTTCAAGGGCTGTCCAGAAAGTATCCAGCCATGTAATATGGAAAATAGAGGCATTGATGGCTGGATTTTTCCAGACAGACCTTGTATAAGAATTCTGAAAAAAAAATCTGAAAAAAAAAAGTGTCATTACTTTAAAATAGTTTTGCAAACCTCTGGTCTGTATTATGCTCGTAAATCTTCATTATGTGTGTATGCCCATATCAAATAAGGGCATACAAAACAAAACAGAATATAACAGTGTGACCCATTAAAAAAATAGTTGGAGTCAGTTTTATTTTGTTTGTTTGTTGTCTTCTAGTTAGTTTGCTTCTTTATTTGGCAGCCAGGCAACTGTCTTCCTGCCCCTGTGAGGACCAGTTGTTGGATTATAGTGCCTCCTGGGAAGAGGCGTAAATGTGTATAGAGCAGTCCCTCTCAGTTTTGGGCAAGCCAGAGAGGAGCCTCAGCTCTGAACCTTTGACAGAAATGATCCTGGTGGCTGGACAATGGGAGGTTAACATTAACCTTGAGGGGTGCTATGCAGCATAATACATACTATGTAGGTCACCCTTGTATCTCTGATGTGTCTTTGTTTCATAAAATAAACTCACTCCACCTGAGATCAGCTTTTCCAGGATTCTGGTTGGTCTCTTCCTGGGGAAACTTAGAAGAAGAAGGACAGTGAACTGACTGGGCCTGACCTTCTGCTTTCCTGTCCTCCAGCTATAGGAGATGAGAGGCTCTTTACATGCTGTCAGTGCCCTCTGGCTTTCCCACTTAGCCTTACATTGGTTACTAATCACAGCTATTTAACGTATTTTCCCAATGCATTGGTTGTCCCAGGCAATAGCCATCTAATTTCTTAGTTCTTATAACTACCTCTTCCCACTCCCACACACCTGACTTGTTAATGGCCAGTAATATTGGCACCAGTGAACGCATTTCCTTCCCCAGTATCCCTCCCAGTTCATCACTGGTGAAAGTTTATAGAATTCTACTGCTGCTATGTGCCAGGGGCTGTCAATATTGCACCAGTGCCAGTGATGGGGTCCTCACTGTCAGCCCAACAGAATGCAGATCTGACTTCAAAATCTCATTTAACATCTGCTTCTAAGGACCACGGATGGGATAGACCATTGGAGGTAGGAATCTAGGACACAAATTCTAAGATGGAGACTTGTGTCCAAGAAGTTTACTAACGAATGCTCTTGGGAAAGACAACTGTAAGTGAGGAAAGTTGAATGGGCATGAGGACAATTTGAACCAGGATGTATTCCCAACTGAGACTTGAGCTGACCCCATAGGGAATGCTGGATGGAGTGCAGATGGTTCTTCAGAGATGTCTCAAGTTGAGGCAACAATAGTCCCACATGACCAGTCATTGAACACAGGCTGCCCCAGGGGAGAGTTCAGGACTTTTACAATAACAATCCCCTTCCACAGACAGCAAGGCTTAGGGCATTGCTCAGCTGTGAGGCGTCAGCAGCCATCCCTCCCAGCAGTGAGGAGAATGAGAAGCTCCATTCTTCAGGAGCACATCCGGGGAGGTACGTAACAGCACCTCCTATGGCATCCATCTCATACTTGCATTTTTTCTACAAAGGTGTCCTGAGTGACCTAAGTCCCTGATGATCTCCTCCATTAAAAAAGACAGAAGTGGCAGTTTAGTGAGGAGCATTGACAAAAACCCAGTCTGCTGAGCAATGATACAAGCATCTTGGCCTTTGGAATGACAGTTGAGTCAAAGGGGCATAGAAGAAAGTGAGAGGAAATTCAGAAAACAAGATTCAAAAGTCAGATTTATAAAGAATGCTTATTCCAGAACAGATGGTGACCAGTTAATGGACAACACAGGTGTGAAGGGTTCTGCCACTAAAATTAGTAACCAGCTGTTCATCATCACCCAAAGGAAACAGCGGAAACTAAAGAATCAAGAATTTTCACCCAAGATATGGGGGAAGTTACAAATAATAATGATGGGACAACCTAAAAGTTTATTATGGAATATTCTTTGTCAGAGACGTTGAAAAATAAATTCTTATTTTCATATGTTTGTGATATGGCTTAATAGCTACCTTCTACTGAGTGCCTACTTGAATGAGATATTATCCTAGGCATTTAAATGTACTATTTTACTCTATATGTTCTTCCTGCATTTTGTGCATGGAATCTGGTCAAGTCCCACACACCGTAGGATATGTATTATAATATACTTCCTCTGTTGGATATAGAAGCACATTATAAAAGTAAATAAAAATAAAAAGCTTTGAAAGCACATCAAGTTGATAACCATTCCAACCAACTAATACTAATTGTGTCTTGAGATGATTATACCCTGTGGTATTTGCAAGTTATACATTTGTATGTACACAGCTTGAGGACTGGCATGAAGATGTAATGTTCTAAGAACTCTGCCCTAAATGTCATCCTCAAATTCTGCCAGACCTT
Source organism: Lyroderma lyra (assembly GCA_004026885.1). Classification (NCBI taxonomy): domain Eukaryota; kingdom Metazoa; phylum Chordata; class Mammalia; order Chiroptera; family Megadermatidae; genus Lyroderma; species Lyroderma lyra. The sequence continues at coordinate 102,035 of PVJL010000866.1, forward strand.
TAGGAGGAAGAGATACTACTAAGAGTATGACAGGTTTTCATAAGTAGTGGCATGCATCATCATCTATCATTAATTAACTTGTAATTTTGGAAATGCATATCTTCCTGTAAGCTTTTTTTTATCACCTGAAACCTGATTTCTACCTCCAGTCCATGTTTAGTAAATGACTGTTGGTATTCTGCAAACTACTTTATCATCTTAATATTTCCTTTCCCCCTCACTTTAGTAAACGCTTCAAACTTCTTTCTTCTCTATTTTCTTTTTTACTGCTGCAAATACCTTCTCTAATATGTCCACTAATGAATATAATTAAAATTACATTAATAAAGTACAGAATTCAAGAATTTCCTGTGGTTACCTTTAAGTGGAGAGGAGGTTTAAATTTCTCCTCCTATGTTTAATGAGACACGTGTGTGTGCAAACACACACACACACACACAAAGATTTTCCCCCAGTGTCCTTAATGACCATGATGTAATTACTGAAATAAATCAACCATCTTGAAAGAGAGATCCAGTCATGAACTTAAATTCTTAGGGTAAAATCACAAGTTATAACTGCAACAATTGTCATTGCATGAGAGCTAATTTACTAATTTATGTGTAGGAAATACTTGACAGGTTGAAAAATGAAATACTAAAATCTTCAGGAAAAAAGCAATAACTTTGTTGAGTACCTTTTTTTTCCTTGAAGACAAGAAAAATGAAGTAAGATGCTGGGCAAGAAAGAAATGTTAAGAGTGTAAGAGTTGAACAGCCCTGAAACAGAAGCATAGTTGGCATCTAATTTATCTGACTGCCCAATGCATCTCGGTGGGACAGTCCTCTTCCTCTTCAGTGTGTGCAGTCCCGGTGGGGCTGAAGCTATCCCATGGCACTAGAATTGGCCACAAGCCCCAGGGCTGGTCAATCAGAGTATCCACTCATCCTAACCACAGTGACCAGCTCAAACATAGGCTCTTGACCCTAGATAGACCTTTGAAAAACTAATTCTGGAACAAATTCCTGACTTTCTTTGGACATCTGAGTCTAGCTATGCCTGAAGTTAGGCCAATGACATGTCAATAAACAGGGTCCTCCTGATGACTACAAGTTGCTTTGTGGACATTGATGCCATAAATGTTACCTCTTTTGCCTTCTAGTTCTACAATTGACAAACTACTATCAAAAAGAACCATTTCTATGCTTTGCATAACATGTATTTCTCTCTCAGCCACATCTGGAGGCTCCCTTCACAAAGGTAGTTCATATACTGGTTGGACCAATGTGTGCTACGTGACCACAACTTCAGATGTGCTAGTTATGAAGGAAAGATCTTCTCAGACTCTTAATAATTTATCCAGTGTAATTAGATACACCCTGATTCATCCAAATGCTATCCAAAGGCTAAATATCTCTGGCTTTAATTGAAAAAGCTCATTAACTTTAAATACAGCTAAATTTATTGAGGGGAAAGAAAATCTCAGTAGAAATACTCAAGTCTAATAGGTTGTGTAGTAAGACTAAAAAGGAAAGGTCTGTATATTCTAAACCAATTAATCCTGACATTGTCTACATCATTCCATTTACTTTGGATCTGAGTCTAAACTTCAAAGTGTGTGGACTTTATTCGGATGTTCATTGAAACAGACTGCACGCTGGCTGAGTTCTGCTCATTCTCTAGATGTGCAATAGACTTTAATATTTTAAACTAAACCATCTCTGTAGATAACCAAATAGTAGATGAGGGAGGATTTCTTTTTATGCATTTTTTCCAGGTCATAAATGAAAAAGGAATAATGTAGTTAGCATATTACTTTTTGCAACTCCTAATCAATTGGTGCTTCTAGAAGTTGATTACCACTGGGAGACTTGCTCAAAGATGGGAACCTGAATCTGATCAAGCCTTTAGAGTTTCTCCAACCTCAACACTATTGACATTTTGGGCCAGATTATTCTTTGTTGCAGACAGTGTGTTCTCAGATATTTAACAGAATCTCTGCCTTCTGCTTACTGGGTGCCAGTATCATCTCTGTGGCATGAAAACCAAAAAAGGACACTACCAAATGTCCCCTTGGAGCACAGTGGAAAGAGGACCAAAATCACCCCTGTTAAGAGTCACTTCTCTACATCCAACTACTAATTTATAAGAAATGCATAGGATAGCCAGACACTGAGGAACAGTTATAAGGGACTAATAGATTTTCTGGTTGCTTGTGTAGGAAGAAAGAATAAGCAGAAAGAAGTGAAAGGGAAACCTATAGATTAGAAGTGATTTAAAAGACATATCACCTAATCACAGTGTGTGAACCTTATTTGGATCTTGATTAAAACAGACTATAAAGCACACAACCATAAATAAATCTTTTGAATACTATTTGACTATTTTAAGTCATTATTGTTGAAATTTAGGTGTTAAGATGCTGCTGTTATGTTTTTTAAAAAGATTTATCTTTTAGAGATGCACACAGAAATATTCACAGATGGAGTGAGATGATGTCTAGGGTTTGCTTCAAAATAGTACAGGAGTTGGTTAGAGTGGGTGGGGGATGGACCAGTCAATGGCACAGATTGGCCATGTGTAGATCATTTTAAAAGCTACATGGTAGACACTTGAAGGGTCTTTGTGTAATTCTGCTTATATTTTTACAATTCTTTTTAAAACTCTGTGATAAAAGTAAAAAAAATGAAGTGAATTATTTTTAGGACTTTCAATTTCTTTGGCGAAAGGACTGTAAGCAAGCAACATTTCTAAGAACAAGAAAAACTATGTATATAATAGTCATAGCCCTTGGTGGAGAAAAAAATACAAACAGTTCTGGAAATATTTTTTTAAATCTTTAAGACTGTTTTTTGGGGGAAAGAGGGGGTAAGGAGCAATGCCCTCACTTTATTGTAATGAACCCTCTTCGAGAAAGGGACACATGCAAAAAATATCAAACATTGTGAACTAATTTACCCAGATAGCTATGAGAACCAAATGCATTTTAACTTTCTCACAAAGAGATTGTGTTAAGACTACTCTCCAATTTATTCAGTAAGCATTTTTTTTGCTAATCATATTTTCATCTCTCCTGCCCAAATTCACAAAATAATTCTTCAATTTCTTATGCTCTCCTTTGTGTAAATTCATATTTCTGCACTTCCACTGCCAGCCCTGTAAATCAGCATCATCTGAATGGCTGCCTTGGTCTCCTAATTAGTCTTCTGCCTTCAGACTCTTCCCTCACCAATTCTGCATGCCCACAAGGACATGTTGATAAAGCACAGATGTCATTACAGCACCTCCTTACTTAGATACCTCTGTCTCCCAAATTCATGCACAATAATTGCTTAATCCTCAGTCTGGCTGTCTCTGCTCTTCATGAGCAAGATGTTGGGTATTTCTAATCATGACTGTATTAAATCTGACCCCCTCAAAACACATCGACACATAAACCCTGCATGCCACAGACTTCCTTTCCTTGAATCCACTCTATTTTCTTCCCTGCTTACATTTATTCATTTTATACCTATATTGCCCATCTCTCCTACTTTTATTTTTTGCATTTACACACATAATGCAATGCTTGCACAATCTGCAGCTACTCTGCAAATCATTATGCTTTTGTACCAGTCAGGATTAATCACTCTCACACTCCCATTGCCCTGTACTTTTTCTACTGGTACCTCACTCTCTTTGGATTAAACTGTATCTATTCAACTTCACCACTACACTGAGATTTCCAGAAAGACAGAAACCATATTTTAACTAACTTTCATAGCTACAGCACTTGGTTGTGTTAAGGTTGTCCAAAAGGTTAGCTGAATTAAATACATTCTTTTTCTTTACTCCATAAAACAATGAAACCTATCACTCAATGTAGAAATGCATGCAGAAGGATCATAGAGTTCAGAATTGCCATTCTGAGATAAACAGTAGAGCAGAAATTTTTGTGAGGTGACTTAACCAGCAGAGGAGGAGAAAGAATAGGTGATGAATTAGAAGCTTATTCAACCCACATCCCATTTCTCTTCATTGGTGGATAATATTCCATTGTATCATTATACCACATTTTATTTATTCCTTAGTTTGTTGATATTTTATTGTTTGTGCTTTTTGGCTATTATGAATAATGCTGTTATGAACATTCATGTGCAAGTTTTTGTGTGATCATACATTTGCGTATACTTAGTTGAATTACTTGGTCATATGGTGGCTTAACCTTTTCGAGTAAATACCAGACCATTTTCTAAAGCTGTTGAATCATTTTACATTCTAACAGAACTCTCTAAGGGTTCCAAATTCTCCATATCCTCAACAATACTTGTTATTATTATTTTGTTGTTGTAGCCAATCTAGTGAGTTTCAAAAAGCAAAATCTCATTATGATTTTGATTTGTATTTCCCTGATTACTAAAAGATGTTAAGTATCTTTTCAAGTGTGTGTTGGCTATTTGTATATCTTCTTTAGAGAAATGTCTATTCAGATACTTTACCTATTTTTTAATTGGGTAAGAATTCTTTATCTATTCAAGATACAACTCTCATATCAGATATATGATTTGCAAAAATTTTCTCCCATTCTGTGAGCTGAATTCACTTTCTTGATCTTTGAAGCACAAGTTTTTAAATTTTGAAAAAGTCAAATTTATATATTTTATTTTGTTTCTTAAGCTTTTTGCTACATAGCTACAGAACCATTGTCTAATCCAAGATTTACATCTTTGCTTTCTTCCATGAATTTTATAGTTTTAGCTCTCACATTTAAGTCTTTGATAGATTTTGAGTTAACATTTGTGTATAATTTTGAGGTAGGAGCTTAACTTTATTCTTTTCCATGTGGATATCCAATTGTTTCAGCACCATTAGTTGAAAAGACTATTCTTACCTATTGAATAGTATTAGCACCTTTGTCAAAAATCAAATGAGCACAAATGATAAAGATAATGCCTTGGCTCCCACTTGCATTCCATTGATATGTAAAGTTTTTCCTTATGCCAGTATCACACAGCCAAGACTACTGTAGATTTATGGTAAATTTTGAAATTAGGAAGTATGAGTCCTCCAATATTGTTCTTTTTCAAGATTGTTTTGGCTATTCTACATCCCATCCATATCCTTATGTTTTTAAAAATCAACTAACAATTTCTGCAAGAAAGAGAGCAAGGATTTTGATAGGGATTGCATTTAATTTATAGGCCATTTGGGGGAATATTTTAACAATTTAAGTCTTCTAATCCATGAACATGGGATATCTTTTCATTTACTTAGTTCTTAAAATTTTTAAAGAGATTTTATAATTTTCAGAATAATATTTCTGCACTGTTCTTGTTAAATTTATTTGTAATTTCAAACTATTTTTAGTAAAAACAAACTTCCTAACACCTTTTTCTAGTTTGTTTTTGTTTTTCTCTCTCACAATCTCATCTTTGCATGTAGACTCATCTGGTAGAAATATGCAATTGAACCAGCAGAAATATATTTAATCCTCCCCAAAATCTATCCATGGAGGCTGCCCTGAGAAATTGGTGTAGTAAAGAAAAGAAAAAGATCCTGAGCTGTCAAGTTAAATTTTCTATTCCCCTCCCATTCTTAACTGTATCATCTTGGGTTCGTTATTCAACTTCTGGGCCTTGATTTTCTTATCGACAATAATAGCTAAAATTTATGTTTTCCTTATATTCTAAGCACTCTTCTGAGTGTTTTACACATTCTAACTAATTTAATTCCTCACACCAATTCAATAAAGTAGGTACTATAGTTTATCTATTTTTCATAGATGAAGTTGACATTCTATTAATAATGGGCTAGGTGATTTTTCTGCAGTCACGTGGTAGATGGTGAAACCAGAAATCAGACTATGGCAGTTTGGCCTTCAAAGTCATGCTCTTAACCACAATAGTATATTAATTCCTTCCTCATTGGTAGCAGAGAAAATTAAATGAGAAAAAAAATGCATAATGTCCCTGACACATGGCAGACATTGTATAAAAGTTGTTCTTTATTAGATAAGATAATTAATGATGACTCATTGATTTTTCATTGAATAAAAATTATTTACAGAAATAAATTATACTTATTTGTAGTAAGATAATGAGTACAGAGGTGGATTAATAATGAAACCAACAAAATTTATGTTTCAGTTTCCTTAACTTGCACTAGCCCCTTTAAAGTTCCTGCACTTAATTTGTAAACTTGTAATCTTTTTAAAGAAGTCTCCTCAAATTGTATAAGGTTTAAATCCCACAAAAGCAGTATCTGCTCCTGAATATATATTGTCAGGATAATTGCAGGATAACCCAGAGATTTCTAGTTTCTAAAAGTGAAGGTGGTGTGTCACCTATAATTAAAATAACAAAGAAAAATAAAAAGAAGGAAGATGAGATTGGAAGGAGGAGGTCTGGAAAAAGCAAGATTTTCATTTTAGATATGTTCAATTAGGAGTGTGAGAGGGAACAATCAGAACTGTCCTATCGGAGGGATGCTGGGACAAAGATACAAATGTGGGAACCATTAGTAAGGCCCAGGAAAGTACGCAGCATCAGACCAGTAGTTCCCAACTAGAGGCAATTTGGCGCCTCACATGCCTGGGGATGCTGCTGGCATCTAGTGGGCAGAGGCCTGAGATGTAGCTGAACACCTTAAAAAGCACAGAAATATCTGTCCTCCATGACAAAGAATTACCTGGTCCAAAATGTTAGTAGTGCAGAGGTTGAAAATCCCTGTGTGAGATGAAGGCCAAAGGGTTGGACGAAGGAGAATACTGAAGAAAACATTGTTGTAAAAGGGATAAAGATAATTAGGGGTTCTGCAGGCAGGGGGTCAGAATGCATTTTGAAGGGACCATACAGAATTACAGAAAGTATAAAATGTGTCTTATTATTGCCCTTGAAGATTACCCCAAAAAGGTCATCATATGGTCCTGTCAGTGGTATCCACTATCTTCCCTCAGCAACCGCCTCGTCAGGGTGATGATTCTCAGATGAAGTAATGCAACTTAATTATGTCCAGGATAATAAGGGTGTGAATAGCATGCAGATGTTCAACATCTGCTGATCCCAAATTGAATAACTCTTCAAGTTAATGCCTTTTCATGGGCCCTGGAAGAGTTGCTGACATATAGAGTCCTGAATGTCTTTTCTGCAACTTTTGTTTTGCATCTAGTGTTAGGGTGTGTCTGGGTTGGTATACTTCCATGACACTTATGGTTTTTATTAGCTGTTTAGTTAAGGAGAAACTAAAAAAATAAATTATCACTGTGCTAATTTGCACAGATATTAGCAGTGACTATTCCTGCGACTTTTGTCAATGAGTAATATCTGAGGAAAGATACATAAAAGAAAGCCCTGTATCAAACATTTCTTTTGTCTATCACTGAACAATTTTTTAAAACCTTCAGTGACCCATATTAAGCACTGCCCAAGAATGAATGCCTGAGGTAGGAGAGGGATGGGGTGGGGAGGTGGGGAGGAAATCCTGACCCTTCCTTCTGTATGTATTCTTAGTTATGACCATACCTTACCCTTCTTTCAACTTGTTTCTCTTCTCTACAATTGCTCAAATTAGCTTGTTAGTGTCTTGCCCTCCATATTTGACTCCTATTAGTGTCTTTCTTCCAACTGTGTTTTCTGGAACTTTTCAACCATATTTCTGATTTCCTGTTGTATGGGGATATCTAGTTGTTTTGTTTGTGTTATTTTTGTGTGTTTGTTTGTTTGGTTGGTTGGTTGATTGGTTGGTTTTGTTTTCTACCCAGCATTCATTACCCCTTATTCTGGTAACCTTACTTTGATTTTATTTTGGGGAATCACTTGTTCAATACACATGGGTTTGGTGGGGCCACCCATTCTCCACACTCTAGAGGTGGACCTTGGACTTAGGTCTAGCCAGTTGGTCTATTATAATTTTTTAGTCATATTGATTGGTCCACAGATGATATTGTGATCCAGGTTAGCCCAGATAGATTCAATCTCAGGGAATTTTCTGAATTACTGAGGGGATTCTTTCTGTCTACTGGATTTATTCATCTATGAGGATTTTAGTCTGAATATTTCAGCAGCCATTTTTCTGGAAAGAGTCTGCTTGGGAATGAAGCTGACAAAGGAAAACAGATCCGTAGGTTGGAGGGAAGGGGAGAAGGAAGAGACATCAGGAGAAAGTGACAGAGAAAGAGAAAAAGACAAAGACAAAATGAGAGAGAGACCTGGAGAGAGAGAGAGAGAAAGAAAGAAAGAAAGAAATGTGGAATTCTTATATCATCAGTTGAGCTATAGGATTCATCTGGATCTGAAAATCCATCTCCAGACTTTTTATTATTACATAAATAATTGCATTTCTACTAATTGCATATAAAACTAGCAAGACTAATGCCTTTACTTACTTCATCAATAATTGTTAGAGGCCTTGGGAATAAAGAATACAATGGTTGGAAGCTATCCTCATAGAGCTCACAGTCTAGTTAGGGAGGCAAGTTTTAAACAAGAGAACACAAGCGGCGTAGGTGCTAAGGGAAATGTGTAGGGTTCTCTGGGTGCCGAAAACATAAGGACTTGATCTGGTTAGAAGAGTCAGGAACAGTGTGTCTGAACTAAAACCCAAATAACACCGATTTACACTGTTGACTTAAATTGTATACTAGTTATTTCTATATCACAAATTATCCTAAAACAGAGCAGCTGAAAACTATAGATTTTTTTTTAATCTCATAGTTACTGAGGGTTATGAATCCACAAGCAACTAGCTACATGGTCCTGGCTCAGGTTCTCTCATTAGACTGCAATCAAGGTGTGGCTGGGGTACAGTCATCTCAAGGCTCAACTGGGGAAGTGTCTGCTTGCAAGCAGCTCCAGAAGATTCTCTTCCAAGCTTAATTACCTACATGTCTTCACAGAGCTACTTTGCAACATAGCAGCTGGTTTCCCCTAGATAAGCTATCCAAGAGTGAGAGAGAGAGAGAGCTTCCAAGGCAGAACCCATAGTCTTTATATAACCTAAGCTCAGAAGTGACATATCTTCACTTCTGCTATATTCTTTTCATTAGAAGCAAGCCACTAAGTCATGCTTACATTCAAGGGGAAGGGATTACACACCAACGTGAGTACCAGGATGCAGGGATCATTGGGGCCACCTTACAGGTTTCACCACAGTTTGGATTCTCCTAAAAACAGATCCTCGACAAGCAGTTAGGTGCAAGCAGTTTATTAAGGAATTGACCCCAAGAAGTATTATGAAGAAACGGGCAAATAAAACAAGACAGGGAGGACAACCAGTAATTGGTTGCCGTAGACTAAATGCTTGTGCCCGTCCCCTACCCAAGTTCATGTGTTGAAACCTAATCCCTAATATGCTAATATTTGGGGTGGGGCCTTTGGGAGCTGATTAGATCATGAGGGCTCTATCATGAATGAGATTAGTGCCCTTATAAAAAGTCTCCATAGCAATCGCTTCTCCCTTCCTTCACGCAAGGAAGTCCTGATAAGACCATCTATGAACCAGAAGGTGAATCTTCACCAGAAACTGAATCTGCCAACACCTTGATCTTGGACTTCCCAGCTTCAAGAACTATGAGAAATACATATTTAGTGTTTAGAAGCACCCACGTCTATGGCATTCTCCTACAGCAGCTAAAATGGACTGAGATAATGGTCTTAATGTGTGGATTCTAACTTGCTGCCTTTGGGTTCACTTCCACTGGAATCCTTCTGACAGACGGTGTGGAACACTGCTCAGAATCATCCCATTAAAGAGTAAGGAGGCTTTTTTATTTATCTACCATTTCCTGCCTCACCTTGCTTCAGGGTTACCTGGAATTGTTAGCAAGGATGTGGGCAAGCGACAACACCTACTACCACAGGGACTGCCCCTGTCTGTTTGACCTGGCTCCTGGGACTTTCCCTCCTTCACATTCACATCACATTCCTATGAGGCTGATTGAGATCCATCAGTTCTGACATATAGAAATGCGTAAATTCCACAATGTATTGTGTGTGTTTGTGTGTATATATATTCCATTGGAAATTACAGAACAGATCTAAATACAATCCTAGCTCTGAAGACGTGTCTACTTCACTGGAGGAGATAACATAGGTACAAAGTATCCATTGTATGGGAAATTACAATGCATTAATGGGACAGAAATGGGATGTCTGTCTGCATAAAGAAGGATTGTTCTGGATTTTGAAGATCAAAAAGATGGTAATGTTTAGATGCTGGAAACACCTAGAAATACAGCTTGAAAAGAGGCATGGTGTGCCAGAGAGGTTAATGGGAGAGGAAGCTGGGTCTAGATACTAGCAAGCTTCAAATGCCATGTTATGAATTAGATTTTATTGGCAGTGGGGGATCAATGAAGGTGTTTGAGACAGATATAATATAATCATGTCTTATAAAATAAATAATACCTAATCCCAATGAGCATTCACATCTTGGATTTACAAAGAACAGGATTAAAAAATGGTATTTTTAAGGTTTTAAAAAGTTGTTTGAAGTGAATTGCTATTGCAATTATTACATATTATACACTGTTAGTGGTAAACTCTTAAGCATGCCATGTACTCTAGATGTAAGGTTGACAAACTTATTCTATAAAGGGCCAGATAGAGAAGATGTTAGGCATTGTAGACCATATGATCTTTCGGTGCATTTATTCATTCATTTCTTCTGCTGTAGCATGAAATAGGACATAGATAATGTATAAATGAATGTAACTTTGTTCCAATCAAGCCTTGTTTATAAAAACAGGACAGATTTCACATGCTGGCCATAATTTACTGACCCTTGCTCTAGATCAATGTTTCTCAAATTTTCGTGGGCAAACATCATTAGGGATTTGTTTAAATGAGGACTCTCATTCAGTGAGTCTACATTTCTAGCAAGCTCCAGGGTGATGTTGATACATCAGCCCTTGTCCCACACTTTGAGTCAATTTTTCAGCTAGAAATGTTGTTTTCATGTTTGACTCTTGGTGTATCTTCTCCCAGTTACCCCTAGGAATTAATACCCCATATAGAGTGACAATATACGAGGGCTGTCCAGAAAACATCCAGCCATAAATGCCTCTATTTTTCATATTACATGGATGGATACTTTCTGGACAGCCCTTGTATTAACCCTGCTTTCCCCAAACGTTTTAAGGGTCACTCAGGATACTCACTATTGGTACAAATGTTCACGATCCTCTTTCTGGAGATCCCGATTCATCTAGGAATCTTGGATGGGACTCCAGAGTCTGTACTGTATAAACCCCCGATGACTGTTTGCATCAGGCCAGTTTGGAAGCATGGGGTTAACCAGCATAGGGTCATTTCCCACTTTTTGCAATTGCCCATCGGTCTTGGGAGTGGCTAATGTTATTGAGATCCTGCCATGAACACAGTGCAGTGTGGGGGCAACAGAAAAAATTAAAAGATACTGTCTCTGTCCTAAAGGACATTTGATGCATGGCACAGGGCTACAGGCAGAATGTTCCCTTAGAGCACTCAGAGGACCAGACCCATAAGCACATATTATTTATAGAAATGTAGTCACTCAAACTCCTCCTCAGTAAATGTTGCTTTACTTTCTTCTTCAATTAAAACCAGTGTAGAAAGAATTGGAAGTGATATTTACACTCCCCTAAGGAAAATGGGGGTAAACACACCTAACACTTTTGCCTTAAGAAAAACACTTAACTAATTGAGCCAGGAATTATGGTACACCCTTGGTACTTGGGGCAAGAGACTTTGTGACCCATGTCCAGGAAAAAAAAAAAAGCACGTTTCTTTAGAGAATGCCTCCTTCAGACAAAGAAGTGCTTTTTCTGACTAGTAAAAGTTTTGAAGTGAAAAAACACGTGAGTTTTCTCCAAGGCAGCACTTTATATCCAAAAGGCTAGGGTCTTGCAGACAAGAAATGACTTTATTTAAATTATTTGAAAGTAACTTATTTAAGAAAAAAAACTGCATAAAAATGGTACTTTTCAAACCCTATTTGCTCAAGGAAAGTCTAGGGAAATGAGCACTATTGCTGAGATGCCTCTACACTTTTTGTCCTATAATTTCTAGATTTCTAAAAGAGAGGGGGGTTTTCTGTTTTTCCTTGTAATACCTTCTTTAAGGGTCACTTCCGCTTATTTACATGCTCAAAAAGACACCTGAATGATTTTCTCTAACATTCAATTCAGATGGTTCTACACAATCACCCAGTAACTCACCATTATCTACTGAATCCGATCTAAATGCCACAGGATGGAGTGCGAGCTCCTTCAGGATTTCATCCTTCCCAGCTCTTCCAGTCTCATCTTTGCCTAATCCCCCGACCTTGACCACCAGCATACGTCCTTGACTGTGTGGTAATACCACATTCTTTCAAGTTTCCTGAACATACTACACTTAACCTTGCCATAACACCTATAGGTCTTCCTGCCTGACAAACCATACCACCCCTCCCCTCCCCGCTGTCTGCCCAGCAAACTTTAACTCAAGCTTGTCCAACCCACAGCCCATGAGCTCCATGCAGCCCAGGACAGCTTTGAAAGCAGCCCAACACAAATTCATAAACTTTTTAAAACATTATGAAAATTTTGTACGGATCTTTTCATAGCTCCTCAGCTATCATTAGTGTTAGTGTATTTTACGTGTGGCCCAAGACAATTCTTCTTCTTCCACTGTGGCCCAGGGAAGCCAAAAGATTGGACACCCCTGCTTGAACTGAGGCTTCAAAATCAGCTCATGCACCACCTTCTCTGTGAAGCCATCTCCGACTTAGCAGAATGGGATTCTCTGCCTCCGTTGAGCCTCACCCCTGCCTCTGTCAGAGCATTGTCTCGTGTCGTTTCTGTTCAATGTTTCATTTCAATCTCTTTCCAAACAAAACTAAAAATTCTTTGAGAATAAGGACTATGCCAGTTGCTCTTCCTATTTCCAGTTCTATCCCCAAACAGAGAACTTGGTACAAAAATATAGCCTTGATACATGTCTGAAAATGCCAAAGATAGTGCAAGAAGGAATGAATCAACAGGGTGAAGATTTTACACAAAAATCGCTGTAAACGTTGACCCTAGCTAATTGAATGATGAACATGTAAGCTATTAGCCTGTATTTCCTGCAACACCCCTACTTAGGAACAAGATCTAGTTTCCAGGCTTTTAATCCATTAATTCTATCCTTGTACCAAGCAGCTGGCATCACATAAAAACAGGTTTCCAATACCCTCTGATCAGTCACAAAGTTCTCCTTAACCACTTGTGCTAACCTACTCCACACACTACCCCCATGTGTTTCTGATCCTTCGGGCTTATGGCCTCATGACACAATCTCCTGGATACAAGCTCACCACATTTTTAGGCCTGAAGTTGGTTTTGCTTTTCTTGCTATGGCCTGGGTTCTCTCCTTGACTGTGATGTGAATTCTCTCTTTGTGTTCATGGTTAGCTATGCGTAGGGGTCTCTCAGTTTTCCTGAGAACCCTTTTGGTTAGAGCTCTTATAGAACTCAACCCGGCCTTCTGAATGGGACCCAAATACAAGTGGTGACAAACCCATAGTTTAGGGAAACTGGCCCACACCACAAAAATTTCTTTTTGCAAATGAAGGGGAAGTGGAATCAAAAACATAATCTATATATCATGTCAGTTGGGTCATATTATTCCATTGTAGAACCGTCTGCATTCATCTCGAAAATAATTTAATCTTTAATATTCTGACCATTAAGAGAAAAATGCATTGAGATGAGAAAAGAGAAAATGTATCTCAAAAGAGTGTAGAGATGGGTGGTGAAGGGATGAGTGAAAATGGTAACAGAAAACCAATTTGTTATGATTACCTGGGGTGGGGTATTTAGGGTAGAATAGTGTTGTGCCTGGTGCTGAATCTCCCTACAAGTTCTGGTCAAAGTCTTGTTTTAGGAGAGGTAGAAGGAAAGAGCTTAAAAAGAAACTATCAAAGCAAGAAGACAGAAATAATTTAGGCCCACACCCCTGAAATTGTATATCACCTATGGAATCCTTATATTTTACTGTTACATGAGAGAGAAATAAACTTCTGTGTTGTTGAGAGAGAGAGAAAGGGAAAGGGAGAGGGAGAGAGAGAAGAAACTTCCAACCTTACATAGGTTGGCAAGAAGTAAGGAGTTAAGGTTTGACAAGTCATTATGGTAGAAATGGGAAGAAAAGGGGGAGATACTGGTAGTCAAGGGTAAAAATAAGCTGAGTCAGGAAGACTTGGGCCTGAATCTCAGATCTGCCTTTTTGTTAGGCAGTGAGACCTCAGAGAAGTTACTTAGCTATGCTACTTGCCAATCTCATTGTCTATGAAATGAAATCAATATATCTAACTTTCAAGTTGTGTTAAGGATTATATATAATAATTGATGATGAGTAGTTGATGCAATATTATTTGAGAATATGTCTCTATTGTGCTGATGTCCTCTCTGTCCTAGGAACAATGGGGGCTTAATTCCTACTGTTCTGGGCACTGTCCATTTAGAGTTTGTAAGCTAAGAATAATGCCTGACTCTCCAATGCCATAGCTATTACATTGTCGCTGATGGATGAAAACATGAATTGACTTTTTTGTGGGTTCCTTTTCTTCAAATTAAGTTCTCTCCATCTTGTTCAGGAATTTTTCTTGGATACTTTTATTTGAAACTCCATTCATTCCAATTATTTAGACCAAACTCTTTGGCAACTTCCTTAGTTCCTTTCTTTTACCCATACCCAACCCAAGGGCTACTTCTGAGGGTTCATCACCTTTGCTGCTACCATCATAACCCAAGTTGCCTGAAGTATGGCAAATTCTCCTAAATGGTCTTACTGATTCTACTACTGCTCCCCTACAGTATATTCTGAAAAAAGGGAGCAGACATTGTCCTTTGAAAATATCTTTCAGATCTATATAACTTCTCTGTTCAAAATCCCTCAGTGACTTACCATTTCACTCAGAATTGCAGCCCAAATCCTTTTGATGGCCTAGGAGGCCTCACCTGACCTGACCTCTTGCTTCCCCTCGTACCACATTTCCTGTCACTCTCACTGTCTCTCCTGTGCTCATTCCACAAAAAGATACATAGGCTTCGTGTTGACCCTGGAACATGCCAAACACATTCCTGTCTCACCACATTTACTTTCACTGGGAATACTCTTCCTCAGGACATCTGTGTGACATCCTCCTTCACATTTCTGACATCTCTACTGAAATACACCCTCATCATAGAAGCCTACCATCTTGGCTAGGGTTTTCCCAAAAGGAGAGCCTGAGACAAAGATTTGAATGCATGTAGTTCTGGAGGGAAATGATGCCAAGGAAAGGAGTCAGGGAGGAAGGAGAGAAAGCTAGACCAAAGGTACATGATTAACCTGATGGATTTTGTGGACAACCAGAGCTCAGCCACCTGAGTCTCTTCGGGGATCACAAAGAATGCTCTCCAGAATCATCTACCCAGTTGAGGAAGAGGCAAGCATTTATCTCCTAGCCCCCATCTCCAATCGGTCAAAGATTACCCTATGCAATGTTACTTCCCTTGAGCAAGTGAGCTCATGGGTGTACCAAGAAGGTCAAGGGGGATGAACCCAGTGGGGCAGAGGTGCCCCTGGACAGAGAATAGAAATACAAGGTACAAATGAATTGATGTGTTGTTGGATGGTGCCTATGTGAATCTGGCTGCTGCATCCAAGGATGAAATAAGAAAGATGGCCAAGAAGATATGAGACAGAGTGTAAGAGTCATCTCTACTTTCCTAACCACTTCATCCAAAATAGCACCCCACCTCCAGCCTGTCAGTCCCTATCCCTTTATTACCACCTCATGTACTCACTTGCTTACAGGCTTAAAGTTCTTCCCTTCTAAACTATAAACAGCATGGTATCAGGGGTCTAGTGTATTTTGTTTACTACACTATTCCCAATTTCTAGAATGGTGTCTGATATATAGTAACATATTTGTTGAATGAATGAATGGTTTAGTATCTATAACCCGATATGTCTATGTCAGCGAGCAAGAGAGAGAGAGAGATTGAGAGTAATTTCTCTCAATATTAGACTGTCCTTATATAGTCAAGACATGTGGTGCTTTTTTTTGCCCTTGACTTATCTGCCCATTCGCCTTTTCTTGCAATCCAGGATTCTGCATTCCCACAAAGTGAAGTAGAGCAGGTATGCGCCAAAAGGTGTTAACAGAGAGCCTGTTACTGCAATAGGCCAATAATTCTTAAATGTTAGCATGCATCAGAATTGCTCAAAGGGCTTGTTAGAACACAGCATGCTGGGCCCCACAGTGGGGTTGGCTGAGGCCTGAGAATGTGCATTCTGGCCAGTGCTGTTACTGCTATTGGTCCAGGGACCACAGTTTGGTAACTGTTGCACTAGATTGTTCTTGTAGCCCCTTAAAGTGGGCATCTTGCCCATTGCATAGCCAGTCTCTGGACTGATGAGACCCAAGGGAAGAAGGTTTGCTTCATTTAAACTGCTACAAAGCCCAGTACAGCCCTGCTTCTTGGAGACTTTACAAGGTCACCATTCAACGTGGGATTTACTTACTACATTCAGCTAATCCTGATGAAGAGTTCAGGCCTGTTTAAGAGCTCTCTTTACAGTCAGCACTAGGACCATATTTTTAAAATAAACCATATCTTTCTTTAATTGGCATGTCTAAGTGGAAGCAGGAAAACAGGATATGAAGGCCAGAGTAACAACAGTGAATATCTCAGAAATCATGAGGGAAACGTAAAAGGGCAATCCCGATTTGGGGGGCAGAGTTCTTTATGCTTGATAACTTCGGAGGAATCAAACTGATTTCCTTTGAAGAGGGGAAGAAATCTCCAGGCAAGTAATTAGCTCTCCATTCTGCAGGAAAAGGTAGTTCACTATCAGCAATGGCTGCTGCTACTATTGCTCATAATGCCATAGTCCTCAATCAAAACCAGCTGTCAGCTGCACTGATTTCAATGGGTGATGTGGGAACCAAATCAGATGTGAGAGATCTAGAGGCAGTGGGCCAACAGAGTCTTTACCTCTGCTCTCCACGGTGGCCATTTAGGAGGTGATGGAGACACAGGATGTTATTCCAGAAAATTAAACCTCTCACGATTTGACTCACTCTACCACCCTATCCCACCGCCTTAAACAAATTTGGACACATTTTAATATAGAGTCTATTTCTGGGTTAGATTTCACTGGAGTTAGTATTTTTTGTCAACAAATGTCATTTGTGATTCTACGAATAGAAAGTCTCTCGTGGCACAAGCTTAACAAAGCTAATTATTAGAGAATATAAAATTAATTTACTAGCTGCATTTAACCAACTAGCTAATCTACCAGAGGGTCGAATCTCTCTCTAGCTGGGACAATGTTTATTCCAATTGGTTACGATAAGCTTGGGAATTTTACTCAAAGCTTTTCCTAATTTCAGAAAGTACTGCTGAGCCTTTTGCATTCTGAAACTGGTGGAATTATGCATCACATTGTATACTAAGGTTGTGCAATTATAGTTCTTTACTAAGTTTTTTTTTAAGTATAAAGATGTTTGTAGTATAAGATACACATATAGATGTATATATAAGATACAAGTATAGATACTATATAAACAAAGATGCTCACAGTATAAAGATAAAATTCTCAACCAATGCCTTTGGGCCAAATTTGAACCTTTACTAGTAGCCTTTACAAGTCCATCTGAAATCTCTGCCAATTCTTGAAAGCATATCTTATTCTTAAAGTTTTATAAATAGCATAACCCCTGTAAATATGTGGGAAGAGCAAATAAAATTATGTAATGATCCTTTTAGAATAATATCTAAAAATCTTTTTAGGCATTATCATATGGAAAAATTACAGAAACTATAACCTAGAATTCTATGACTTATAAAGATATTAATTTTATCTCTATTCCTTTACATTTCCTGCCAAAAATTCTCTTGAGAAACTTTAACAATACTCCTTTCTTTCATGTGTTCACACTTTCCTTAATAGAATTTGCATACGTCCCATCCTACCCTCAGTTCTAGTAGCGAAAGTGCCATCAGACGCGCTTACTACACACCTGAAATTGAGCTGTTCACATTGTTTTAAGCAGGGAATGAATGATGAAGTATAAACTCCTTTAGTTAACTGCTCAGGAATGACTGTGTCTAGTTTAAAGTACATTTTCAAAATTGGAGATATTTTGAAAAATGTGAAAGCAGGTTGGGATGAGCAAGGTGCCGTCCCCAGAGGTACTTCCGTGTTATGTGATGTGACAGTCTCACTAGGAAGCCCTCACTTCGGTGACACAGGGACCCATCCTGTTTGCATTGCAAAGCAAAGAAAAAAACTATGGAATCTGAACTCTAACACAACTCTCTAGTTAAACACACACCAGATCTTTTTCACTTTTAAGCAAAATGCACGGACGTTTAGTCTACTCTACTGTAAACTCCCGTGTCTCAGCAGCATTAACATTGAAGTGGTGTCTAAGGGCCTATTCAGAGCAACTCCAGAAAATGCTTCTTGTGCAAAAAAGCAACTCTCAAAGCAGGGTAGCAGGGCTTTCCTATTTCATTGTTGTGGATTTTGTGCTCATTTTGGCAATAAATAAGAAGCAAATTACAGATTGTATACTTCTACTAAGACTCATTGTTTTTTTTCTGTATGTGCTTGAGGAACCTAACTAGTTTGCAACAAATAAGAGTCTGTGTGTGTGTGTGTGTGTAATTAACTCTTTAGATGCACAAATGGTTAATAGATCTCATTGAACATGTAGAAGCCATATGGTAATGCTAGGTCACTATACACTGTCACATTAACATGTTATGAGTTCTTGTGTGGCAGTGCACTGCACAGCCCCTACTTACATGCATTCCCACAGCAGTGTGGGTCTGTGCCTCCACGTGGGAAGGACCCTCTAGTGGGTCTATTGTCATCTAACATAAAGGACTCTGGAGGTTCAGGTCTAGTGAATAAAAAGGAATAACATTCAGAAGTGATTTTTTGTCTAAACATCTTGGGATCTTTATTATAATAGAATCACTCACCATCTAAAGAATGACCTTAAAAGTGCCCCTTTCTCTGGGGTTTCCCTTCTTAGAGAATTTCCAGGCTCAAAACAAAACTTCTGTAGTGTTTGGAGACTGGTGACTTTTCAACCATGGACTGAAAATGAAAATTCCTGGTCACCAGAGAGCATCAGTGGCATCAGAGAGGCTGGAAGTAGAAATAAGATGGAAGTGAAGTTTGGAGGTTTAACAACAACAACAACCTCAACAACAGCAATGACAAAAGTGATCTGGACAGCAAGGACACATTAACCCCTTGCTGTCAGTGGTTAGAAAAGGGGAGCAAAGCCATGGGCACTGTGACTTGGGCTTCAGGCTCTAGCTTTTTGGAGATGACAAAGGGTAAATTTCTAGATCCTGAGTCTCCCATCTACAATAAGGGAAGCTGACTAGAGACCTCCATATTGCTTCCTGGCTCGCAGATTTGATTCATTATAGCAACACTAATAACTTGTGATTCTGTTGCTCCTATTTCAAGGCATCTACGTGGATTTCTCTGAGAACCATAAATAAGGGAATAGAAAACATGTGTTGTATCTCATTATTCTTTACTTCTTAATATTATGGCAGTACAAAAGCTCTCAGAATACGAACAAGATCTGCTGTTTACCTGCCCAGCCAGTAGTCCAAAATGATTCTTATAGAACCAACCAGTGTGCTTGTATGGATGCATTGAGTCAGTGTGGCTATGAAATATTATGGCAGAATCAAGCCATAAAACAAAGTGCAATGACAAGATGAAAAAGCCCTTCACTCCATTCATGCCAAATATTTATGCTAATGATAAATAAATAAGGTTTAGGGTGTTCTGGCCATCCAGGCTGCTGGTGGTATGTGATCTCCCAAACTGACTGCATCATTGAACAGTCTAACGTTTCACCCGGCCATTAGGAACCTAGTCTTTGAATTGGATCTGAGCTGTCTGAACGGTATTGGGAATGAGCGAAATGAGTCAGATTCGTGGGCCTCATGAGTTGCTTATCCTGGTCAGCTGTAGGCTCTATTATGTCATTTGAATATTCCTCCTACTAGATAAAAGTTAATGGGAAAAAAAATGACGTTATTTTTGAGGAGTGCAATCATAGTATATTTTAATGTGCCATGATGATGTGTATTCATTAACTGGGTAAATATTAAATCCTACTACATGCAAAGAATACCTGAATCTACTAAAATGTTACAACATTTTTCTTCACCTATCCAATCACCAAGTGCTGATGGATTTAGGGAGGAAGGAAATATCTTTGAGTATTATTCAATCAGCCAGCCATGGGTCTGTCTTAATTCTGACCAAGTGCTGTGTCAGTGTTCTCCTGCTACACATAAAATAGGCTTTTCCCATGAAGCATACCTAAACCTCCTGGGCCCACGGTACAGTTCGTGCTTCAAGGCCTATGGAGTATATGCTATTTTTCAGGAGCATGAACCCATGACATTGCAAGCTATACAGGTGTGCATATGCGCACCCACACGTGCACACATGAGAGACAGCCCCTCACTCTGGACATTTTCACCTTATTGGCATGGCATGCAACGTGCTCTGCTTCTCCACATTTCCATTGTGACCTGCATCTAATCCAAGCAGCCACCGAGCCCAGATGTACAGCCTTTGGAAAGCAGTTCTCCACGGTGTCATCTGGCCGTCACCTTCCCATGCCTGGTTCCTCCCGCAGACCCAAAGTGGTGACGCCGTGTACCATGCCAGCATCATCTAACTTCACACCATTCTCTTGTACACGACAGGAAATTAGTTCCCTTTATATTTCTAAACTGCCAAGGAATACTTCACAGGAACAAAACAAAATACAATGAGTTTTTACTTTTGAACAGTTAAGAAAATGAAAAAAGGATTTCCATGCTTTCATGTATAGTAGAATGTTCTATTCATAAGTGAGGGGCTGGGCTGAGCAACGACAGACAGATGCATGACCTGCTCTGGAACGGAACTGAATTCTTAATCATCCCGCTGCACGTTGAAATCACACATGTTTGCGTGTAAAAACTCCACCGTGGGCTCCCCTTAGACAAAGAACCATTGTTTGTGGTTTTGGCCCCAGAGTCTCCTGGGCTTCTGTGGTTCTAGGCAGAAATGGTAATTCAATCAGTTCAACTACACACAAAATAGGAACTGATTCTGGCAGACTGCTCGGTTTCAAACATACTCAACCCCTCTTTGTAACCATTTTGCCTGATTTTCATGGAAACTTCATGTTAATGGCCTGCATTGCTTAGACACAGAGACAAAGTGCGGACTTTTTCTAGTAGTTTTGATATAAAAAAAGCGATTTCCATCTAACCGAAATGGATTCTCCTGCATCTTTATGTTGCTGTTGTTAGTGGGCAAAATTTACTCCAAATGCCTCTGAAATGTTTTTGATATGAGAAAAGAAAAGAAGAGCAAAACAGGGGTGTTTCAGAACAGGCCAGCGTAATAACTGAATCTGTTTCTTAAAGGGACATCAGTATTGTTCTGATATACCTAAGAACAGTTTCTCCAGTACTTTCTCATGTTGTCCTGTGGGTGAATTTATTGCCCCAAACAGTGCCTTGTTGCTAAAGACAGTGTCTGTCCCAGTTTTCTAAAATTCTTCACCATTCACGTGGATGGTGATATTTATTCCACATTGAAGGCGTACAGGTATAATAAAAAAAAAAAAAGGGTGAATGTCTCAATAAAAAATTTTATTACAGTAAAAGACACATTGCCATGAATACCCCTCAAAATATCCACCCCCTTGTTTCAAATGCACGTATCCCATCATCCTCGTCACTCTCTGAAGCAGTTCTGGAAGTCCTCTCCTGTGAGTCTTTAGTTGCGCTATTGTGGCTGCCTTGATGTCCTGAATCCATTCAAAACGTTTACCTTTCATGGCCATTTTGACTTTGGGGAAGAGCCAGAAGTTGCATGGTGCCAGATGCAGTGAATAAGGTGGATGAGGAAACACCGTAATGTTTTTATTTGACAGAAATTTATGTTAATGCATTGTTCATGATCCATGATTTACGGCCCACTTGAAAATACACCTTCTCTCAACCATAGCTCACAACCGACTGACTGACTGCACCGAGCAAGTTGAAACTTGTCACCCACTGTTACTAAGGTTCGATGTGCCACTTCCTATATTGAAGATCCCTGCCTGTCCATTGGATGGCACTCAGTATTCCCCATGGCCGTATGTTTTGATCACCCCTCCTATGTGTGATCTGGTGGGTAGATTCAATAGGGTGGTATGGCTCAGCTCTTCTCTTTCTGTGTTCACAGTTCTATGCGATTTGGATGAGACACTGACTATCCCAACAGTGGAAGTGGCGCAGATGTCATTAGGTAATTTGAGTTCTCATTTTGGCCCTAGCTCTGGGGTCTCAAGCAAGGCATTTACTTTCCCTGGGTCTCAGTGTCCACATTTATAAAAGAAATGACCAGTTTTCCAATTGCTTTAGCACTGACATTCATTTATTAAACAAGAACTCTAATACATAAAACAGATGAAAGTCATTCAGATGTTAGTGTTCATTTCTGTAATTTCCAATTCACAATATGTGGACTGGCCCTCCAGGAACCCCTGAGACTGTATAGATGAGAACCTCACTTTAGGTGTGTTGGCAACTTCGAAGGATGGTGGTTCTCTGAAGCTTTTATGCAACTGCTTTACCGGGCCTGAATGTCTGACTGCTGGAATTTTTATGAGAGAAGAAAACTTTTACTGTTTAATTATAGTTAATTTAGATCGTCTTTGCATGCAGCTGAATCTAATCCTAACCTAAGCAAGTTGTGTTTCCACCCCATCCCTCCCCCCCAAAATGTTGAATATCTGTTCGTGTTTTCCCTGAGATGTGCTCAGGGGGGAGTCTCGCATCAAAAAGACTGGGCCGGAGGAATTTGGTGACTTCCTGTGCAACCACATCTTCCCCACGCTTCCTATTATCACTCGTATCACCGAAGGTTGTGCATTTTTGCAGTTTTAAAAAGCCAAACTAGCACTCACTCATTCATGGCTGAGAAAAGAAAGGCAAAGATACAATTGGCAAAGAGATGAAAGTGAATACTCACAAAGGAAATCAGTCATATATTATCTAACTTGGGACAGAATTTGGGGGTTGCACATTGTATCCCATGCCTAATTCCCTGTTGAATTTTCACTCCACAGGCTTTGATTAAGTGCTACAGCCTAGTAAGTATTAAGTGCTAGCCATATAAAGATAGGTAAGACATTTCCTCATGCTCCAAATTAATGTAGAAACTAGTGGCGTAGACAAGGACAGAAACAACTAAGGGACTTACTTTATATCCTCCCAAAATTAGTTATCTAAGCTCTATTCAAATCTTGTCTATGATGGGCTCTCTTTGTCCCCTCCTTCTAAGGCATTCCCTACCAAATGCAGATGGTAGCAATTGACTTCTCTATCTGAAGGAGCATCTCACCACTCCATCCCCTTTGTCAGTACAGCTCGTACCATTCCTGACACATTGCCTATGTTTGTTTCTTAGTTTCTTGATTGCATCATCCTCACTGTAGAATGAAAGCACTGTGAGAACAAGAGCTTTATTTTGTCCATTGTTTTCTTTCCAGTGCCTAGAAAAGGACCTGGCACATAATAGGTTTTCAATAAATATTTATTGACTAGGTCCATTTCAAGAAGGTTCTTTTTGCTCCTGAGCCAAAAACATACCATGATTACTTAAGTCTGTTTCACTGTCCTTTATATTAGAATACATGGATTCATCTGTCCTGTTTTTCACTTTATCATGGTGAAAGAAAGCTTTCTGTGTCTAATGGTGATATCTTGACAGTAAAATGAGATACTCAATAACAACTTCTGTCAATGAACCCTTGATGAGCATTCTGGAATCACATCAAGTAACTTCAGTGTCTTTTCCATGTGACAACTTGTCATTTTCTAGGAGAGAATTATCATCCCCAACCCTTCTACATCCTTACCCATAATGTCTTGTTCAGCCAAAAAGTTTACGATTCCTTGAACTCTCTCATCTGGCTTATCACGTGGCTTCATTATTCTTGTTACGTTCCCTCAGTTGTACCGTAATTTGTCAAAATTCATTTTCAAACATTTTGGGCAGCGCACCTCCCTTTTCTCGATACTATGTTTTTACATCAGTGCCTCCTGAGAGACATTCGCTTCTACTCCTAAGTCATAGTTTCCTCTTTTTTATGTCTTAGATATTGGGAAATTTGTCAGGTGAAGATAAAAATGACTATTTAATAGTTCAGTCCAATCCCTGCCAGCTAAGCCAGGAGGAAGCAGCCCTGTCCCTGAAGGGCAAAGAAGAGCAAGACCTGGGGAACAGGAAATAACTAGCCAGCCCAGCAAGGGCTCCCGGTGGGAAGGAGGAAACAGAACGTGATCTCACGCCAATACTTTTGTCTTCTACAAACACATCTTCCAATCTGGAACTAGGCTGCTCATTCAATACTGACAAGTGTTTAAGGCTCTTTCTACAAGATACCAGAACATCTGGAAGAAGAGAGGTTAAAAATCACCCAGATGTTGGAAGAATGACAGGGTTGAGATGGCAGCTAGTTGCAGCTGTCATAGTCCTTTTTTTGGCACTTTTACAAGAACTCGTTGAACTTATGTTTTTCCAGTATATCAGCTTTACACGCAGGTGTGTGCACGCATGCACACACACACACACACACACACACCTGGGAAATGGTGAAGGACTCCCATAGCTTTTCTAAGGGAAGAAAATGGATTTAGAGTTTTTATCTTCAAGTAATTCCACATCAACGTAATTCATCCTTTGAAAACGACTATTTTCATGTGAAAGTGGCAATGGACTTTGGATTTTAATTTGTTGGAGTTTTTGATCCTTCAGAACTTTTTTTGTCTTATAGCAGAAGCATGTTTGTCCCCACGATGACAAACATCAAGTGCCTGTTCCTAGTACTTGCAGCTTCTATTTTGTCAGTTATGTCATCTGCAGCTGCCTGATCGCTAATACTCCCTTGTGGCCCATGATTCTGCAAGTCCGTAACATCCTACCCAGATTACTGTCTCATAATACTGTGGTTATTGCTTTTTACACAAATCTAACACCTTAAGATAGTTCATACAGTGAAATATTAATTATCAGAATAATAGTCCTTTATGGCACTGCCATTAGTGGAAGGACTAGGAAATAAAGAAGAGGCCACAGAGAATTACATATGGGTATGTTCCATAAATATACATTTCTGACAAAAATTATATAGATTCCCGTTAGTTTACATTCTGAGTTATCATTGGTTGTCCAACAGAAACGAGACATATCACCATGGTGTTCTAAATAGAAAAGTCAGTCAGTGCAGGCTTGTTTTTTTCTTTTTGCCATGAAAAATCCTAGTGTGATAATTAGGGAAATTTATGATGCCACCAAGGAATGGGAAAATAAAAAGATCATATTGAAAATAGAAAAATATTTAGCACCACCTATTGGTTTCAAAATAAATATTGAATTTTTTTCTACTTTTACTAATTATGAAGCATAGTATGAACAGACTTTATTATTATTTTGAGTCATACGAAGATGAATTTTTATTGACTTCCCAATGATGCTATGGCAATTTTTAAAACAAAATTGATATAAATTAAAGCTTTTATATACCAGGGATGCAACATAGGATTGAGATTTTTTTATTCATGCATTGCTCACGCCGAATTATAAATTTTTAAAATCATCTTTTTAAGTGTTATTTCTAGAAGGATGAAGTGTGTTGGGTTGCATTGTCTTTTATTGGTAGGCTGACCAAACGTACTGTTTTAAAACAGGACAGAAAACAACGGTGCTGTCCCATTTCCAACGGTAAATGTGGTCAGCGTACTGACCCCTTGAATTTAGCCCAGTGAGACTAGGCTGACCCTACGTACCATTGGAAATGGGACAGCACCATTGCTTTCTGTCCCATTTCAAATGGTACTTCTGGTCAGCCTATTTACTGGGCAGCAGGAACAAAGGGGTTCAAACGTGCCTGGCTTTGGCTTCAGCACTCATGTCTTTCCCTAAGAGCTGGAGAAGATACTGAAAAATCTCTCCATCGAATAAATTCTCATAGCATTCGGGGACTCCAGACTCTCATTCCAATGGTCTTTACCCTTTTATTCAGTCCAACTTCCATGGCAAATTCCTTCCTTTGAAGGAATTTGAGAAATGCTTCCATTCCACTCCACTTTGAGCATGAACCAGTCTGCATCATTTTCCAGAATGCGTGACCCTGCCTCGGGTACGTGGGAGGACAGAGCCGTTCTGTCCCCGTTCCCACACACGAGGAAATATGTGGACAGCACTCTACGGAAACTCCCTTTCCCACCCTGGGGACGACCGAGTTTATGAAAAAGATTACTGTACATCTGTCATAGAGCGAATAAATGTATCTGTCTCTCTGAACCTATTTCTTTTGCACGCATTATTTTTAAAATCAAGTTTTCCTTTTTGTGACTTGAAATGAAGTAAGGGCCTTGCAGGCTTCACACATGACGTCCAGGCCCAAATGTTTGCATCAGGCAAACCAAGTAGAAAACGGAACTTCGGACAGAGGGCCCCAGAATAGAATGGAAGCCAAAATGACCTCGAGACCCCACATCAAACACAGGTTTTAAATGGTTTCATTTAAATAAATACTCATTTCTCCAAAATTTCAACAGGCGTTAAAATGAGAAGGATGACTACATTTGAAAGCACTTGAGTGGAAACAGAACATAAAAACAATACCGGACTCTATGATGGGTTTATGAGAAGACATTGGATGTTATCTTCCAGGAAGGAATTATTAGGCTAACCTAGCTAAAATTACATTTTTGTAAGTCCAAACTATCAAATACTCTAAATTTTACATGATTCAATCCAATATTAAGTGAAGAAAAAATTATTCCATCATGTCAAGAAATAAAAATGAAAGTTATAGGAGAAAGAAGACAGGAATGTTTCATCTAATTTAAATAGGAAGAATTAGAATTTTAAGCTTTCTTAACCAAATCTGTCTAAGTGGTTAATCTTAGCTCCCTTTCTGACCTGGGGCTAATAGCTATCCACAAGCATTTGTGATTACTTTCTTTCAAATACACTGCCCCTTACCTGGTTTCTAACAGGTAATTTAAATTTTTCCATATTTGGATCTACCTGTCTTTAATGTAATAGAATTCAAAAATAGGAATCTGTGATGATACTTTGGGATTTTTAAAAAATCGTTATTTTTGCCTTGTTTTTTCAGATTTTTAAGAACATTGGGAAGAGCCTCCGCCTGATTAGACTCAGAATCCTTTAAGACCCTTCTCACTCCACTCCCCTGAACTATTTTAAACAGGCTTCACACTAGGCAGCCTTCACACCCTCTGTGTGGGTCCTACTCACAGAGCGAGCCATAATAACAAGCTTCTAGGCCCTGGCTGGCTTTTTGGCTCAGTGGGGCGGTTCTGTTGCCAGATCCTGCTCTCAGGGCTTCATGGATTTATCCTTACGTGCACCTAGTGACGCCCTGTATTTTGTCTCGTCTGAGCTCAGGTTCATTTTCTGTGTCCTCTTATTGCTGTTCAGGCGACCAAATGTCTACATCTGGAGGGAAAGCAACCCCTAATATATTTTTGCCTTTTCCTCAGAAAAAAAATACCATCCTGTGGTGCATGTGGGGAGAAACATGTTAGCAATAAGAGGAGGGAATGGTGGGGTCAGCTGGGGCTCTTAGAGACAGTCCAGATGAAATTGAAAAAGGGAATTGCAGTGATGGTTTTTGAGAAAACTGGGTGATGTGAGTTTCGAAAATATACAGTTCATAGTCGGGACTCAGCTAAAACATACCAGTAAGCTGAGCTCAGACCTGCAAGGTTAACTTCTTCTAAATATAAAACAAGAAAATGTGGAAGGTTTGCCCTTTCTCTTTAATAAAGTACATTAACAACCTGCTTTGGGGAACACGAATCTTTTTATGGAGTAAGAACTAGCTCTTTAAAAACAGGAATTACGTGTAGGGACGGTGTTTATTTATGCACACATAAATATACACACATGCAGTGATTATTAATATTTACACACACATACACGTATGGAAATAATTGTCGCAGAAACTGGTTTAGATCTAGAAACAATTGGCAGACAAAAAAAGGAAAATTGAGAATGGACCAGTCTACAAAACCATCCCAAAGGACAACATTCCCAGCAATGGAAGACTGATAGCATAATAATCCCCATAAAAATAACATGGGGAAGGAGGGAATGGGGTTTTTTTTTTTTTAGTTGTTTTTTTTGTTTTGTTTTGTTTTGTTTTTTTAGTTTTTTTATGGATTCATGCAAGAGATTTTAGAGCCTAAATTCTTTTCAAATCAACTTTGATTTATGTGCACGAAAATAGACTGACAGCTTCAAATGAAGGGTAGGTGGGCGTCAGAGTCTTGGCAACTGGTGACGATTACAACTCTTGGGTGGGTGTTTGCTAGATGGAGGGAGAAAAAGCCAGAAAGAAAGCCCTCCCTTCTGAAAGAGATATTCCTGCTGTAAACATGCCACTGTCCACTACGGAGTGTGTGTTTTGTTCTGCCTGTGCAAGATTTGGGTTGATTTTTGTCTCTGTACAACACATACCATGGAATATTTACATGTTTGGATACATCAACAAAGAGAACAAAACAAAACAAGACGATGCACACGCAACGCACACACACAACACAAAATGGGATTGTGCTCCTTTGTTTTGCATTTTCTGTAACCCAGATTGCGGCAATTATCTCTCTGGCTTTCTGAGCCTTTCCTTTCATTCTAAAAGCAGTTTTTGGAATCGCATTACACTTAACTCAGTTTAACAAATAAGAGTAGTCTGGCAAAATGGCACCATGTGCTTCCCACAAATATTTGTGGTACATGCAAGCTCTCAATGTTTTTATTGTGCCCAAGCTTCTTTGGTTTTAAAGCAAGTGGAATAATGCAAAGAAGGAAGAGAAGCCGGGATTTGGGAACTGGGTGTGTGTTGCATGCACGTTGCAGAGCCCCCAGTGTCAGGGAATAAGGGAAAAGATACATCTTAAATACAACTGGGGTAATAAAAAGAGGGAAAAGGGCTTGGAAGCAGTTAGAAAGCACAGTTTACCCTGGCGTGAGCTATAGGCTAATAATAGAATAATGATGTTTGGCGCTGGAAGCCCGGAGAGGCTGACAACGCGCACACTGTAGCCCGCGCGCTTCACACATTTGCCGGCTCCGTCATCAGGACAAAGACTCCCAGAACGGAGGCGAAGTGAAAAAGGGGTGAAAGAGCGAGTCTGCACTCAAGTTTACTGGGGTATAAATACACTTACACTGCGCTACAGATGTTCCTCATTGACGAAGGCTGGCACACGGTTACGCTATGTGCTTCATAATATTTTAATGAGCTTTTTCTCCAAATAGCAACGAAAATGAACAATAAGAAGCTCTTCGGGGAGGGGAAGTTGGTGTTTTTGTCCCTGGGAAGAAAAAAAAAATCTCATAATAGGTTATGTTAGAATGGCAGAAAAAAACGCTGGTCTGGGTTTAATAAAATTGAATTGAGTCTAAAATATGGTTTCTGAGGCTAGTTCCCCCCCCAACCCCCTTTTCCAACTTTTACAGTTCATTCAGGCTAAAAGGAATAACATAGCGGGTAGAGAGTATAATTCTGGGTGATTGTTTCTCTCTCTCTCCCCTTTTCTCCCTCTCTTTTAAGGAAAAAGAAAAAGAAAGCCTTAAGTGGAACTGTTGCAACAATGTTGTTAATATATTGTGCCAATTAAAGTCTTGAAATAAATAACAAACCACTAAATACGTGTTGTAAATGTCGTGCTGATTTAAGTGTTGTTACGTGTAGATGGCGTCTCTTCAGGGGATGAGTGGCTGAGAACTCTAGAGATTTTTCTTCGACTGTGTGTGTGTGTGTGTGTGTGTGTGTGTGTGTGTCTTCCCTATTGTTCTTTATATTTTGCTATAGGATAAATTCCGAATCAAGAATAAAGAACCAAAGTGTGATAGCCTCAAAATGCAGCCAGACTTTAGCATTGCTACCCCTGCAAGGAAAAGAATTATTTTTGACCATGTTTAGTACGCCATAAAAAAAAAAAAAATCCCCGTAGCAATTAGAGTATGTACCTTATTTGGAGATGTAACCCTTTAAATGAGTTCTTTGCACAGACCTTTGTTTATTTTACGGTGAGCTAAATGAGAGAGTGTATCCTATGTGAACATGTGAGTAGTAAAATTATAATAACAGTAATAAAGACATAACCTCTGGATACTATTTGCAGAAGGAAATCAGAATTTACACATATAAAATGTTGTGTAGTCGAGTACAGAGCACAGATATCGTCTTCCTAATTTGTGGATTAGAGATCCTTGATTATTATGCAGAAAGTTCATTTCTCCTGTTCAAATCCTATCAGTTCCTGAGTTTGATGTTTTCATTACTAACAGAACGTCCCATCCCCCCTTGCCCGTTTCGTAAATCCCGTTGTAGTACATGCACAGATTAGCCACGGCGGTAGATACATTCTCCTTTCAGGGGTCCGTTAGGAGACCAGGCTTAAATAATTCAAATTTGTTTTCTCTTTGTGCATTTTGACATTAGAAAATGAAAACCAAAAAAAGTGAACCCAAGGGTATATTCATATGAAATAACTTTCAGAAAATTTCCTAAAATATCATGTAAAGACAGCATAATTGCCAACCCCTGCTATAATGCTTCTTTTCTCAAATGTAGGATAAAGTTAATAGGAACACTAGAGGTGCTGGAAGACATGCCATGGCCTCAAAATCAGAGTCTAGAAACTGAATCATGATGAGTACAGTTTTATGTCAAATCTTTTTTAATTTTTATTCTTTTAGACGTCCATACTCTATACATGTCCATTTTGTTAATTGGGAAGAATATGTTAATGAAATATCACTCCTTGCTATCCTGGATAAATGTGGTAGGTTGTGTGTGTGTGTGTGTGTGTGTGTGTGTGTAGGCAGATAAACAATGAGTTCTGTATGTGCATAGATAAACTTATATGGGAGGTATATAATGAACATGTGTGGTTTTTGATGAAAGAGCCATTAAAATAGTTAATTAAATAAGATGTGATATAGCTGTGTGCTTCAAAGCATGGACTTGGTAGCTGGATTCCATGGAATCAGATCCTAGCTCCGTCTCTGAATAGCTGTGACCTTTAACAAGTTAATCTCACCACGCTTCAGTTTATCCATCTGTAAAATGGAGATGATAATAACACGTTGCTCACAGTCTTGTTATAAGGACAATATGAATTAACAAATGTAAAGTGCTTAAAACAGTGTCTGATGCATAATAAGTAGTGAAAAACTATCTGCTATCATCATCACCGTAATTATAATGATGACGATGGTAGCAGATTATTATTATTATTTAATGAAGTCAGTATGGTACTATTAAATCTCTCTGCTTACCATATGAACCAGGAATTAGAAGTCCTGGGTCTGACATTCAGCTCCGCCATTGACTAGCTCAGAGATCTTCATTTAGCCAGTCTCAGTCCTCTATTTGCTTTAACTACAAAATTAGGGAAAGTTGGGAGGTCATTTACGAGTCTGGTTACATGTTAGAATGTAAAGATTTCTAAATAATTTAAAAATTCACCAAGCATGTCTCATGATGTTTCAAAGAATAAAGCGCTGTGAGAACTGAAGTCCAGGACAGGAAAATTGAAGAGTATCAAGGCTGTCCCAACCCATTGTGTCCAAAAGAATTTTACCACCTCCATGAAATGTCACTATGTCTTAGGTTCAAACAAGGTGCACAGCATCGCATACTGCGGGCACCATGTACAGCTGAGGGTCACTATGGGCTAAGGCTGCGTCGCAAGTCCTTAGTCTCAGCTCCTTGTTCTGTCTGCAGAATCCGTGTTACTTAGAATTTGGCAGTTCCAAACCACAAACTGCCTTCCAGGGTATTCAACATCCTCTCCCTGGACAATCAGCCTTCTTGGCTCTCTGGAGTATTTTAATCCCTTCCATAACACTGAATTAATATGTATTTTAAAAAATCAAGCCGAGATGCATGGACTTGTCTCTTGTGAGCTGAAGTTGCATTTTGTTTTGGTGGAATTACTCCTGACCCCTGTCAAGCACACCATTCAGAACGAAGTACTTCTCTACAGAAATCTGCATGGAAAAATAAAATATCTACAAAGTTTCCCTAAACATGGCTCCAATGATTTCTATTGACAAGTGTTGGAAATATTTATATTCCATCTGCCTAAGGGTAATTAACTCCTCACAGGTACCCCGCACCTACTCTGAGCCAAGCTACTTCCTAAGTACTTCCCATATATTAGCTTGTGTATTCCTCATCAAACACTGAGAGGGCGTTTTTATCCCATGTCTCAGATGAGGTGAGGCGAAGGTCACACTGAGAGGAAGTGGCACAGCCGATGCTGGAATCTTCCTCTGAAAGAACACGCAGGCCCTTAGCAGCCACGCCATGACCCAACTCCAGCAACAAACATAAAACAATAAATTTTAAAACTGGAGTCAAAAAGCTTCCCAATCAGATAGTAGGGTTTATGACTCCTCAATCAGGCTATACGATGCGTCTATTTGCCACCCTCTACTTTTAAAAATCATAATGCTTCACGATTTCAGTTGTGATTTCACATCTTGATCTGATTTGAATTTCCCAGTGACTTTGAAAAGTGAGGAAACTCTGGTTTTTTTCACAAAGTTAGAAATTCCTTCTCTTGCCCATAGTTTCTACTTTAGATCATCTCTAAGAGTGTTTACTCACCAGTAGTTACATACTAGCAAGCTGTGTAAGAAAACCCACTAGCTCCTCTCACCACACCTAGCTCAGACCTTCTAAATTTGCTGATAACAGGAGAAGTTCTGGTTGGTATGAGTGTCAGAACCCCGTGCTCAATTTGTGATAGGGATGCCTGTGTAATTCTATCACTGTGACCACCTGCTAGTTTAATTTAAAAAACCAAGCCTAGTCCCTCGGAGTTGGCCAAGGAGCAAGTGATGTCTTTTGGTTCCATTGGACCCAAGTTGCACCTGCCTGGTCTAGCCATCCACCTAGGGTTTGATTCTCTCTGCATTGCCAACTTTGGAAAATCGACATTGTATTTATTAAGGAAGGTGGACAAGGACCTATCTTCAGTTGGCAAAAGGGAAGGGAAGCCCAGTGTGATGTGACACTGTGAATGAATTTTGAAACGGTAAATGGAGTTGAAGTGGGATTGACTCTGTGTATAGCTCCATATTGTTTTTTTAAGAAAGGGAAAGAGGAATGTTTAAGGCCTGTTTGGTTACATGGTTATATCTAGCCATGTAATCATGTTATAATGACAATGGCTGAATTTTTTTTTTCTGAAAAGCCCTTCTATATGTCTAAAATACAAAGGGTGCCAAAAAAATGTATATGCATTTTAAGAAAGAAAAACACTGTTTTAAATTTTAATACCCAATATATACCAATAACAAAAGATGAACACAAGTCATATCTGACTTCTGCAATTACAAGAGGTGCTCAAAGTGGTTACCATCAGCATCCAGACTCTTCTGATCACAGAGAACTACGGCTTGAGCAACGCTGCCCCAAGTGTCCACTGGATTGCTGCACATGCTATTTCAATTTCTTCCCAAAGTACCACCAGTGTAGCCGGTTTTCTAGGGCACACCACATCCTTTGAGGTCCCCCATAGATAGAAGTCAAGGCTGTTAAGTCAGGAGAACGTGGGGGAAATTCAAATAACATTCTCAAATTTCAAATATCACTTCAAAATGGTCTTGCGCTCCTCGAACAACAACCATGTTTCTACCATTTTCTTTGACTGTCCTGCCTGTTGCATGGTGACACTAGCATTCGATTAACACCATCTTTTGAGCAAATGTCATACTACACATTGCTACCAGAATTTGATTCAACTTCAAAAAGTATTACATAGATAGCATCTCTTAAAATGTGTATACATTTTGTTGGCACCCCAGTATACTATAATATATATTTTTATATCTTTTTAGCCTTTGCTGCAAGAAAACAAATGACAATGCCAACAACATTAAGCAATATTAACAAAAATGAGTCTCTGTTCTCTCTTGCTATCAATTACAGCTTTATTTAAATATTCTTATCATCCATTCTGGAATGGCTTAAAACAAGACATTCATTACCAAAATTGATCATTATTACAGTATTTTTGGGAGCTTGATATTGAACAAAAGGAAGTCCAGATGACACTGGAGATAATGAGAGGTATACGTGCACATGGCACCTCATGACATTATAAGGTACCACACTGTGCAGTCATGCAGCCAAGTGTGGATTGCTTTGTGCCAGGTGTTTCAAGCCCAGGGTTTTCTATTCACTTCCTCACTTGCAACGTGAACTTGGAAACTTAGGTCTAGTAGCTCTGAACCCTAGCGCCACTGTTGAACAGCAGCCTGACTTGGGGAGAGCTGTTGAAAGCGTGTGAGGCTCGGTTTGTTTATCTTTAAAATGGTAATTCTGCCTCACAGAATTGTAAGGATGAAAGCAACCACATGTATCGTTACCCTCAGGAGGCATGGCTCTATAAATCGTCTATCTAGCTGTTCTTTTGTGATTATTTGTACCTTACACCCTCTGGTTTTTCTGCCTCTAGTGCTGATCTCATCTCAATTCCAGTCAAGCTCTTCATGATTAGATTGTGTAGTTCTACTTTTGCCAGAGAGCAAATAATGATGGAAACAATTATATAAAGGCAATTAGGGTGCAGGGAGTAAGAGAAGATCAAGAGTAGAATCACTGAGCTATTTCTTACGGTGCTGCTGCAACTGAGATGAAGGGGTAGGGAAGTACGATGTGATGGTTTCATTCTCAGCACTAAGAGGTAGCATATTGCCATGTCACTAAAGAGAAGGAGACACGATATTCAGGACTAAGTGATTGGTTGTAGAAGACGCCCTTGGTTAACGTGACTCTAGCAAATAAACGAGTATGTACAATTCTAAGTCCCCTTTAATCAATGAATGCTTATGCTTATGAAAAGAGCCGTTAGGCATTGACTTGATTTCCCTATGAAATGAAACAAAATGCCAACATGAAAATGATTTGTTATTGTTGAGATTAGTTTCAGCACACTCCTCTGAATGCATCAGATGAAAAAGAAATCATCACAAAAAAAATCTTACTAAAATGTAGAGATTATCTTGTAAAATAAGTCCTCCCTCGAAAACCTAGTGTGGTGCAATGGGCCATTTCTTCCCATTGCCAGCAGAGTGGGAAATAGTGTGTGATGGCTGTGGCCCTAGACAAGTCACAGGTGGCAAAATCTGGGCTGTCCGTCCTGGCACAATTGTGTTTGTGACCGGTTCTGTCTCTCATGCAATGAGTTCAGCTGAATGTGAACCTGGCATATTACAAATCATGGAGCGAATAGAGAAATTTGTTTCCAGTGGAAAGCCTGAAGTTCAGAAATCAAAATGAAATCTGCAGGAGAAACTTGCAGGCCTGCACTGCCCTCGAACTACAACATGATCCTATTCAGCCAATATGTGGATCCTCTCAGCTCTACCCTATGGGTGTGCTTTGCAGCATGCTAAAAGGAACTTCTTTAAAGAAAATCTTATCGATATTTTCCCACTGGAATGAGAAAAAACAAAATAAAAAATTGGACTGTAATGGAGAATATTTTTGCGTTTGCATTTGCATGGGAAAGAGCAGTCAGGCTTAATTTGAGTGACTCCAAAACACCTGTTGGTGAATGTTACGGAGAGGCCAAGTTCTGCTGGATCCAAGGAAAAACTTCCTGACATTAAATCTATCCAAAACCGAACTGGGCTGGAGGTACTCCAGCAAAGGCTGAAGGAGCTCTTGTTGGTCATGTTCAGGCAATTCATGCCTTGCAGAAGTGTTGGACTAGAAGCCTGAAATTCTACACAAATATGTGATAAGAGAATGGAAAAAGGCTTGGTATCAGGAAACACTGAAAAGCCACGTTGCATCGATTCTCAAGTCACACGTGGAAAGCAAAGCTAAAGTGCTCCACCTCCCACTCAAAAATACTGCTATTAGCATAGGAGCCTGGTGCCAAGAAGATAGGGCTCATTCTGGCGACAGCGAGTCAGGAGCAGGCGAGTTGAAGGCCTAGTTGGTAGTTAAGCCGTAAGTTTGTAGCGGCCTCCAAGCACACGGTTTATTCGGCTCTGGTGGGATTCTTTCCATAACTCATGGAGGTCTCCTCTGGTATTATGCCCTGCCATACAGAAAGAGGTCAAGTATAAAGGAGTTGTTTTCTTCAAACTGTAAACATAATTTTTTTTTGCTTTACTATGCTTCTTTTTATAATTTCCCTGGTAACTGATGGAGTTGAACAGCTCATCATACGTTCATTGGCTCTCTGAATACTCGATTTTGTGAAGTCCCTATTAAAACTCTCTTGCCTATGTTTATATTTGGTCGTTTTTGTGCTGATTTGTACAAGTTCTTACGTGTTGGATATGAGTTCTTTGTCAGATATATGTGGTGCAGGTATTGCCTTGTATTCTGTGATTATGTTTTTATTTTATTTTATTTTACTTTCAATGGTGTCTTAAGGTAAAAGGACGTTCTTAACTTTAACATAACCCAATTGATCAGTATTTTCCTTAATGTTTGGTCTTTCTTTGTAGCCTGTTTAAGAAATGTTTGCCTATTCTAAGGATATGATTACATTCTCCCATTTTATCTTTAAGCATTACCTATTACCTACTTTTTTGCCTTTCACATTTACTTTCTTGTTTTTAATTTCACCTGTCTCCCCCACCTCCTTCCGCTTTAGCAACCATCAGCTTGTTTTCCATATTTATGAGTCTATTTCTGTTTTGTTTATTCATTTGTTTTGTTAGATTCCACAAACGAGTGAAATCATATGGTATTTATCTTTCTGTGTCTGACTTATTTTATTTAGTACCATACCTGTTGCGTCCATCCATGTTGTTGCAAATGGCAAGATTTCATTATTTTTTTAATGATGAACCATATTTCAGTGTGTGTGTGTGTGTGTGTGTGTGTGTGTATCTGTGTTTGTGTATACCTCGTCTTCTTTATCCATTCATCTGTATTGACAAACGCCTAGTGATGGACATTTAGGTTGCTTCCATATCTTGGCTCTTGCAAATAATGCTGCAATGAACCCAGGGATGAATGTATCTTTTCAAATTAGTGTTCTGAATTTCTTCAGATATATACTTAGAAGTGGGATGGCTGGGCCATACGATGATTCTATTTTTAATTGTTAAAGTCACCTTTGTATTCATTACGATAGTGTTAGTCACCTCTGTATTCATTACGATAGTGGCTGCACCAATTTACATTTCCACCAACAGGGCACAAAGGTTCCTTTCTCTTCTCTTCCTTGCCAACACTTGTTATTTGTTGCTTTCTTTTCTGACAGGTATGAGGTGATACCTCATTGTGTTTTTCATTTGCATTTCTCTGATGATTAGTGATGTTGAGCGTCTTTTCACATGTATGGTAGCCATCTGTTTGTCATCTTTGGAGAAATATCTATTCAGGATCTCTAACCATTTTTAATTAGGTTGTTTGAGGGGTTTTGGTAATAAGTTGTATGGGTTTCTTATATTTTGAATATTAACTCCTTATCCATGTATCATTGGCAAATATTTTCTCCCATTCAGTGGGTTGTCTTTTGTTTTGTTGATGGTTTCCTTTGCTGTGTAAATGCTTCATAGTTTGATTTGATCCTATCTGTTTACTTTTGCTTTTGTTGCCCTTGACTGGAGAGACATATTGGTAAGATCAACGTCAAAGAGTTTACTGCCTATGTTTTCTTGCAGGAGTTTTTGGTTTTAGTTCTTACATTTAAGTTTTTAATTCATTTTGAGTTTATTTTTATATATGGTGTAAGAAGGTGGTCCAATTTCAATTTTTTTGCATGTATCTGTCCAGTTTTCCTAACACCACTTATTGAAGAGACTGTCTCTACCA
The DNA here is from genome assembly GCA_004026885.1 of Lyroderma lyra. NCBI lineage: Eukaryota > Metazoa > Chordata > Mammalia > Chiroptera > Megadermatidae > Lyroderma > Lyroderma lyra. The sequence goes on from PVJL010000866.1 coordinate 139,916, forward strand.
CATTGAATATATTGGCCTCATTTGTCATAGATTAATTGACCATATAAGTGAGGATTTATATCTAGGTTCTTATTCTAGTCCATTGATCTATATAAAAATGGCGGCACAGAGCACTAAACCAAGCATGGAGGCTGCTAAGCATGGGGTCCTTTGTGATCGCAAAATTGTATGTCTATGAGTATGAAGCCAACCCTGCTATGACTGTAATCAGATTCTGTGTTACACATTTGTATTGATTTGGGGCTACTAATCATCCATCATCTTCCTTTTTCTTTTTGTAGCATTCAGAGTTCCATTGGGGGGTTTCTTGTCCCCTGTTGTATGTAGTCTCAGTGCACCTATAAGTTAAGTTCCCCACCCTCTTCTTCTAAGAGATAGGTACATGGTTAAACTCATGCTCTATAAACTCCATTCTCTGTCTGTCTGTCTGTCTCTCTCTCTCTCTCTCTCTCTCCCTCTCTCTCTCTCTCTCTCCGTCTCTCTCTCCCTCTTCCTCTCTCCCATCTCCCCTTCCTTCTCCCTGTCTCCCCCTCCCTCTCCCTCTCTCACCTGCTCATAAGACTAACTCTTGAGGACAAAGATGAAAGAACCCAGAAAAAAGTTGGAATGCATTCGTTCACTGGCAGTTCTAAGATTGTTGAGAATTTCCTGGTACTCCCTTAGCTACACCAGTACTTCTCTATTTTCAAGCCTAATTCTCTAGCTTTCTAGTTGATCCTGTGAGTGTCCCAATAGCTTTCCAATAAATGTCTCTCCTTTAGACAGCCAGAATTCATTTATGTTACCTGCAAAGGACCCTATAGGTGGTAGATATATCTTGTTCACCTACTGGGCTGTAAGCTCTTTGGCCTAATTAGAATTATAGCATACATGTATTAAGTAAATACTGTATAACAGAGAATTGCACAGTGCTTCACAAATAGTATTTAATCTTTACAGTGAGCCTTCAAGGCAGATATCACTATCCCCAGTTTTCAGATGACAAAAATGAGGTTCGGGCAGATCAAATTCATTTCTGAAAGTCTTCTAGTTATTTAGTTATGGAACCAAAGTTTTTCAAACTGAGTTTTGTTTCTGACTCTTCAAACCACACATTCGCACAGTGTCTTTTCTTTTTGTACCCCGACTGTCTACCACATTGTTTGACACAATATATTCCCAATAATAAGTCAATGAGTGAGTGAATAAATAACAGAAGGAATATTCCTACCTATGTCTGCATTCAGGATCAGATCATAACTAATACATAAAGGCCTTTAATTACAAAATCAAGTTTTATCTTTTGCCTCTCTCATCATAAAATTTTATTTGCCATTTACTGCAATGAAAACATTGGCAGGTCCATCACTTATTTCTAAAATTGGCTTAGCATACTAATAATCTCCTTTTATTTCATGATTTTTTTTTTTAGTGGTTAACTGTAGCTGCCATTTTCAGATCCAAGACACAATTACTGGTACATTTTTATGTATCAATTATTGACTCTTAAGGAACAAATGATGCACCTTTAACTATATTGACCTATACTTTAATAGAGGTATTCACAAATTAAATGCCCTTTACCCAGAAGAGGAGAACCAGAAAGACAAGGGAGTAGCTAGAGTACTTTCAAATTCTATAATAAGTGGGATCTAGCCAATGTATAAACAGAGGGAATGCATTTGGCAGGTAAAAACAAAACCCATTATTTTCCCCCTTATATGTGTCTAAACAATTCAATGTAAATAAGATGTTACTGAGCAAAGGACTAATCTTTACTGTTCCATGTACAGGTTCAGAGGTAAAAAAAAAAAATCAATTAATTACAAAAGCTTCCAAACAACGCAAACAGCATTAAGCACAGTAATTATAAGATAAGCTTCGAAGCAATTTTCAGTTGCTTCGGTGTGGGTGTGCAGAAGTAAACGTACAGTTTGCCTGCTGGTGCAAGAATGGCTTACATGCCAATTAGTGGTTATTGCTACTAATTATTAAAAACATTTTTAAGAGTAATTAAAAATTAAATGCACCTGTATGATGGCTCATACCCGGGTTATGGTAAATTGCTCAGAATTTCCATATCAATGGCCCAGGAAACACTCAGGGAGGTGGTGGAGCATTATGACACCACAGATCCGAGCCAGCTGACGTAGGCATGCATGTGCCTTGCACGTGGAGACAGTGCTGGGATTCGGTTTTCCTGCTCAAATGCTTCTACGGGTAAATGCTACCAGGCCAAGTGAATGAGGACCATAGTTGAGGCTGTAAACCTATGCTTCTGCCATTATTGAGAGCCTCATTGTCACAAGACCTTGCTGAGAAAAGGAGGAAGTGAAGGGGAAGGGAAAGGTTGACCTCATCTGAGATCTTACTTTGTCCACTTCAAAGCTATGCCAGGAAGACAATTCCAGAATTATAAAATGAGTCCCGGTCTTCCCATGAAGTAGATGATCATGGGCACTTCACTCACCCTCCTGTTTTCAGCTTCTTTATCTTCAAAGGATAGATGTGGATTCATTGGCCCCGAGGATTCCTTTCCATAATGAAAATGTGTCTCCTGATTAGACTAATACTCGTATTAGACGAACAAGAAGAAGTAGATAATATTTATGGAGTGTCCTGTCAGCTTTGAGGTTCTTCACCAGTTGCTCAAATCCTTGGCTGCACACTGGAATCACTGGGGGTAATTTTAAGAATGAGAATGCCAATGCCCAGGCCCCCCAAGATTTGGATTTAGTTGAACAGAGGTTTGAATTGGGCATCAGTTGGTTTTCAAGGCCTCTCGGTGATTCAAACATGCTTAGAAGGTTACAATTATTAATACCATACACGCTTTACTTCCATTAGATCACTAGTTCTGATTTTTTAAAATACTCTGCGAGGAATGCCTTTTTGTCCCCATTTTACAGATGAGGAAATATATTCAGGGAGGTTAAATGTCTATTGTAACACAAATGTATTAGGATTGAAATCCAAATGATGCTGATCCAAAGATCCTGGGTTTCTTAACCTTAAATCTATTAGCAGTTTTATAAATTGCTAATGGTGTTTCTTTTCTTTGGTGACTATTTGCGTTATCATAGCACACATCCTTAAATGCCTTTTATTTAAATTTTGTTATAGTTTTTGGATATTTAAATGGAATAATATACAAAATCTGACACATGAATTCACTTGTTATTTCCATAAAGGATGTGTTTGTACACTGGAAACAGAATGTTGGAAGTCTAAGGGATAACGTTCCATGAAGTCATAGCAAACCAGGCTCTTACAACAGCTGACTGAGCCTGAAGAATGTTCCAGGCTCGGGAGGAAGAAATGTTAGCAACTAAAACAAAGTACACAGAGAGGTGGTGGAAAGGACTGAAGCAGTGAATGGGAAGTGAGGGACATTTCTATTACTGCACTCTCTGCCTCAGACCTTTTAGGCTTTGCTTGTGTTAACGTTCATCTTAAGGCTGTCACCTCTATTTCTAATGATTATCTCCCTGGCCCCAGGACATGCTTACCACTTATTTAGTTATTATCTCCACTGGAAATCTAATTATCTTTTCAAAAGGTAAGGAGCAATTTATGTAACACCGTAATTTTACTTACTATCTTAATCCTACACAGCCAAGGTAATGAAAGATAGTCTTACCTGTATATACTATATATATATGTAGTGAGTCTACTATTTGGTGTATTATTGGACTTTAAGGAAACAAATAGCAATGATAAGATAAAAAATAAACCACACCTCTCACAGCTTTTATTTCTCTTCTTTTCACTGGTGGTCCCACTACCTACCAACACATACCCCAACTGCCAACTCTCTCACCTGAAAGCAACAAGGAATTGTTTTCACTCCGGTGTATAATTGGCAGATCCATATTTTGTTTTCGCTTGTTTTTTTTTTTTCTTTCAGCAAAATCAGTGTGCTTTCTTTCTGACTTTCCCTGCCAAACATATCAGATTGTATGCAGTTTATGGATATACAATAATTCCTGGGCAACCTGAAAGCCAGGGAGACTATAAGGACGTACTTAAAAACAGAGCAAAACAAAACAAAAAGTGTTACAGAGAAAGCATGAGTGAATAATAGAAGACACATTTGAGATAATTATTGGAGAGATGACAGAGCACATCACCATGATTTGTTTTGCCAGGTTGTCGTTTCAAAGATAATGAAGAACTATTAAATTGATTTCTTTTTCTTTTCCCCCCTTGGGGAAATGAGTACACAGATATTAAAGAATAAATGAAATGAATACACCAATACTAATTATAAATACTAATTATGGTAAGTTTGAGCAGCTAGCTACTTTATGCAACACCGGAAGTATCTGTTATGCAAATGCATAAATACAGCCCAATGGCTTTATGATCCCTGGCATTAGGTCCAGAAGTATAGGATGGTGGCTCGACTCGGTGGGGGATCATTTTATTGGCAATTTAAGTAGTGCTAAATTAGTGGGTACTTAACTGTCACTAAAACAATTTAGGGCTCAATTCACCAAAGTATCATTTTTAGTAATATTTCAGTGGAAGTGGAGCATCGTTCCTCCTGATGTTGTCCTGCGATGCTGGAGGCACCGCCACTTTCTGGTCTGTAGTAATGAAACTTGCATTAGCCAAAGTGGGCCGGTTGCCTACCAAGGCAAAAAATAATCTCCTTGAGAACTGGGGATCCTGCTGTATTTTATGGCCATAAAACCATTTTTTGCATCTCTCTTCGCTGAATGAGACTTTTTAAAATTCTTAAATCATGAGCTAAATTAGTATAACCCATTCAGCATTTCATGGAAGACTTGCACTGTCGGGATCCCAACTTTCTGTTTTAGGGAAAGAAATTGAACTCCCAACTTTTTATTTTAGGAAAAAGACCTAACAAAACAAAACAAAAAACGTATTTCTTTACCAACAGGAAACATGAACAACTCCAAATCCAGAAAGGTTTACAAATGCCACAACATAGTTATCTACCAGTAAACATATCATTTCTTTGTTTCGTAGGACACCACTGATGCATTATTCATGAGACCCCATTTCAGATGCTTATTGTGTCTGGTGGCAAAGTCTCCGCCTGCTCAGCCCCAGGAAAGCTGGGGCGCTTTGCTGCAGGCTCAGTGCTCTGTGCCATCCAGGGACCAGCCGTGTGCTCTCGAGTTACTGGAGCAGCGCAGGCAGTTCCAGTGGTCTCAGCTGTGGAGACAGCTGTTTGCCCACCGTCTGTGATGGCAGAAATGTGTGGTAGGCTTCCCCCTAACAGCATGCCCCTCCCCACATCACACACACACACACACACACACACACACACACACACACACACACAACTCCCATGCCACGCATCACACACAAAGGGGTGCAAAGAAGCCCCATGATTTCAGAACCAAGATGACCAATGCAGGAGGCTTTAGAATAGCTCTTTATCTTGTATGCAAAATTATTGCAACAGTAGCTGTTACCTCCCAATCTACACCTTTCTTATAATTTATGTATCAAAAGGTCAGTGCATGCGCGAAATTCAAAATGATGTATGGTTTAGTGATTGCCTTATTTATTTACTTAATGGATTGATTGATGTGCCACCATCCCACCGACAACAGAGGCTTTTTTTTTAAAGATTGTTTTAAAGGAAATAGATTGCAAACAGGAGTTTCGCTTGCACAGTAAGCCAACCCTGCCTTACTGGTTTGTATTCATAATGAGTTCCTTTTGGCGCTGGCCTGCTACCTGTCTGTGGTTGTTCGTTAACACAAAATCCTGCACCTTGCACACAGTCAGAAATGGCAGGGATGAAAGAGTAAAATATTAGGTGTGGAAGGGTAAAGTGTGGGGTGAAAATCTGGATTGAACCGGAGTTTCAGCCTATATAAGCACCTTTAATAGGCATCTCAAGCGTGGTGCTTGGGCTGGAAGAGACAGCCACTCCACAACAATGAGAGTTACTAGAATTTCATCTGGCATCATTGCTCCACAGAGAGGGGCGGTGCCGACAGAGAAGTTGCACAGTAGATTCCATTTGTAGTCCTCAGACCGTCTGCTCATCTTATGGACACTGAACTTACTTCCCTTTTGTAAGGACATGCTACACCTGAGTTAGCCAATGTCACAAAATAAAATTCTGTTGTAAAATAAAATTCTCTACTAACAATGAAAAGATGGTTACAAGAAAAGTTCCACAAACCTCTCACTTGCACACCTCTTGAATGTTATTTATTATTTCATTAGGGACTGTAACATTATAATAGGTCTTGGAGAATAGGAGCCAAATCAGAGGTGGGGGGATTGATCTGTTTATAGAAATCGGGTATTGAATTTGTGCAGAACTCTTACTCACTCCGTGTCCTATGCCTGCGACATTTACGTAAGATCTCTGTAACCTCTTTTCCCAAATGAACTCTGATTTGACATAATGCAGGGGAGAATGGCACCAGTCATCAGGCTTGCATCAGAAATGCATTTTATTTGGATTCGATTCAGACTCTTAACGAACTGATTCCTGTAAATGCAGCAGATGGGAGCTAGGCAAATGGGAGTGTGTGCGACCTCACACCCAGCATCCTCTGCGGCTTGACTGTGCTAAAGCCTTTCCTGAGTTAGTTGGTTAGTGAGTTAGCTAATTAGTTAGGCACATTCCAGCTGAAACTTTCCATTATAATTAATGTATGTGTGCTACCAATCCCCTAAACTGAGGTATAAAAAGCTACAGTCCAGCCAAGGCAAGTAGATTCTTTCCTTAGCTTGCTCTCTCTCACTGCTTAATGGTGCCAGAAGATGGTCCGATGCTTTATAAACCTGGCAAAGCTGTGGCCAGCCCTTCTTTTCTAAAGGTCAATTAAAAATGCTAGTTGCACTGTAAACAGAATTCTCCTAGAAGAATGCCAGGCAGTGCCCAGAGTGGTCTCTTAATACAAAATATCAATTTGATTTTCCTCAGGAGATTCAGTCTACTTTTGCAATGCAAATATTTTCAAGTGTACTAAACACGTTTTAGCACCTCAACATAGGCACTAAAACTATTTGCATGCAAAATTACCCAGAGTAGGCAGACAGGCACAAGCTTATGCTAGCACCATATGTGCTAAAGAATTTGAGCCAGGAAACAACTAGTATCTGGACGTTATTTACAATTTAAATTTAATTTTACATTATTATTCAAACGAGAGCTTATATATAAATGCTCTATTAAAATTAATGCTTCACATGGAACACAATTTCACCCAAAATTGTATGCTTAACACTGCTTTTTTGTTGTTCCAGCTACTTAAAAACCACTCAAAAAAAAAAAAAAAGACAATACAGCACTTTTGTTCCTTGTCTTCCAGCTCTACCTGCATAAATGGTTTATTTCTCCAACTTCTCTTAGAAAGAGCAGCAAAATTAATGTCAATTGAATGGCCTAGAAATCAATACAAAACATAGACTGGACCCAACACATAGGAGAGCATAGCGATTTGAAGAAATACACATTACCTGGAAATAGCCCAGAACGTTGTCCACGTTTAGATAAAAATCATTTTATTTACCTTCCCCCAAAAGTTCCATTTGATGTTTTGTGCAAACGGGGAGTGGCTTTGGTTTAGCATGTAGTTTGCAAATTGCAACATCACACTCCCCCAAGAAAGTGGCGCTTCTTTATGTACTGGGGAGCACAGCATGTATCTCTATTACACTGTCAATGCACCTGAGTAAGAGTAAGTCTGAAGTCTGTCCGCAGTGTTGGGTGGTGTGGTTAATGTCATTGGTGAATGCATAGCAAGTGAGAATATGGCTTTCCACTTGTATCTTTTCAAGTAATTTTCCATTACAAGTTTGGTACGATTTCATATCCTTGGTTATCTTTGGTTTAGATGCTCAATGCACAGTTTATTTTGATGTCACTTTAGGAGAAAAATGTCCGATGGAGCAAAATGGTTATATGTAATTCTCTTTAGCCTTGATGTTACCTGGAAGGGACTGTCAGGGACTGGTGGGGAAGTGGTACTGTCACAGTTTGTCCAGTTATCTGCAGGCTGTTACAACTGCAGTTTGTATGTGCTTTGCATATTAGTGTCTATTGAGATAAAAATAATACTTGGTGAGGTGTTTGGAAACCATTCCTTAGTAATTGATGTTCACTAAAATTTAAGTACAAAGAGAAAAAGTACCTTTTAAATATTAGGCTGTGAAACAAGCTTTTTTCTTTGTTTGTTTGTTTGTTTTTAATTTATTGTGGTGACATTGATTAGCAAAATTGACGGAGATTCCAGGTGTACAATTCTACACTACATCTTCTATGTGTTGTGTTAAGTGTGTGTCACCCAGAGTCAGTTCTCTTTCCATCAAGATGATCCCAATCAAGATCACACTGAAACACATTGTAATTAAAATGGCAAAAGGTAAAGGAAAAGAGAAAATTCTAAACACAGCAAGACAAATGCAAGTAGTAACTTATACAAGGACACCCATTTGACTCTCAGCTGCTTTCTCACCAGAAACTTTACAGGCCAGCAGGGATTGGCAGAAACAAGTTTTTTAAAGCCCACAGCTACAACTATAAATTTGGGGTGGAGGGAACTATAAGAAAAATCAACATACTGTATTTCATCACAAGGACAGCATCAAGTATACCCACAATCTTAACTACAGAGAATTCTTCCCCCTGGGTTAAAAATACTTCAATTTATTATAAACATAGCATACAGGATTTTTCTTTGAAAACTTCAAGTAGTATTCTAGGCCAAATATCATTTTTTTCTTTTTTCTGCTTTCCTTTTTCTTTATTTTTTTTAAGAGCAGGAGGAAGAAATTGCTTTCTTTCTTGACTTACAATCCATCTTAGAAATGTTGAATCATTGCCTAGGTGCATGAACTCAGTTCTGAGCAGCCTTAATTTATAGCAGCCAACCTTTCTATAAAATAAGTTCTCTAAAAGAGGCCCACAGAAGAACCAGAAATCTGTGGTTGTGTAGGAAGTTTAATGGGAATGGAAAATCTCCACGTTTACACGTCTATCCTTGCATATTAATATCATTACATTTAAACGGCGGTTTGATTTCAAACATTGAATTAATTAAGGAGGGAACTTCCAGGTCGCCTTATAATGTCAAATCAAATGCCAACAGCTCCCTCTACTGACTCGTAGAAGAAAAATATTTGGTCTCCACGAAAAAGCAGTTCGCTGTTTATTTAAGAAGCCATCTTCACCAGATTAAGTTTTTGGAAAAACCATCTAAGCTTGTTGGGAAACCTGAAAGATGTTTACGTGTAGTGATAAAAAGAAAAATACTAGGAATTATAGAAATAGAAGTTGATAGCCGTGTGAATTTTCTATCATCTAAACAATTCCTGCCTCTACTAAAAAAAAAAAAATCTGGTCATTCTGCCCAGCACCCTCTATTACATAGAGTTTGGGTTAAAATGAAAATATAATTAAGGAGAGGTTCAGGGTTGTGCTTTCTCATAGCTGGCACAAATATTAAATTTATCTTCTTGAAGTAAGTGGAGAAATATTAATAGAAGTATCGAATTGTTTCCTGATACCTCTTTGTCTCTTGCTGAGTTATAAAAAAGATGATTATATACCACTGTTATGTCAATGAGAATAACTAGATAACTTTTCACTTGTTTGGAAGCCAAGAAATATAGGCTTCTTTTATTTAAATTCTAATGTTTTACATAACAAGTCGTTCAGTTTGTTAGGGCAAGAAAAGTGAAAAATGTAAAAGAAAAATTTCCTTCCAAATTCCTTGCCGTTTGCTCCATGGAAGACTCTTTGTTGTGCTCCATCACCCCAAATAATTCACGTATTTGGTTTTACTCGTTTAGAGCTGTCTCGCCCTCAAATTGCCTCCCAGCTCTGCAGCTCTCGGCCTTGTTTTCCTACAGTCGTATTCCCTGAACAGAAATGGGAAATGTAACAGCACACTCAGACGTTTTCAAGTCCCACTCATTTCAACATGCGAGACTTGACAGGCTTGCTATGATGGGCCCATGGGCGAGGTTTTAGAATTTTGACTTAAATGCACTGCAGAGAAAAACCTTTCTTCTTTAGGAAGGACAAAATGCAGGACACAGAGACGCCGGCATCTCATTCCAGGGATGATGTGTCTCAGCAGCAAGGTCTCCTCTCCCCTCACTCCCCACTCCCCCACCCCCCACCTCCCACCCCTACCCCTGCCACTGGCTTACCACTTGGACTTTGAAAGCAAATATGTAATTTTTGAAAGATTACCTAAGTACAATAATTCTTCTTTTTCACTCTTTCTTGTTTCCCAACCCCCCTACACACACTGCCACAGAATATATGTATCCTTCGTCTTCAGGAAATGTGAGCCATTCCTGTTAAAACAACATAGGAAGTTACATTTATTTCCTAAAGCATCCATAATTAGTGTCCAAGCCACAGAGAACTTTTTTTAGGGCAAATTCTTCCATATTTAACAATAGAATTCTTATTAAATTATAATGCATATTGGCATGAAACACTTTATTAGGGATTTTCTTATTTTACTAATTCTCCTAAGACACTAATTTTCTTTTAGAAGTTGGTCTTTTGAAACATTAAGTTTAACAAATGGCTTTGGAGTCACACGGTTCTTTTAGGTTCAAACCTCAGCTCTGTCATTTATAAACTGTAGGACCTAAGAAAGTCACTTAAACTCGGTGAGCCTCAATTTCCTCATTTGTAAAAAGGAAACAAATCATACATCTCTACCTCACTGGGTGGCTTTCTGAGGTTGCCATGAGATATTTGTATAATACACTGTAGCGGAATGCCTGGACTTAACTACCAAGCAACGTTGCTAGGGTTGCTTAATAAATAAGAATTTTCTTACATGAAACAGTGTAAGGTAGTTTTATTTCCTGAAGAAAAAAGTGCCATCAGAATCATCCAAGGTTGCTCTCAGTAATGAAGACTTTGATGTGAAAAAGGATAGGGAATTATCTGAAATAAAGATTCAAGCTGGGTGGGTGAATCAGCCATCCTTTCTACCTGGGGGAGAAGAGCAGAGTTCTCCCCTCTGGTGGGAGAGACATTGCGAAGGGGTAGCGAGCTACAACCTAGAACCAGAGAATCACATTGTCCTTAATGGTTCACCCAGAAGGAACACCCATGGGACCGTACGTCAGGGTAACATCGTGAATCACGGGGAGAATCAGTGGAGAATCTTGGCTCTGGAAGTGGATTGATCTTCCGCTCTTTCCTCTAGCTCCTTCTAGCTGTGTGACCTTAGACCCACCATTCCACGCTTTCTCTGAGCTTCATTCTCCTCTTCCTCAAACTGAGAATGTTGTCTAACTCACAGAGCGAAGGAAGAATTTGTGATCATGCCTTATGGTAAAATATCTCACATAATCTGGCTCCTTCTTCCCTCTGCAGCCCTTTCTGCTCTAGCCAAACTGGCCTTCTTGGAACCCTGGGGCCCTCATTCTTCCCACTTCATGCCTATTCCTTCATCACATCTTAACTCGGTCATCACTTCCTTGTGGAAACCACCCTTGATCTTGCTGATAGAAGGCCAAGTTCCTTCTATGTGTTCTTCAACTACCGTATGGTCTCCGTCATGATGGCACTTACAACAGATGTAAGCAGATTGACTTTCCCTACCAGACTATGAGCCACCTATGGGCAGAGACTGCTTGTTTTTGGTCACCATTACATCCCCCTTGCCTGGCAAAGAATAGTACCTAATAATTGTCTTGAAGAAATAAACAGAAACCCAATCATAGTAAGTGCTTGGGAAATAGTAGTTATTACTATAAAATCTTAGTATCAAAGGAACCTTAGAGATTCTCTAAAGGTTGCTCCAAACCACTTGTCCTTCCAATAAGTCTCCAGTGGATTCACACCCTGTTAAGACCAGTGAGCAAAGAATCAAGACTTCAAAACCAATGGATGACTAATAAAATCTACGCTTATTATCCAATGGCATCCATATTTCCCTTGGTTGTCCTAAATTGCACTCCCTCTTATAATTAAAACAATCTCTCAGCTGCAAAGAGCTATGAGTGTGATGACAGTAACTCTGAACCATGTCCTCCAAGGGGGGATGCTTTGCAGTTAGGGGACTGGAAATTATTTACTTTGGGAGGAGAATCCCTTTGAGATTTCTGCGCAAGGTTTATATACTGTGAGATGCTGTGCATATTTGTGGTGCCGGGAGGTCCTGAAACTGCCTTTTCAGATGTTTCTTCATCCTCTATTTGTCTATTTACTCCAGTGCTCACCCCCTTTAAGATTCTGTCACTGGGTAGAAATGACAATAATGCCTGGGAAATATTTTAATACCATAATAAAAGTCACTGGGAGTGTGGCAACACAAGAGAGAGAGTGTAGTGGTGAAACCGTAGAAACATTAAAAAAATTTTTTTCCACTCATAAAAAGAAAAAATAACCCGTAGAGACTTGAAGGGCAGGAAATGCTGCCACTTTATTGCCTTTTTAGTCAAATGCCTTCATGGCCGATCCCTTTAACCTGCATTATTAATAATGATCCCTCAGGGCCTGACACAATTTCCGCCCCCTCCCCCTTCTGACTCCCCCAGGACACTTCGACCTTTATTCTGAATTCCCGCTGGGACTCTTTGCCCACTTCACTCTTTTGCTAATTGTTTTTGATGTTTCTTTTTCTCTCTCAACTCCCTTGAAAGGTAGGGACACTGAGGCATGGAAACTTCTTGTTAGGAGGGCAAGGTGAGGAAAACAGACCCCATGGAACACATCTGGGTTTAGAACTGCAAGGTTCTTTGGAGTCCCAATTCTCGACCCTTCCCCCAGGGCAAGGCTGGCCAGGATCTATACCAGGGAGAAGGAATACCTTCTTTTACCAAATTGTTATTAGAATCGAACTGGATTAAAATGGGGTAAGCTGACAGCAGCCTATCTTGTCACAGTTCCCCTCACCAAGTCGCTGGTTATAAATTTAGTGGTTAGTTCCAAGTTTTTGTGCTTTTGTTTTCATCTGTTGATGGGGAAACAAATTCTTTTAGAAAATTAGAACAACTCAGGAAAGTACAAAAGAAGGAAATGTGTTTAGTAGCTACCATATTTGAGGGATTACTACTCGTATGTGCAGCAACTTGCTAGTGATTGCATACAGTAGTCTCTCATTTAACTGGCACCCATGCCGGATAAATGTAGTGTTATTTCTTTGGATTTTGAGGGGTTGCTTAAGAATGCCGGTTGCTTGAGGCCCAGTTAACAAAGAGTCTACTGTATTTATATTATCCCTTTTAATTTTGGCAGCAACCCAGGAGGTAGATACTAATATTATCCCGATTGTACATGGGAAACAGAAAGGCAGAGGGTACCTGAGGGCAAACAATAAGTGATGGACTTGGAAATCAAGTCAGCTGCTCAATTCATAGGCTCGATCACCACGATAGGGTCGTTTCCAAAATTATCCACAAAGCAACCATGTCCCATCATAGAGAAAAAAATTCATGCTATTAACATGTTGTGGATTCAACCATATTTCCTTCCAATTATAAGCACACACACACACACACACACACACACACACACACACACACACACAAAGCTATGCAATATTTTTTAAACCAAAATTAGCATCACACTATATAGGTAGGGTTTTATTTTTCATTAACATCATATTTTGGCACTTTAATGCCATAAAAATCCTTGCATAAATGCCTTTCGTAGAGACTATATATTTATTTTTCCCCCATTTAACCATTATTCTCTTGTGGAATTTTCAAATGATTCCAAATCCTTAGTATATAAATTTTCCCCAGGTTCCATTTACTACAAATTAGGATTGTGTACATTACAATCGTCAATATGCAAATTATTTATCATAGTAAGGAGATAATTTCATAAAGTCCCAATGTACCATTTTTTATTCAGGGCTTGTAAGAAAAAGGCTTTTATAATCATCCTCTAGTCCATCCCATTATGCCACGTTATTTTTGAATAATGTGAAAATATAGACAACCCAGCTAACCTAATTCTGCCCACTTCACCAAAAATGCATTAGCAAAGTGCCTATAGGTCAAGAATGAACTCTCCTATATCATTTCAACAAGTTAGATCACTGATCTAAGGAAGACGTGTGGTAAGGCCGAGAACAGCTGGAGTGCAGACAAAGAGACCAAGGTCCTAATCACAGTCATTACTTTTTACTATAACTCTGTTTTGAGCAAGGAAATTGATCTCAGCAAGCCTCAGTTTCCTTATTATAAATTATAATATCAATAATTTCTCTATTGTCTTAGAGGGTGATGGTGAGAATTAAATGATAAAATATTCTGCAAAGCAATATTTATTCATAATAGTAGCTTGCCTGGTCTAAACACCCATATATTTATTCAGAAAAAAATTACAGAAAATTATGCAGCCTTTTCAATGCATAGATATGTCTACAAAAGTCACAGGAGCTCTATCTGATCTGGAAAAAAAACATTAATGGATTTTGCTGTTCCATAAAAGGGAAGACTATATCAAGCATAGAAATTGATTTTATTTTTAATGTTGCATTTCTAAATCTGTTGGACTTTTTTTTTTCCTGTCATTGAATTCTACTAGAAACTGAAAACCTCTTTTGTGTTTTTAGTTTCTAGTTTCGTTTTTTTTTTTTTTATGATTTTTAAAATTAAATTTATTGGGGTGGGATTGGTTGGTAAAATTACATAGGTTCCAGGTGTACAGGTCTTCATTGTCTGTGTGTTGTGTTGTGTTCTCAGCACCCACAGTCAGTTCTCTTCCATCACCTCGTATTTGACTCCCCCTCCCCACTTTCCCTCTGGCTACTACTAAACTGTTGTCTGTGTCCATGAGGTTTTTTTCTCTTTTAATGGTTCATTTATTCTGTTCTTTAGATTCCACATGCAACTGCAGTCACATTGTATTTGTCTTTCTCAGTCTGACTCACTTTGGTTAGCGTGATATCTTCTAGTTCCATCCACGTTGTTGCAAAAGATAAGATTTTATTCTTCTCATGGCCGAGTCATACTCCATCCTGTGAATGTACCACAGCTTCTACTTTTCTTACTTTTCCTTTTCTTGGCTTTATAACCCCAAACCTTATGCTTTTTAGAATACAGAATAGATAAAAATTAGCCAGTTCCTCCTTTAATGCAGGCCTGATGTTGTTTCAGGTTGTGGCTGACACAGGTTCTTTTGTGGCTTGGAGCAGAACGCCTCGCCAAGAAAGCAGAAGACCTTCAGCTAGTTCTAGGTGTGGATGGACTGGGACCCAATTTTTCACACCATAGTGAATTTCTTGGTCACCTGAATTTCTCTTAATACCTGAACGTTGGCCTACGTTGTAAATAGCCACATTGTCTAAAAATGTGGTGAAGAGGAAACCTTCTAATGATTGTGGGTTTCTAGGATTCTTCTCATAAAAAATTTAGTCAGAGGATCAAACCACAACTGGTATGCTAGCTGTAGTTCCCATTCCCTTATTCCTTCTGCAAATCTTCTTGTCACGTTATTTTTGTTCTCTCAGTGAATCTTTGGGCTGAATCCCTTAGGAAGTTGAAAATTCTCTTCTTATTATCAGAATGCCCAGAGTGGTGTAATTTGGGCATCATAGCTTTTTTTGTTAAACCTTCCACTATGTTGTATTTCAAAAGAGTTTCATGGTGGATATGGTTCTACCAGGCATATATTTCTAAAAGATGACTGCTTAACATATATAACTTTCTTTCCCTAATCCTTTATTTTTAAGCATCTCATGGTTTTGTTTTTTTTTTTAGCAGTTTCTTAAAAAATGAATCTAGCTTTCTAAAGTCAAAACTCTTCACAGCATCTGCCCTGCATCCACAATAATGAAACTCTAATCTTCTTTGTAAACTTGAGCCTGAAATCCCAGAGAAATAGGTTTCTTACCCTTTGTGCTATATGTGTGGTAGTATGATTCCCACACCAGGTTTACTTCAATAACATCAGTATTTACATAAAATAAAAAGGAAGAGGAAGAAGAAGAATGAAGAAGAGGAGACGAAGAGGAGAAGGTCTTATTAGGAGCGACTTTTCATTTGGTTCACGCTTAACATGCCTAACCGTGGGGTGTAACCCACCTCTTTAAGGGAATTTCACATCCTGTGGTTACTTGCCCTCAAACTGTAAGATGTCACTATTCAGGCTTCTGATATTTTTAAATGAGGAGACAGGCCAATAGAAACTATTAAGGCAACATTTATTGGAAAAGCAGATTCAAATGTCATACAACATCTATCTCTCTCTCTTCTCCCTTGCTCTGAAAAGCTTCTCCAGCTTGCCATACTTAAGACATTGTACTGACATATTCATGTGTTAGAGGAAGGAATGGGGGGAAAGTTTAAAAAAAAAAAAGCTTTGCCAGCTGTAATTCCTACTCACGAAATGACCATGGGCCATATAATAATGTCTCAGAACCTCAGTGTCCTCACTCATAAAATGGGGATAAGAGCAGCTCCTGCCACCCAGGGAGCCTGTGGAAGTGACGTGAGAGTCCACGTGGGTGGCCTCCTGGCCGTGGGTCCTTTTAACAACAAGGTCCTCTGCACCCCAGGCCCACCCGTGTCTCTGAAATTTGCCATTTAGGTGGGGGAGGTGGGAAGGGAATCTACGAGGAGACAGGGGAGGTGCTGAGCAGAATGCAACCGGAAATGGACGACAGGACTTCATCTTTGGGGAAGGTAGGCAGGGTGAAGGCATGAAGGTACACCCGGGCTTCTGGGCCATCTCTCTGATTAATTACAAGCCTGGGCAGAGGGCCCGAAAGGCATTCGCAAAAAAATTGATCAGATTTTCTTTTTATCACTTTCTTCAAAAGATTTGATGATTCGTATTGACCTATCTGGTGCTTATCTCCCTATTAGCTCAGGAGAGTATCCAGCGAATTGCTTGTAGCCAATAAATGGTTTTGAATAAATACATATGTTAATATCTTAAGTAATCACTTTTTTCTTTTTAAGTACATCACAGTTCATAATAAAAAAAAACAACCGTAATCACTTCTCTTGTGTGAACACTGGAATGTGTGACTCAGTCAAACATGGCTCTTGCACTAATATATTTAAAGAAGAAAGTGTGGGTGCTTCAGTGGCGTGCTACCATTGGTTGGTACCTGCTCATGAAAACCCATTGTTGAATTCTCAGAAATTTTGTAGGCCAGGTTTTAAAGACAGCCAGAGTAAACGATAAATATTACATTAAATTTATATTAAAAGCAAAAAGTAATATATATTCAGAACTCACCATTTCCTAATTATTTTACTGCCTTATTCTATTATCTATGCTCTTAAGGTTATTTGCATCTCCTATTTTCTCTGTATGGTGATAATACTGTGCAACCTTGTGTTACTAAATATCTCTTCCCAAGTTTGTGCTTAATGATGATGACCCATTAGTACTTTGCAATCTGCCGGGTGGGAATGTTTGTACTGTGCAAATTTGCAAATGCTATAAATCAGAGGGTTTTGTGTTTTGTTTTGTTTTTCCTGGAGGGCTGGTTGTTAAACCAACACACCACTAACTCTATCTCACTAGAAGTTTGAAATAATAGTTTGAGACAGTACTATTTAGCATATTTATGATACTTAAGTTCAAAACTTATTTCTGTTATCAACATTATCTCCTTTCAGGTAGAATCTTTTGTTCACATAAATATTAAGGGATGCAGCCAGAAGCAAGACCAAAGTTTCCGGATTCTGATTTTATCACTGTGTCCCTGTACCCACTCGGATTGTTAGTGGATTCCTGTCTTGAGAACTGTGAGGGGTATCTTGATTCGAAGAGTATGAGAGAGGGCCGTTATTGATGGCTTTGGGGGTGAGAGTGGGGTAAAGATGGCCTGATATTCTGCCATTTGACCTTTTGGCCTACTCCTCTTTGCCTTCTATGAGAGTGTATATATTTAATTGCCTGGTGAATGAAAAACAGTAAGTCTCAACTGCACTGTGGAAATAGTTGATCATTTCTACATTAGATAGAAGGAAAAGACCTTTTTCAAATTTTTATTTATTTTTGACAAGTAAAAATTATGTATAGTTAAAGTATACAACATACTGTTTTAATATATATATACTTGTGCATTGTGAAATGATTATCACAATCCAACTAATTAACACATCCATCACCTCCTGAAGTTACCACACTGTGTGTGTGTGGGGGTGTGTGTGTGTGTGTGAGTGAGAGAGAGAGAGAGAGAGAGATGAGAACACTTAGGATCTGCTCTCTTAGCAAATCTCAAGTATCCAATACTTTATCGCTAACTGTAATCATGCTATGCATTAGGTCTCCAGAACTTACTCGCCTTATAACTAACTAAAAGTTTGTACCCTTTGATAGATACCTCCTCTTTTTCCCGACCCCTAAGCCTCTCGTAACCACCATCCTACTATCACTGTGAGTGACTCTTTTTTTAGGGGGAGGGGAAAGGCTTAATCACTTCGGGGGAGACAATAGGATTTAAATGGAATCCTAAAAAATGGAAAGAATCCATCTGGGTGAGAGAAAGGACACAACAGCAAGAGATGCATAAAGAGAAGGAATGCGGTGATGAGACGATTCTGGAGAAAAGTGAAGAATCCAGCTTAGAGAGCAGGATTTTTCGGCAGTAGTAGGGACAGGGGCTGCAAGTATAGGTGGAACCTGATTACCAATCGCCC
Organism: Lyroderma lyra; assembly: GCA_004026885.1. Taxonomy (NCBI): domain Eukaryota; kingdom Metazoa; phylum Chordata; class Mammalia; order Chiroptera; family Megadermatidae; genus Lyroderma; species Lyroderma lyra. Next base: position 158,480 of record PVJL010000866.1, read on the forward strand.
TAAATGATCTTTAATGCTAATCTGGTGCAGATTTGGAGGAAAGGGGAAGAGTTGAAGAAGATTCAAGTTTCAGTGTTTGCTTTAAAAAGTTTATTTTTAATAAATATGCTTGTAGTATATACTTAACAGGTAACATATGGCAACTTCATTTACCTTGCTCTATGCAAATTAAACCAAAAATTATGTTGCCTTTAACATAGCAAAAATGTATAAAAGATCTTCTCTCAAATGCTGTTATCTCAGGCATTGAGAACGTGAGAAATTTACCTATGCTTACTCCGGAAAATACTAACAATACACAGAAATTGTACCATAAAAGCTTAGAACATGGAGCAAAAAAAAGGAATACTTTCATGGCAGTTTATAAAAAGTCACTATCTGTAATATTGTCTTGTAGGAAATAACATATGTACACTTGAAACAATCACAGTAGCTACCCAGATTCTGTGAACATTGCATGTAGATTGTAGATTAATGTGAACCGCTGTTCAAGAAACTGAATCTGAGTTATACTATTAGGTTAGCTCATCAGCTGGAGTAAACAAGGAAATTTCACATACAGATGGCCTACTTTTCTGATTTTTATATAAAACAAAGTATTCAGTTTCTTCCTTAGCTTTCCCCATTTGGCAGCAATACCATATAGCAGGACGTTCTCTCCACACTCAGTGCACCTGGGTGATAGGCCATCAGTCTCCTTGACTTTAGGTTGACAAGCACTCAGTTACAATGTAGACTCTATATAAGCTCAAGACAAACCAACTTTCCAAAAAGAACGTGGTCTTATTGGAAGGCTAGAGCAGAACATTTAGTGGTATTTTTAAAAGGCATTATTAATGAGAAGTAGCACTTAAAAGGAAAAAGCAGCATTAACAACAGAAGGGAAAAATAAGGTAAATATCTTAGAAAAGAAAGTGAAATGAATATTTAAATAATAATTAAAGAGAAACACATTTCATGAGACTAATAAAAATGAGATCTACAGGATTTCAGGAATTAATCACCAGTAAGCAAGCATAAACTTGCAATACCATGTCTCTTTTTGTATCACAATTAAAATTTTTAGTTTTTATTCTATCAATGGGGAAAAGCTGATAGAATAAGGATTCAAGGATAGTTCTATGTGAATAAAATTATGCAAAATCACAGATTTCAGATGAATAGGAATACTCAACAGGCCCAAATGTTCATATTACTGATACACTTTTTACTGATTCCATTTTTAACAAATAAAAATAAATGACATTAGGATACAATATCTTAATACATAAGCCCGATTGTCATGTCCTTGATTTCTGGGAGAAAACAAAACAAAACAAAATCTCAATCAATTTCCAGTAATACATTGGGTATCTTACAGAAGAATTTTACGATGCAAGAGCCTATGAACTTGTTTTGCATTTTGTACCACAGAAGTTTTTAAAGACGTCACATGATCAATCAGTGGCCATGTTCAGGATGAACTAATGAAGGGCAGGGAGAACAGAAGGAGAAAAGAACTGGCCATGTCTAATTGTCTTCCTATGTCCAGATTTTTGTGCAAAAGAAATTTTTCTGAGGGCGCACCGAGTGCAGCTCAGGCCTGTTATCAGCATGCTATGTGCATCTCATCAGTCACCATACCTGATTTCCTAGGGCCTGGTTTGGACATAGCTAAAGAGGGATACAATGGAGTGCTCTGAGCCCAAGCGCTGGGGCAGGCTATCTGGACTGAAATCTGGGCTCTACTGCTTACCACCACAGAGACTGTATAGGTTACTTAGGTCCTTACACTTCTCGTTTTTGTAAGATGTGGATAATATTAGTACCTCCCTTAGAGGGTAAGTGAGAGGAGTAATTGTAATAACAAATACAAAGTGCTTAGCACTTACCCAGGCACATGGTGAGCAAGTTGACTATTACTAGTAGTATTTTAGTAATGTTGTTGGCCAAAGAAAGTATGATATATAGAGTTTGGCCAGACTCCAGTAGGTTATTACATAACATCACAGACCCTGAGGTTCTCTGGGATGGTGTTTGATACTGTGTGTGGTGTGTGTGCAAGCACACACATGCATGCTCCCACATGCACCTGTCGCCGTGTGTAAATGTGCAATGGTCAGGTAACTCTTACATTCTATTACTCCAGTCCCTCTCTTCACCACCTCTCTGAAGGTACCACCCTCTAAAGTCAATTAGAACTTCACTTCTCTTCCAGTCACAGAGGTCCCAGACTGGGCTCTGACTTGGCTAGGGAGAAGAGGAGCAGCTGACCCCACCTGTGGCTCTGGGTAGAAAGGCAACCGGGAGAACATAGAGCACACACAGTAGAGCCAATGCAAGGAGAGGTCTGCTCCTGGAAATTGAGGGACAGGACCAGGAAACTTCGGGGGGCATGGAGCAATTTTCATCCCACTGTGAGAGCAAAAAGGATAAAATCATAGCCCACCTGAGGAGAGTGTGATCATCTTTCTATTCCATCTCACTTCCAGCATTATACTTTATAGTGACACACTAAAGTGTTCTTTTGCCTCGGGATAATTTAACTGGATCAGAGTCAAAAGAAAAAAAATAAGAGCCTGCCTACAGTGTTTGATCCAATGATGCTTCATGAGAAGATGAATGAAATGTGAAATATTTGGATTCCTGGGGCAGCTGTTGCTTAGGTATTTACCTGCATGTTGTCCAAGAACTCACTAAGGACACCGCCCACCAAGATCAAAGCATCACTATTTATGCTTCAGAATTGGGTGGTTGGGGAAACCAATATTACTTGACAAAAGCTCCAGGAAGAAAGTGAAGCCTTCATTACATAAATGTGTATTTGGGAATATTTTCCTAGTTTTAGCTCTGTTAAGTTACAACTGGTGAATTTCCTCATTAATATTTATGTTGAGGATACCACAGGGTACAGTTTTGTTTTGTTTTTTAAGGGTTTCTTCCATTTCTTGATTCCCAGACTTTTATATTATTTATAACACCAACACATACAATTATTTATATTCGTTATTATTTTTATGATTCTAGTTTGTGCCAGTCATTATACGCACACTACTTCTGATTTTTATAGCAATTCTGCAAACACGTTATGTTTCTCATTTTTACTGATAAGGAATTTGAGGCTCTAAAAGTTTAAAGGACTAGTTCAAGTTAACAAAGCTAGTAATGGATGGAATCAGACCTTCAGTCCACGTTCCTCAGCTAACAAAATACATATTCTTTCCAAAGATTTCACATTACCTCTGGTGTCCAGAAAACCTTTGTTTGTCCTTATTTGATCCTGCAATGGGTCAGCACTTCATCAGAGGTAGAGCAATGTGTGGGCGTAACACAAGTCATATTATACCACGAGCATTTAAATGTCATTCTTTTTGTATGCCTGAAACCTATGTAATCCTTGCTAACAGATGTCACCCCAATAAAAAATAAATAAATAAATGTCATTCTTTAAAATGAACATATAGAAAACTTTTACTTCTAATCACAATAATGACACTCCCCAAATATTCTCATTCCTGACTCCACATGACCTATGCGTCCAAACAGAAATTCTTCAGATGGAAACAAGATGTAGAATTCTTATAGGAACTTGGGTGTGACATAAGATGTGAACAGCTCCAGTGGGTCATCCCTATAGTGTGAAGTTATCATCTCAAATTCAAGAACAAATGTTGACATATTTTCAGGTTGCTCTTGTTGAACCACAGTTGCTTAACCATAACCATGTTAAAAATCTATAATGATTAATGAACACTTTTAGAGTTGAGGTTATTGTTCATTTTCTATAATGATCCATACTGTGATGTTAGCATATTAGCTACAATTTCGAACCAGTTTCATGAAACTCAAAAGTATGAAACTTGCTCCCAGAATATTAAGTTTGGATTTTTTTTTTAAATTTACCGTATTTATGCGACTAGGCCCCATGCCCCGTTGCCACCTTCTACATGGTTCCTATATTGACTGCTAATTAAATATGTGATGTGATTTTTCTTCCAACAACGTGCCATGGCTGTCAGCATTAGAGATAAGAGCTAAATACAGAGGAGATAATGGTAAGAACAGGTGAAGAGTTCCAATGACAGCCATTGGGTGAAAATTAAAGGAAGAGTTTTTAAGCACCAATCACACCTCTTGGGTTGCTTTCTCCAAATATTTGAAAGCAAAATATCTTTATTCAAAGACAAGATATGGGAAAATTTTACTTTACCTGGAAGAAGAGGAATAAAGAACCAAAAACCTAACCACTGTCAGGGCCGGGGTAGAGTATTCAGACACACACCTTTGGACAGAGGGCAGGGCTTTACGACTAGCCTCCATGTCAACACAACCATCATTTGTTCTGATGGGTTTTGCCAGTATATATAATGGATTGTTAAGTATTTTGAATAGCACCCTGCTAGTGCTTTGTCATGCTATCTACTGCTTATCACAAGCCATTGAAGCATTATTTTTACAATATACTGATGATGATACTGTGAAGTGAGGGGAACATTCATATCTGCGCTGGTTTGGAAGTGTCTCCTCTGGGGTCAACTTCTATGTCTAAATAAGAGCAGGGCTGTCCCTTTGTCTTCTCTGAACCCTAGTGTCTAGGAGAGTCCTGCCAAGGACCTGGTGCTCAAAAAGGGTTGACCCAACTGAATAATCATTCGTCTTTGTTGGAATGAAGACTATTTCATCTATTGTCCAAATTCCATGTGGGACTCAGTTTGGGATTTCACAGTCACATTTTCTATTCTAGGCTACAGCTGTGAGAAGTTGAAGGTTGCACCATGTTTAATCCATTAATAAATCCAAATGCAGAAAATTTACTAACATTAATCCCTCTCCCAATTTAATGTAATTTCTCCTCAAGAAAGGGGTGACCACTTCTAAAACTCCATCCCAAGTGAATGTGATGTGAATGAATATTTAAGTATAAATACGTTCATAACAGTATTATTTCTAATATTAGAAAGTGGTGAATCAAATACCTAACAATGGAAGAATGACTTAATCAATCATAATGGAATGCTATGCAGTCATTATGAGTAATTTTTCAATTAATTTGTCATTTTTTATTAAATAAAATTTTTATTGAAGTATAATATATACAACAGAAAAATGCAGAAATCATAAGTCTATACCCAATGACTTATGAGAGAATCATATCCTGTAACCATGAAATGAATTCTTCCTATTAGCCTAGAAATCAATCTATGGTGTGCCTTAAATATTACCCTCTCCTTTCTTCTCAAAAATATCCATTACTCTGCCTTCAAATCAGATAGGGAGAAACACCCATTGTAACCTAAGTAAGAAAACATAAAACAAACTCTGCAGTATTCTCCCAATTATGTGATTACTGACATGCAACTAAATGTATGGGAAAATACTAGAAGGAAATAACTAAAATGTTCTTAGTCATTATATCTTAATCACATTGGGGTGATTTTGATTCTCTTCTTCCATAGAAAATACATATTACTCTAATAAATAATCAAAGGACAAATGTTATTTAAAGGGAATAAAATACATTCAAATCAATTGTAAACATGATTCCTCACATTTGTCAGGAGCTGGCATTATTTTTCTGGTCTTGAAATGTGGAAGAGCTCAGAAAGGTGTGTAAGGCATTGGGCTATGGCATACGATGGTATTTAAAACAATACAGCTCCTATGAGAACACGGCCAATTCTAATATGCTTTTGGTTACACCATGGACATCCATTAACTGAGAACCCTAAGTACATACCACAAGACCACATGTGGTGTGGTTAACTCTCCTAGCCAGTGTGAATTCTGCTTTGCTGCCAGCACAAACCTTCTGAGGTTCCCATTATGCTGGCTTTGACCAGTTCCAGAGAATTTCCTTCCCACCCCCATGGCTCTGCTTGGAAAAGAAAGAGTAGAAAATGATGCTAGAGATTATAATATGAAGGCAGACAGGTAAGACTTATACTGACAAGACAGAACATTTTGGGGAATATATCTAGAGTTTTGAAATTGGCCAAGGTCCAGGGATATATAGGTAGATGGCATTTTCAGCATGTTGCTTAACATTGTATCAAAAGGAAAAAAAATGAAAAAATGTATACACACATGTTACCTTTGTTTCTGTGGAAGTCAGATAACACGTTGATGTGGGGAACGATTTGGCTCTCAAATAAGCCTTAAATATACAATCAAGATTAGTTGGATTCCCTTTCAGTCTGCCCTTCCTCCTAATATTTCTTTCATCAATTGCATATTTATTTTGAAAACAGATTAGAATTTACTATACAGAAGGGATGTATGCGTCCTAGAGGGAATGCAACAAGAACTAAATGGAAAGGAATCCAACCATTCGCTGTATGATTTATGTAGGACAGAAGCTGAAAAACTTTCCGAATCAGGAAAACTTCCCTCTTGGGAAGTCCATTTTCCCAGAAGGAACTGGAGAAGGGAAAAAACCTTTGAATCATTGATGGTAAAAGCCTAATCCTCCATCCAAGCAAAGTAACCCAATTCTACTGTGCTGTGGAGAATATTCCAGACTGAGTTGCCCAGGTTGCTGAGGAATTGCAAAATTGGAGTTGGGGGAAGGGAGTGGAAATGGTTAGGAATTGCTATGGCTCAAAGTTCAAAAATAGTAATGAAGTTTGCAAATATTAGACTTCAAACTGCTCTCTTTATTGTCCAGGAAGATATTGTTTTTCCTGGAAAGAAAAGCCCAGGACACTGGAATGTCTAAAAGTTAGTGATTTAATAGCCAGATCATAGAATTTAGTGGCCAACAGTGACCCAAAGTGGTAATTTTTCAAGCCCTGACATTTATTTGATGCCTTTAATATGCTTATGTAAAAGTATTTCACATGCACATTATTAATATTTAGGTGCCAGGTGGCTGCTCTACAGACTGGTTTATTATTTATAAGTCTGTTTTTTCTGGTTCATGGGGTGATGAGTGACTGCCATTGACCCAAAAAAGATTCTTTTAACATCACTCATTAATGTCTTCAGAGAAAAAATAACATGACTTTACAGCTTAGTGGTAGTATTGTACTAGACCGGAGGTCAGGAGAATTTCATTCTATTTCTGCATCTGTAGCTACTGAGGGCTGTAAGCCAGTGTGTGCACTTTTCCTCTCTGAAACTCAGTTTCCTCATCCGTTAAATGGAAATGTGAACAACCTTTTTCATACAGCCTATGCCACATACCTACCAGTGGGCTTTGAAAATAGAAAATGCTTAGAATTAGTTTCCTACCTCCCTCTAGACGTCTCAGTTCCCTCATCTGAAAAACCAGTGAGTAAAGTATGGAATGTCAAATAGTGTCATTTCATATGACTCCATTCAACCGATACAGACCGCCTAGAGTGCATTTAGAAAAAGATTTGAAATCCAGTGTAGGAATATCATGGAAGCGTTACATAGATTATTCATGTCTGCCTGGGTAAAGAATGAAGATGGCTGCCTATTTCTCAGCCCTCCTAGGTACAAAGGCTCTGATTTGGAACTTGACCTTTGTGTTTATAAACTACCTGGGAGAGAATCAAGGGAACCTAATTAAGACCTTTGTTACTCGATCTCTAAAGTGGCCCTAATGAAATTCAGACATAGCTTGGCAATTTCCACACTCAGCTTAGGGACTTTTATTCACAGACATTGCGCAGGAGCTCGCCTTGCTGACTTCCGGCCAGAGAAGCTCCAAGTCAAAAGCTGGTATTTGAATATTTGCCAGTAAAAACAACTCTGTGGAGTTTTATTACCTTATATACTCCCAAAAGAGGTATGATAAGATCTCTGCTTATCTTATTTCTTTAAACCATTCCACTCACCTTACTTCACTCCACTACTAAATTTCATGAAAGGAAGACAGGGTTGGAAAAAAAGGGATGTAGTCAACAATTTGATTGTTGATAAATATAACTAAAACAGTAATTTCAGAAGTTAAATGCATCAGCATGTATAATTACTGAAGTTATTAAGACCAGTTTTCAAAATATTAAGTTCTGTTTTGATTTTTTTAATTTTATGCAAAAAACTTTGAAAAAATAATTTTTAATTGCCCCCAAATCTCACAACCTTAATAAAGCTATACAAATGGCATTTATTCTACTCCATCATTTGTGTGTTTTCGTATGTAAAGGTATTTTAATGGCTGTAACTATAACATACCTATAATTTTAAATTCTATTCATTAATGTAGAATTATATTATAAATATTTCGCCGTATTTTCCATCCTCATTGTAAACAGAAGAGATCATATTAATTGCAACATAGCCTGTCACTAATGTTTGGACCATAATTAATTAGTCACTTTCTTTTCATAGGATTTTTATATCTGTGGTATGCATTCAATATGGTACACCATACAGATTGACAAAGCTGTTCTGTTGTTCTATTGAAGAAAAACATTTCATGTTAAAAACAATTCCACAATTTATCATTATTAGTTTTTACAAAGGAGTGAGAGTATATACTAGATGAAATATTTTAACTAGATTGTATTTTTAAATAAAGGCAGTTTTATTGTTTCCAAATATATCATGAAATTTAATAATATAATGATGTTTATTTCAACATTGTACCATTAAAAAATGACATGGTGATGTCTGAAATTATCATGATCACTTTAATTTTTGTCAACAACATGACAGCCAAGACTAAGCTATACTGCTATGGAGATGGCCTTCCACTAGGCATCATGGAAAATTGGAATAAGGCCACTAGGGCTTTGCTTATATGAGTGTACAAGGAACTTCTTCAGTAAAAAGAACTCTAAAAATGTAGTTGAAGTATAGTTAAGGAATATAATAGGCTGATTTCTAATAAGACAACTTAAGTAGCCTGGCTGTGTGTCCATGGCAAAGTCATTTAACATCTCTGTTTCTGTTTTCTTATCATAAAGTTGACATAAATATTCAACTGCTCTCTCAGCAGTGGTTGATATATAATCCATCAATAGATTTTATCACCTTCTATATTCTTCTATTATTCTACTAATTTAAAGACAATGAACCAAGATTGGAATGGAGAAGATTCTGCGTAACACATGATGACTGTAGCTCTAATCATCTCCTCCCTCACCTCCTAAAAACTCAAGACAGGGGATGGGAAGCTACTAAAATAAAAATGAAAACCAGAAGAATCATTGCATGAAATGTTTCAGCTCATGAGAAGAGAAAGTAACAAGAACTATGGTACATGATGACATTGGTGTCATCACCATTAGTCAACAGTTTCATTTTTGATGCTGTCATTGTCTAAAACTATCAACAGCAGTGCCTTGAGGTGACAAGTAGTGACACACATGCTTCTTGCCACTGGTAGCAAAGGAAACATAATTCCAACAAAGCAGGAGAGATGAAGAATACACAAGATAATGCACAGAAGAAATGTTACCAAAACTCTCAAAGGAGAAATATAGAGGAACGCCTCTTGATGGTGGGATTAGGACAAAAGAGAAATAATGATTTGTAGCCTTTATATCACCTGCAGGCAGTTACGATTAATCAAACCCAGGTCTTAGGTGGTGTGAACAATGACTTGCTACAAAAATCCAGAAATTGATTCAGTCAACAAATATTTATTAAACAGCAGTAATATGTCAGGCATCATTCACTGTACTAGTAAGAGTCAGATGGATTATATTATAGTAACAAAGTACCTCAAAACCTCACTGGTTTGCAACAACAAATATTCCTTGTTTATGCTACAGGTCTCATGGTCAACAGTGGTGCTCCTTCATCATCATCTTCATGTAGGAGACTAGCATTTGAAGAGCCTCTGTGTGGTAGACTGACAGTCTTACGATAGAAAAGAGAAATGGTGGAGCATACACAGTGTGATCAAAAGATATGGTGAATATTTAAATAAAAAAAATTATCACAGCTGAAGACACATTGCCATTAACCCCCTCAAAATACTCCCCTTCACTTCAAACACTCTGTCTTTTACTGTAATATTTTTTAATTTAAATATTCACTGTATATTTTTATCACACCTGAATTGATTCAGGTCACACATCACTTCTGGTATGGCAATTTCTGTCAAATAAAATCACTGTAGTGTGTCCTCATCCACCTTATTTACTGGATCTGGCACCATACAACTTCTGACTCTTCCCCAAAGTCAAAAATGACCATAAAAGGTAAACGTTTTGAATCTATTGAAGACATCGAGGCAGCCACAGCAATGCAAGTAAAGACACTGATGAAAGAGGACCTCCAGAACTGCTTCAGAAAGTGGCAGGAACGTGGGATAAGTGTGTTCAACATGAAGGAGAGTATTTTGAGGGGTGGGGTAATGACATTGAGTCTTTTACTATAATAATTACTTCTATTTATACATTCACTGTATCTTTTCATCACACCTCCTACACTGAATCTTAAGACCTCTGTGCTGAAGTACTACATGTCAGCTCTTTCCATGACCAATCCCAATTCGAGGGGATGGGGATGATCTCTTACAGAGTGGGCCACCGTGGGGAAAAAGTAAGTATTCAGCAAACAACAACACAATCTATTTTGCCATGGAATCTGTCCTCAATGGTCTTACAGTCTAACAGCATTTCATTTGGTCCTATTCGTCTTAAAAATGATACTAAATGGAGTAAATATTCAGATATCAGTGAAAGCGCAATGTAATAACATAAAGTCAGTGTGCTTTTAAGTTTTAATCGCTTAAGGCTACTTGGAATTGAGGATCACCTGAGTTCAGGACTCTAGGATTCAGCAATTACTCCGGATTCTTTCATCATTCCCCAAAGGAAAAGCAGTAATAAGCACGATACCAGACATTTATGTAATCTCTCTGAGATCATAAAGGCTCACAAAGGGAAAGTTTGTGCAAGGCAAAAATACTTTAGAATTTCTTTGCAGTAGACCTTAGTCCGTGAATACACACAATAGCATCCAGGGCCTGGAGACATATACCACCTTGGAGTGTAAACCTGGCAGGTACAGATTCTACAAGGTTGGACACGTTCAATTCTTATGGGGAAGACCTTTTGGACCACCCAAGAATTACAAAAACTCTGTCTTTCAGATGTGATCTTATTCTGAGTTTTCTTACTCAGTGACCCTTCCCAGCTACACGTAGGGTACGTTTTATTCAGTTTGTTGTCTTGGCCAATGTACCTTCAGCAGTCCTAGCTTATATGACTGAATTTGTCTTACCCTTTACTGCATTTAGGCAGATGGAATAATCTTGTTTTGGATTTCTGAAACTATCTCTCTCTGTGTGTGTGTGTGTATGCGTGTGTGTGTGTGTGTGTGTGTGTGTGTGTATGCCTTCACATGTTTAAAATAAATGTGAGGCATTCATTTTAGTCAGACAACACTGAGTCCAGTTCGCTCGGGAAAATGCATCTCAACGTGTAATTTATCATCCAGGACCTATCCACTAGTTTGTTACTCCTTGGGAGTAAATTAGGCATTTTGAAATGTGCATTAAACTCTTCTTGGCTACTAGGTACCCTTTAGGGCTGTGGGGCAATAATTTACTTAATGGTACCTTGATGACCTCAAAAAGTTGATGTTGTTTTGAAAGTTAATTTTCTTCCACAAAGTAATTTATGCACAAGTAGGTTGGGTATGCTTGTAAATATTCTCTAGCAAGGCAACAGCTATTGAACAGAATAAATAACATTGTAATGCTGATGCGGAAATTAAATGTTTCACAAATGTGTTATCTGTCCTATCCACGGAATAGATGTATAGCTCCTAAAACAATTACTTCTTTGGATTTTACTGTTTTGTTAGTTATGAGACTAGACTGCCTTACATTTTACTGTAATTAGTAATGCTTCATAGCTATAAAGATTTCCAGGTCCACATCACTGGATTTTTCCATAGCACAAAACATATTTATCCAAAGTCAGAATAATGTGCTACATATACCAGAAGACAGCAACTTCCTTTCATTTGCAGCAGAGCTTCATCCTTATTAAATGGATTGGTTTAATTTTGATCCTTCTGACTTTAGTTACTCACTTGTTAAAATACATAAAACTAAGCTTGAGCCAGCAAGTCAACTAAAAATTACATGCTTTGGATTTTGCTTTCATTTGGGGGATAGAATTATTGATAAAAAGAAATATAATACCCATCAATTCTAAGATGCAAAGATTGTTATATTTTAATGTCTCTAAAATTTGGATATGTCTCATAAGATAGTGTGGCTGAGTTTATTTGGCAGCCTCTCTTTCTTGGTCATAAAATGATGGTACATCTTAGAATTGATGGCATATTAGATTTTTAAAAATATATAGGATAATTTATTTTAAAATTTCAAAGATAAAGACGTGGGCAAAAATAGTTCAAGAACCTAAAAATATTGTCATTATTAAGGCATAAACTGATAAAGTTTTCATATCCATTTCAGTCACATTGACCCTCTGAAGATGAGTTTATTACCACTAACCAGTTCTGAAAAAGTTTGAATGGGGCACAGACTTACCATTACATAGAAATAAAACCTATGTGTAATGTGAAAAATAGAGGAATTTATGAATATTTTCTGGGCAGTGTGTGTGTGTGTGTGTGTGTGTGTGTGTGTAATCTGATTTAAACTCTGGGGTCCAACAAATTTACAAAATAATATACAATGGAAATTTTTTATGTGTTTGTATACTTCTATAGAATAAACTCAATTTTCTTTGTGAAGAGAAGCATTAGGTAGGTTACACATTACAATTGTGAAAAGTTCTGAGGCCTTCTGCACAGTTCTAGTCAGCATCACAACACAACTTCATACTAAAGTTGAATCTATTGAATGTCCAACATATATTCAAACTCTGAAAACTTTAATAATAATTAAACATCTACAAATTCTACACTTGCCTGAAATTACTCTTCAGAGTATCTTATTTTTATAATCTTTACAATTATAGAAATAATTAATATAATTAAGGAAGTTCAAACTTCATTGGAAATTAAGGAAAATAATGTAACTAATTTTTTTTTCTTAAAATTCACTTCTATTGACTATTTTACCTTGTGAGTATAGCCAGAGTCTGGTGGCAGGTAGCAAAGCCTATTAAGTTTGAAAAACGTGACATTCAAATCCATTGTCTACACATTAACTCTTACTTTCAGCAAATGACATGACTTTTTTGAATTTGTTTCAACATCCATAGAATACTGATATTTACTTTCACAGTTATTGATAAGATTAAATGAGTTCATATACATAAAGCACATGACATTCAAAGTATGTTCAATCACTGGTTACATAAAATGAGCCCCCATAGTGACTGAAGAGTGGTAATAGCCTGCCTTCTAGTTCTATGTGACTAGAATCTACTTGATGGTTAACCAGTAGTTTCTCTATAAGCTTTATAAATATTTAGTAGTTCAACTCAATAAATATATGTATAATACAGTGACAGGTCTAGAGAGGATGGAAATTATAAAGTGTCTCCCACAGAAGTGCTCATAGAGCAGGTTGACATGTCAACAAACATTCACAGTAGAGAAACCCTACACCTTTATTTTGCAGTCTTAGCAAGCAGCGTGCGACTTCTTGTGACAAAACTGTAGAGCGGAAGATTAGTGATAGCAAATGTTATGAAACCACTGATGATAAAAATCCAGAAAAATGAGCTTGAAAATATTACCCAAAGTACAGAAACAGCATCCATAAAAAGATGGGGAGAAAACTGTCAAAAAGACTTATTAACACACAGGAAACTTTTAAGATAGCCTCAACAAATATGTCCGGCAAAAATAAAATTAAATGAAAATCTTGGCTACCTTGCTGGTTGGTTAGGTTAAAAGACAAATAACCTAAATCCATGTTATCTTTATTGTAGCAGATAACTAATCAGGTGTCTAATTTTAGCTTAGCTCACATATTAGGGTCAATGGAATTTTAGGATAAGAAACTATTATTTTTCGGTAGGTCCATAATGCCTGAGGTGATTTATTTTATTGATAAAGAAATGTGGGATGGCCTTGAGGAAAACATAAAATGATCCAAGAGTGTGTGGCTCACAAGGAGACACTGATCACACTCTTTTCGTGACCCTCCCCCGCCTCCATTCTTCATCTTCTCTGCCCTCCAAATCACCCAGTCTTGCTCTCATCTCCCACAGAACAGATGCTCTTTAACATTTGGTTCCTTTAGAATTATAGATTCTAATCCAAATAGGTATATCAATAACTTTTACCAAAGGCAGTTGTCATTCACGTAAGAGAACCTCTTGTACAAATCATTAAGAGAATCCCATGTGGACTATTTCAGCACCCAAGGTGCATGAGAGCCTAGTGATTCACGGCTTCCTTTCTTACTTTGCTTTATCATAAAGCTTGGGGGAGTAGGGTAGGAGAAGCTACAGTAGCTCAGCTGCAAATCAGATGACCATCTACAATCAACTTGCTAATCAAGGTCATGATCAGATTATTTAGTGACAGTATCTTTAATAATGATACAGCCTTCTCAAACATCTCTAATCCTTTGTTGCCAAAAAATATATCCTTGTTTTCCTCACAGTTTTACTTATTGGTTACAAGATAGAAAAAAAATATTTTTTATGAGCATTTTCAGAAGAGTTTAGGCAGACAGAACAAGGTGGTTGATTTTTTTCCCCATGAAAGAGCAGTTGATAGGAAGATTACTCTTCTTTTCTTTCTTTTCTTTTCTTTTTCTTTTTCTTTTTTTTAAGGAGACATCATTGAAAGTAGGGAAGATGGTGGCAAAGGGGAGGCACAGTGGTGGTAAGGGGCAATGCGGATTAGAGAGGTGAAGAGGTTTAGTGCCTACTAGAAGTAGGAAATTTGAGAAGGGAAATGACTCTTAAGATATATGTGTGTTGTTTAAGATCTTTTAAAGAAATCTTCAAAGTTTAATATTTTTAAAGAATCAATACTGTTTCTTTACATGTTATGCCACATAGTGATTAGACCACATTGGACCATATGTGATGTAAGTTTATATATGAAAGTTATATAGATGTGTGTGTGTGTGTGTGTGTGTGTGTGTGTGTGTGTGAAGGCCAAACCTTTATTTATCATTACATCTTCTATTAATACAGCACCAAGCATAGCACTTTGCACATGGCAGGCACCTGGACAGTAAATACTCACTGAAGCCACACAAAGAAGTCTGGTTCCCATATTAGTGTTTACTATGGTGAGAGCATTGTGAAATGTTGGGAAGAGTATGGAAGTGGAGACATGAAACATCTCAGCTATTGTCCTGGCTTATTAAACTCGGTGGCTTTGGGACCTTCAGCAAGTTCTTTCTCTTCCCTGCTCTGTCTGGGTCATCCCTCACTGTCCTTCCAACGTTCTGAGTCCAACACTTTAACCTTACAAGTTTCCAGGGAGTTTTACTTGGCATGGATGAATTAAGCATTGTTTCATCAAAAATGTCATTAGATCTGCTCTGGAGTCAAGATTCTATTTTGTTTCCCATTGCTAATTGTTTTAAGATAAACAGCTGGGAGAATTCTCTGAGAGAAGGGTGACAGAGGGCACTTGTTTACATCTCATGTCACCATTGTTTAAATTACTAGAGGTGATAAAGTAGCCTCAGTAATAATAATAGCTGTATATTCAGTACAAAATATGTATTCCAGGCACTGTGCTAGTCTTTTAACAAGCATTTCCTCTCTTGCTTATAATAATCCTAATAAGTAGGCCTCATTGTCTTTGCTGTAAAAAAGTTTCTCCTAAAAAACACTGCTTGAAATGACTATAACAACGACAAGGGTGCTGGAGGTCAATTGGGTTAGGGGTTAAGGACAAGGACAGGTCATGCTCTTCCTTAGATGGTAACCTCTAGAGTCACAGGAAAGAAGTAGTGCAAGTCTACATTTTCAAATTTGTACTTGTAAATGTACTACTACATTTGGTGTTTGTTTGTTTAAGGAATTGATATCTGTAAAAGAAAGACTGTAGAAATATTTAAATAGATCTTACTTAAGCAGATGGATTTTACTAGATTATCCTTTGTTCCATTTTCAGCTGGTTCCATTCGAATTGACTCTTACAAGTAGATGAAATAAAGATTTATTGTCCTCAGAACATGTGGAAATTAGAAAATGGACTAATGGAATCCATTAATATCCTCTCAACAATTAGATGAATTGTAGATCAATACAGTATATTAATAGAGCCAAATTGATTTATATAAATATCCCGTTGGGACAGTTGCAGGGAGATAGCACTAGTCTCAATTGTCTTGAAAAAGAAAAATAAAATTTATACCAGACAAAGGCTTCCTTTCCCACCTTGCATTTTAACAATCTTGAAAAGAACATAAAATAAGTTAGCCTGTATTGCCTAATGATAACATATCATTTCTGATTGAAAATCAAACATCTGATATTAATAGTAACAAAGTGAACAGCATTCTTGTAATAAATTCTTTCTTATGTAATCCACAGTTAAATGTTTCTATTGTTTTTTTTTTAAAGATTTTTGGTAATAATTGTTGAGTTTAAATGTTCTTTTCATTTTCAGGATGCAAGTAACTCTGATAAAAGGGAGTGATTAAATATGATTGATACAATAGTTTCCCTCCCCTCAAAGATTTTCCCAAAACCTCAAAGCCTAACCTCAAAGAGAAAAGATAAAATTCCAAAGGAAAATTACTGCAAAAATACTTGGTGCTAAACTGGCATCAGATATAAAGTAATGTCTGTAAAGCTAAGGGACTAATTAGGATTTTAATGTGGTCTCATTCCTAGGAAAATATCAGGGATTATGATTTCAGAAGCCTTGTGTTTCACAAATTAAAACAAACACAATTGAGGCAGTCTATTAAAATGTTCTTGGATTGAAATTTCATGAAAATATTTAATTAATTTTTATTGGGATCACGTTTTATCTTTAGGAAGTGAGAATCATTAGGAAATTAAAGCATGGTATGAACTGTCCACACTCTCACTTAAAAAAAAAAGAGGTCAAAAGGTAGAGAGAGTGTGGCAGTACAGCAAGACAGAGAAACCAAACTGTAAATTATCTTCTGCAGAAGGACAGCACGTTCAGCCAGACACTACAGGTTCATTTTTTGGTTTTTTTTTTTTTAATTGCTCATGGCACTCGAGCACCCATGCTTACGATTTAGATTTAGCAAATTTGGCTGGACTTTGGGGTCACTCAGCACCAAGTGAAGGGTCAGGACACATACACTCCTGTTTTCCTAGAGTGAGATGGGCACAATTGCAGTAGCCACCGGACCCTGTACAATTTAGACTAGGGTACTGAACAAAGATGTCAGCTTTAATTCTGGAGGAGCGGTGGAGAAAAGCCCAAATATTCCTGTCCATTTCTACTGATTGTATGCAGAGATAAAAAGCCAAAAGAAAGCAGAAGATAAGTAAATGAAAAGCTGTTTCTTATTATTCTGACTCTTAGCGGGGGGAAATAATATATACAGGGTCAACACGATTGTCATATCACTGATTATGAATTTAATTTCCATTAACATCAAGGCTAGAAGCACTTCCAGTGACATTCAGTAGCAACCCACTGTTACTCTAATGCACTTTAAATTCCTGTGCTGCTTCCCAATACAAGGTTTATGTCATTTAATTTTATAGTACATGTTTGAAAGCATCAGATGAATGATAGTGGACTCACGTTGGTCAATGAGAAAGTAAATTTTTCCTTCCATTTGGTTACACCATGCTGAGGCCATCCCTATGAAGACCTTTGAACTCACTGAACACTCTCAGCCCCTGATGAGAACGAAAAGGATGGAGTGCACGAATCAAGGGGCACAAACACAAGCTCTTTCCAAAATGACCCCAAGGTGGTGGCTGTTTATCAAAATGACATTTGAAGATTTGTCCACAGAAGTCTATGCTTCCACAAATGCCTTACGGAGAACATGAAGTTAGACCTGGAAGTAATTTGATCATTGCTAAGTGATCCATGAAGAACTTCCACATCCTTACATTTTTAACACTGACACAAAATGAAATAGGAAGAGAGGAAAATGTTGAGAGGAGGCAACGAGTGTTAGAAGGACTAATACTAACTTTAGGAAGCTTAGGTCCCTGATTTCCAAGGTTAACATAGGCAGGATTTCTACGGATTTCTACGTCTTCAGTGCTTCCAGAACTGATGGTGTTCTTGTAAGAGAAAAATACGTTTTTTAGCTTCCTGGCTCAAGTGCCTAAATCATATCTCTTAAAATAAATAATCAAAAGAATGCCTAACATGTATGACAAGTATAATGTAGAAGACACCGTGTCAAATGTTTAGTATGGATTCTCTCTGACCACAACTGCCTAGGAACAGATATTATGAAGGTGAAGTAAAACATTCCCCAGGAACAGTTAGTAAATAGTGGATCAGAGATATATGCTCAGCTTTTAACTGGGATCCCAGTATTAGTGACATTACTTCTGGGGCTTTGCTGGGAATACGTTGGCCACTAGCCACGTGTGGCTCTTTCCATTTAAATTCATATAAATTAAATAAATTTAAAAACTCATTTTCTCAGTCACAACAGCCACATTTTGTTTTTAACTTTCAAGATCACTTATATTTAGTTTTGGACTATTACTATAAAATTTTCCATTATGGAGAAATGATTTAAGCTACTCAGAATAAACGTTCTAATCAATGAACACAACACCCACCCATGCTTTGGGATAGGCATTTAGGGTCACAGCACCTTCACCTTTAGATAAGATGCATCGGACGCCCCATTGGGTACTTTATTACCCATGCTTTCTTTCTCCCTAGGCCAAATGGGTATCAGTGCTGTGCCTGGCCTCATCCAGAGGGGTCCTGCAGCTCCAGCCAAGGAGTTGACCGTTAAGAATTAGGCAAGTAGAGGAACAAAATGCAACCTAGCTGTGGTAGCAAGTGTCCTTGAGCTGTAATTTGTTCATAGTTGGTATCTTACAGAGTTGTAACAATTGAACAGCCTGTTTATTCCCTCCCTGTGACCTGCTGTCTGAGGTATTCTACTTCATTCCTTATGATAATGGGTTATATTCAAATTAATTAACTCCAGTGCGTTGATTCAAAATATGGCTATTGGCTCTGTTACCTCTGCCTGCCTAGCTGCATGATACTTTGGTTATACAAAGTAGACATTCCCCACTTGTTGATGGTCAGGCCAACACTGGGAACTAGAGTCTCAATTCACATATTATGAGTTCCTATTTCTTAACAACTGAGACCAGTGTTTTGGCACAATGTTAGCATCATCTTAGTGTTTGCTTTTAATTTTTTTTATTGTTAAATTTATTAGGGTGACATTGGCCAGCAAAAATTACATAGATTCCAGGTGCACAACTCTACAGTACATTGTCCGTCACAGTTTATTTATTTTTTTGAATTCATTTTTATTGTTAGACTTATTGGGGTGACATCTGTTAGCAAGGATTACGTAGGTTTCAGGCATACAATGCTACAGTGCATTGTCACCTTGATGTATAATAAGTTCACCACCCAGTGTGACTTCTCTTCCCCGTCACAGTTTAAACACTCCATAACTACTGTATCTCATAGGGCAGATAGAACATTTCTATCATTACAGAAAGTTCTATCAGTGAGCACTGTCTTGGGACATTGGTTTTCCTTTGATGACACCGTGGCCTTTTTCTTCCATTCCTCACAATATTCAAAACCAGAACTAAGTCCACAGTGAATATGTGGGCTGTGATGAATCTTTTTTCCCACCACCCACCACCCGCTAGGAAAGGGCTACCATCCTCTCATCTGGAGAAAATTGTTTCTATCTCATTTCTCAAAACAAAGCTGTTTTAATAATAAAAAATGATTAGGAATGAAAGTTTTAAATTATTAAGTCAAAATGTGAAGGGTACTCTGTGGGAGTCAATGAGGACTATTCACCAAACCATCTGTATGAACTTTGACAGTTGAGAAAGAAAAGCAAGTAAGATTATTATAAAGCATATTTTATGGTGTTGATGTTATTTTGGCATCACATAAAGAACTGATGAAATTTCACTGGGGAATGCTGCTATGCACAGTTTTGCCTAGAATGCTATAGGAGGACATTCTGAGTCTGAGAACACATCAGAAAATAATCAGAATGATTCAGTACTAAATCATGACAAAGAGTGAGCCAGTCTTGGCTTGAGTCCTATAGAAAAAAAAGAAGATGTTAAAGAATATCATGGAGGTAAATGAGATCCAGAAGAGAGCAGAACAGGTTATTGCCAATAATCTTTCAATAATGGCCAACCAATTTAATGTTAGCTAGTAGTGTTGATCATTAAACTAAGAATGAAAATGTTAGGTAGTATACCTAAAATCAAAGTTCAGACATGATAAAGAAATTCATTAGGCAGGACTTTGATTGTGATTTTTGATGGCAGAAAAAGGCTGAGGGAAGAATTAAGAGAACGATTTCAGCTGATTTAGGGAAATATGTAAAAAAGGAGTTAAGGAATCAGTATTGTCGGCTAACATATAGTCTGGCTTACTTGTAGTTTTCATTCCTAAAGGAAAGGTGTACTACCTTATACAATAATGTGATACATTAATTTTTTACATCGGCTTTGTACACTAGCACAACTTTATTGTGCACATAAGAGAAAAAAAATCCCAGAATCTTCACTTTTTTTAATTGAAGAAAGCTTTGGGAAGACCTCTATTTTACCCTCTAAATTTCATAGGTAAGAAGGCTGAGACCCAGAAATGGTCCATAATTCAAGCCAGGTCACTGTGTGTGTTGGTGACAGAGTTGGGACAAAAACCACGGCACCAGATAAATAATTGCAGCCAATAAGGTAGCCAGCAGCAGCAACGCTTCCATATGTGCCCGAGGACCCCAGCCATTTGGAGGAGATGATCTCTGGGGTCCTTCCAACGCGAACGTCTTGAAAATTCTTTTTCAATCAAAAATAAATTTGTTAACTTTTTTTAAATAAACTTTTTTAAAGAAGAAAAGAAAAACAAGTATAAAGTCCCAAAAGCCACTCAAAGGAAACGACTGTGTCCATTATAGACCTTGCTGAACACACTGCCACTCACTGTCGCTTTGAGAAGAGCATCCATGTGTCTCTCACCTTTGTATCCCTAGGCCCTGGAGCCATGCCTGGAGCACGAGAAACATTGGTTACGTTGCATTCTTAGTTTTAGAGATGAGAAAACTCATGTCCACCTGGCTAGAAGCTTATCCTTCTGTCAATCTAATCCATTCTCAACAGGAGCATCATTGCCCCCCGAAAGGTGAAAATTGGTCCTGAAGGGGTAAAAAAAAAATCTTATTCTTGTTATAGATAAAACACAGCTATACGTAGAGTACCTGAAGGGACATACAAAGTATTAATAGCTGGGGTATTAAGGTTTCATGAGGGGGGAGCAATAATGAAAACAAAAGCTGAAAAGGATTCTATGGGGACAAAGATTTTTTTTAAGAAGAACAGAATGAAACAGGTTGACAAACTCGGATCGAAGCCTGTAGAAAGTTCGTGGAGTAAAGAAAATAAATGTGAGAAAATCAGTAGGAAGTTACCACGTTTTTAGATTGATCCTATTTGTGCCTAAAAATGTTTATTAATGAAATGTCTCACATTCTGTGGACTGGCTCCACGAGGTATAAATGTAATTTAGCAAGTTCCCCGTTTCCTCCTGAGTAGGGGGTTCCAGCAATGGCTCTGCCCAACCTCACAGTGTTCCTCTGTTCTTAGGGTCAGTCCTGCATGTTCGAGCCCTCTTGTGCGCTATTCGAAGTCATCCTTTCACCCAGTATTCATTGCCAGTTCCTTGGGAAACACTCCTGCTTCCTCCAGGGACCCCAGTTCTCCCTATGATCCCCCAGAATCACTGGGCCTATATTTCATCTGAGCTACGAGCACCTCTCTGCAGCTTGAGTTCTGCAGCTCCCATGGAATCCCTCTCCCACACTCCTTGGAATTATTAGTGTTTGTCTGTCTGTCTGTCTGTCTGTCTCTCTCTCTCTCTCTCTGTCTCTCTCTCTCTCATGCCATTACCCACACAGCAGAAGGCAAGTGCAGGTAGACAAGCCAGTGGCTAAGCAGAAGGCCAGTGGGGTATCATATTACAGCTTCCCCCAAATCTTGAGGCCCTTGTATTTGGCTTCAGTGAGGGAAAGCTCTCCTAGCCTCTCCTCCAGGGGTAAGTAAGTTAAGGGAGTCACTGTTCTGCACCAGCACACACTGTCCTAAAGCAGCACCGGCCCTACCGGCCCCTCCATCACCCCCTCCGCCTGCCCCTGCTCCAGTCTGAAGTGGTCTGGCTTCTCCTCTCCACCCACCAGTCGCAAGGGGCCTCTGGAAGTGATGTCTCTCTAACATCAGGTGTGGAGCAGGTCTTGCCTCTCCGTGCTCTCTCTATTTTCATCTGCGAGCCTCAGTCGCTAAATCATGCCCTAGGACCACGCCATGGTCCTGTGAAACCAGCTGCCATGCAGCTTGGGCACCGTACTAAGCATCTCATACACATCATCTCAGCTATTTCTCCTAACTAACCAGTAAAACATTATCTTCCCATTCTTCCAGGTGAGGAAAGTAAGTCTTCAATGTTACTTTCTAAGTCACATAAACAATTTTGTAAAGCACATAACAAATAAGTGGTTCAGCTACTGATGGAATCCAGAGCAGTTAGACACTCAAGCCTATGCTCTTAACCAATCATTTATTTAAGTAGAAGTGAAATGAAGTTAATTTGATTGGCGACCTGCTTGATAGATATCCTTTGATGGACCTAGTACATGGCCAGCCAGGAAACCCCAGGTCTAAAGTTAGGGTGCAGGAAAACATTAATATTAATCACTTATACCATCCACTTTTCCTTTTTACATCTTATCTTATTTTTTCAACCTGAACCAAGAGAAGGATTTCCTACAGGAAGCTAACTATTTAAAAATAACATGGTAGCACATAGGCATGTAGGGGAAGACTTAAAGAACTAAGGACACTTTTCCTATTACTGATTTTTTTTTCAATAGATGTTAAATGAAGAAGCAGGAAGATGATAGGAGATCTTGCCTAATAGGAATGATTCCAAAATAGCCTACTCTCATAATTGATGATATAAAGCATTAATGTTTTCCTGACCCCCAACTTCATGCAGGGCCACCAGAACTGAATCAGAACACTGCATCATTTCTACTCGATAGATGAGCAATCTGTTACAAAGCTGGCCTGGAATTCTGGACCCCTGTGTCATCTCTGATTCATCTGTGTCACCAGGGCCTGAATCACAGATGTATGATCTCAACTGATTGATGAAAAACAGAGGAGAGCAAAGAGGAAAAGATTTGGAGGAGATGTGACTTGGAAGTTGGTATGCTTTATTTCTTATCTACAAATCCTTATGTAATCCTAGCCATATATGTATGTATAGTTTCTAAAATTCATTATTAATCTCACAGATGTTTATATGGCAAGCATTGTAGATACTCTTGTCCGTGCTCTGCAAAATATTGGTTTCTTGGGGATATGTTTTTAGCTTTTCAGTCCACATAGGTCATCTAGGAGCAGACTGGTCGACTCAAGCAATAATCCAATGGTCTTCTAATTGAAACTATGGAAAAGTACCAGTAGCTGCCAGACTGAGTCACTAAAAACTAGTTTCTCTGTTGTGCCTCTTAACAATAGCATTGGATGTCTTTTGTCCATGGACTTCTTCTTGCATGTGCAGAGATATCAAGGTGCCCAAGACTTGTCCACGTTATCTTCATTAAAACCATATGAGAGTAATCAAGGCATGTTGGGCTTTTAGTTATCAGGACGACTACCATCTCTGAGGAAGCGATTCTGGGGCCCCCACTATTTTTTCCTCCTAAGTGAGCAGAGGGCATGATAAAGTCAGAGGTCAAGGTCTGTGTTTCTAGCTGAAGGGCTGCAAAAGCAGCTGTGAGGGCTCTTTAAGTTTTAACACTACAGGCAGCAGAGATGTTGGGAATGTCAATTTCTTAAACATTCCCAATGAATTACACCAAATTCAAATTTTTCTTGGCAGAAGGCTACAGTTAGGCCTGTGCAGAGAGACTTCAGAGCAATTCTTCAGCAAACCCTTCTAATTTAGTAAGATAAGAAGTTAAATTAGTCTCTGGGGAGAATTACGAGTTCATTAAAGAAAATGAAATATTGAAGGAGGAGAAGGAAGGAAGGAAGGAAGGAAGGAAGGAAGGAAGGAAGGAAGGAAGGAAGGAAGGAAGGAAAGGAGGAAGGAAGGAAGGGAGGGAAGGAGGGAGGGAGAGAGGAGGGAAGGAAGGAAATCAGTATTCTGTGCCTATGATTTCGTTCTTTCCTACATAACAAATGAAGTAACCGTGCTATTGCATGTTTGACAGTTCAAGCAATTGTTTTGAAATACTTTAACAGAGAGGCCTTGTGATCAGAAGTTCAGAAAACCACTAATGGTATAAGGGCTCACACTCAGCTTTATAACTTCTTTGCCCAACCTCAGTTACCTCACCCAGACAATGTAGCTACAATCGACCACTAATACCTTAGAGGTACAAGTGCCCATGCCTGTGATTGGGGGGCCCAGATCAGCGTGTTCTCCCCACCCACAGCCATCACTCACAGCCTTGTACTACAAACCACTTTTGAGCCCCACCAGCAAAAAAATTCTTTTAGGGTCACCATTTTAGACCTACAATTGTTACTAGCAATACAATCTTGTGGCATAAATAATGTAAGAAGAATGGATCAATTGGATTTTTTAAAAATGTTTTCTTTTGTTTTATAAATACTTTTGGAAGGTCTCCTCTATGTGAAGCAGCATCTTAGGCATTTGAGAGCCACCAGTGAATGAAACAAAAATCTCCACTTTCAGGGAGCTTATATTTTCACCGTTAAGGTGTGAAACTTGTATCCCTCTGTAAGAGCTACAGGCCAGAGGACCTGCTTTGAGTTGTGATATAATATTCATTTTGTTAAAACTAGTATGTAATGTCAAAAATAATTCTTGTAAAGAAAAAATGTAAAGAAGAATGAAGTAAGAGGAACCAGAGAGGAAAGAGAAAAGTATTAAATACAGTCAAGCTTTTTGTAATCTAAATCTATAGCAGATTAAATTTTCAGAAGAAAAATCTGTTTGAGTCATGTCACAATAGGCTAGGTCAGTTTACTTCTTCAGCAATTAACTTTGTAAGCTGTTAAAAAGAACCAATAGAGATTGTATTGTATTTTAGTTCCCTTAATTATGCCTAATTCAACTTTTAAGAACTATTTGCAAGCTTATGTTTATGTTTCCCTAATTTTCATTTATTAATCCATTTATTGAGCACTTTTATATTTAAGATTTGCATAGTAGTTAAATTGTTAAATCTTAATGTAATTATTGTCACCATAAGTGAGAGAACAGATACTCGGAGACTTAATGACCTGCTCAAGATACCCTGCTAGTAAATGAAGGAGGCAAAATTTGCATCTAATTATTTACTTCTCTAAACCTGTATGTTAATGTATAACTAAGGAATAACAATATATAATTACTTGGTAGAGATGTTCTAGGTATTACAAATAATACATAAAAAGTTGCTATGGCAGTGCCTGACATATGAAGGACTATATGGCTGATAGTCATTACACTATACACAGGGTCCGGCACAAATAACACCCCTTTTTTTTATGAGCTAGTAATCTGTACCGAATCTTTTATTGCAAAATCATAAGCTTGTAATTCTGTAACATAACCGTATCACACTCAAGCACACTTTAGGTGACATTTTAGGTGAAGTGTTCAAATTGCTATCCATCTCGTGCGAGACAACCAGGTACATTACTTCAGCCAAACCCTGTGTATATCAACTGAGGACACCTTGTACCCAGAAATGTAGAGATGACTATATGGAAACCCCATTAACTGCTCTGCAGGAAACGCGATGTCCTACTCAATATTTCAACGAACCAGTGGTTATTTCCCTTCTGCAATTTCTTGGTTCTAGTACACTTAGTGTTCATTCTATAGCTTAGAGTTGTTACTCCCTTGTTGGATCAGTGTCAAATCAAGTATTAGACATCTTTGTTCTTAAAATCTCTTTGGCCATTTTAGCCGAATGGGCTCCAGCTCCCACACTCAACCAAATTCATTTCTTTCGGGGAGTAGGGTGACTCTCTCTTCTAACCACTATTGTTGCAAGCTTCGGCCTTGGCCCCAAGCACGGTAGCAAGGATTCCTAAGGAAAATGACTTCCTTTGGAAGACCCTTGATACCAGTGGTAAAATGAGTTTTTACATGATCTGACTAGTTGCTGCTCAAGTACCTAGAGGGCCCCTCATTTTTACGTGACTGGGCTGGATTTCTGCCCAGGCTCTGAGCATGCTGGGTGAATCCCTGTGGACAAGTGGCTCTGGTATTTATTCTCTCAATTGTAAAATATGAACATTGGACTAGATGGTCAGCAAATCCACTTTTACTCAGTAATTTTATTCTATTCAGAGCTCTCAGATAATTCCTTTTCTTAACCATTCTTGCACAGGGGGTAGGGTTTGGAGGGGAACTTGAGAATATTTCATAACCAATTGCACCATGAAAGATTCTTTATGCATAAGGAAAATTCATCAATGTTGTTTTCACTGGTTCACCAAAAATGAACAAAAGCCACGAAGTATCCTCTAGCCCTTTCAATCATGGGCTACCCTATGACCACACTAATAAAAACAGAGGC
This sequence comes from Lyroderma lyra, assembly GCA_004026885.1. Lineage (NCBI taxonomy): Eukaryota > Metazoa > Chordata > Mammalia > Chiroptera > Megadermatidae > Lyroderma > Lyroderma lyra. The sequence goes on from PVJL010000866.1 coordinate 185,007, forward strand.
AAAGGACATGTGATGTGTTTGAAAATGATGGAAAAGGGCAGAAGTGTAACAGTTAAGAATGAAATGTGTTCTAATAATACTAATGAGATCAGGAAATGTTTTCCTATCTGGCCACTGTTGATGCATTTGGTAGTGCACATAGCACCTTGCAGCAATATATTTCTCTGGTTAAAAAAGCATACATACTCATTGCAAAAAATACAGAACATTCAGAGGGATAAAAAAACAACATGTAAACTATTCTTTATAGTATCAGCCAGCAGTAACCATTGTTAATGTTTTGATTTCTATTTTCCATTAGAATTCATTAGAATCATGATATATGGAAAATGTTATTTTCTGACTTACTTTTCTTAATGTGGGTGACAAATACATCTTTCCCAGCAGCCTAACACTGTTTTATGAAGTGTTGAGTCATGACTAAGGTCAAAGTCACCAGAATTAGGGGGGGCTGACAACTCAGTCCTTATCATTACGATTACAACTTTCTTTTCAGAGGAAATAGTAAAATTGGACATTTGCCTTCAGTAACTGCAAGGGGGAATGAAGACTATCTCAATATTTGAAGGTGGTTTACATATAGAGCAGCCATGTATCTTAGTTGCATGTCATAGGGAGTCGCTGCAAGAATCCTGCGTGAGGCCTAGAGAAGAACTTGTTTGGGTTAGAAGGCGGACGATGCTTTGATAGGTTGACCAGATGTACCATTTTAAATAAGAGAAAACTATGGTACTGTCCTGTTTTAGACAGTAAGTCTGGTCAGCTTACTGACACCTTGAATTTCACCCAGGGAGAGTAGGCTGACCGTATACACGTACCATTTGAAATGAGATAGTATCGCTGTTTTCTGTCCCATTTAAAAAGGTCACCCTATCCATTGAAGTTCAGGAAGAGAGCAGCCCGGGGCAGTGCAGTGCCATGTCTCCTTGACAGAGGTTCAAACCCTGGCTTTAACCCTTGTGGGCTGACTGGCCTTACACATGTTTTCCTCTACGGGACTCAGTTCCTTAATATGTGATATTTTATCTCCTATCTCTCCGGGACTCTGTGGGAATGACTTGGTATACTGCAAGCCAATCCCTTAGCCCCGAATATCATTTTAAGTGCAAAATAAATATTATGTATGCATTATCATTATTGTTATTATGATGATGATAATAACCCATTTTTGATACGTCCCAATAAGGGTAAGTCTCAGTGGGGTCTAATCAAGCAATAGTTTCATTTTTCTCTGGCCCCACTTTCCACTGCTAATCTTAGCCTTCCTTGTTCAGCCCTGACTAATATCCTGAGTAAAAGCTGAGGTTTTCCTGTCCCTTCGAATTACTAAAATTCAATTCTGCGTAAGACTTCCATCTCAAGTCATTTAAATCTCACCTCTGACTTTCCCACCGTCTTCCCGCCGCCAGCAGCCTTGACCTGGGGCTCTGACTGCATGGAGGGACAAGGCTGCTCCAACCATGGCTTCCTGCTCCCTCTTCAAGAGCCAGCAACCCCGAGAAGGACATCAAGGAGAAGGGAAGAGGCAGGTGTTCGTTACCGTCTCACTGCTTTGTTGACTGCTCCTGTGGCTTTCTACCTGTTCATTGTTGCTTCTTTTCTGCATGGTCGTGCCCACTGTGCCTCACCCGGTGCTGGCTCCCTCAGGAGGTGCTGCCTCCCATCCTCTGGGCAGGGGGATGGGATGCGAGGTTTCCCCCACAGCACAAGTGATCTGACATGTCGACCTGGGTCGGTGTATTGGTTCGCTAGAGCGGCCATCACAGACTACTATAGACGGAGGGGCTGAAACAACAGAAATTCACTGTCTCGTAGTCCTGGAGTCTGGAAGTTTGAATCAAGGTGTCAGCAGGGTTGGTTTCCTGGCTTGTGAAAGTATTACCCCAATCTTGGCCTTCATCTTAACCTGGCATTCTCCCTGTGGGTATGTGTTTGTTCAAACTCCCCCTTGTAATAAGGACACCAGTCATATTGTATTTGGGGCCACCCTCACACCCTCACCTTAACTAATTGCACCTGCAACAAGCCAGTTTCCAAATAAAGTTGGATTCTGACCTACTAGTGCTTAGGACTTCAACATACGGATTTTGCAAAAACACAATTCAACCTGTAACAGTCAATATCAACTATTGCCACACCAACCTGCCCCCTCTCCAAACTTTTGCCTCTGTTAGTGAATAGTTTGCAAGAAATTAAGAGGGGCAGGGCATGGGGTGGACCCTTTTCACTAACTCCTGCCTCGTTATAACCACGTTTGTGGCAAGAATTGTAGTACCTAAGTTCTGTACCCGCCATCCTCCCAGTTCAAGGAGCCCCTTGTGGAGATCCACCTTGAGCTCATCTGCTTTGTGGTTCTAGGTGACAGAGCTTGTCTTGCCTCCAAGCAGATATTCCAGTCTACTCGAGTCCCCAAATAATGTTTTAATCTTTCAGAATGATGAACTCATTTTTCTACATCCAGTTGCTCTCAAATGATTATCATGAAGTAAATATTTTACTGTCCCATCTCCCTAGATCTTGTCTATCTAGAAGGTAGGACAAGTACATGGGAAGAGAGAGGAAGGCAACGAGGCAGGCTAGTGATGTGTAGGTTCATTCCCTCAAAGGCAAATGCAGGCCTTTGTCTTCTCTAGGTTGCTCAAGGCGACATATAGCCTTACCGTGTTTGTTCATTTCTTCATTTTAAAATTGTTTTCTTTTCAATATATTGTCTCAGTGTTCTAACATTTTTAGTTTGGAAAATTTGTTCCAGTATAATTAGTTGTCCAGCAGAATACTGTGGCAAGTTTGGGGGCCAGGCTTAATTGAAAGAGTGAATCACAAGCCAACACTCCCTACGCCCACTCCAAATAATTGATCTATTCTGTGATAGGCACTACCGGGTGGAAGCATTACATTTTTCAACTTGAAAATACGTAGAGAAGAGCAAGCGCAGTGAAAATTAATTTTTTTCTCAGATCCTAGCAGAAGTGATAGAATCCTGGCCATTTTCACTATTTCTCCAAAGCAATGCTAATGAAAATGTATTCCCTGGATCACTGGGGATCTTATTAGAAGCACAAGTGCTCAGGCCTGACTCTATGCCTACGGGGTCAGAAACCCAGGGCGTGAGGCCCAGCCCGCCATATACTCTAACAAGCTCCCGGGTGACTCAGACACACTCAGATTTGAGAAGCACTGCTTTCAAGCAGGAGCTCTTAACCATGGCTGCACGTCAGAACATCTGCCCCCCCCCCCCCAAATACAACTGTCTGGGCCATCGCCCTTATCTGTTAGGTCACATTATCGGGGGTGGGTTCTGAGTGGGGGTGTTTTTAAGAAGTTCCCCAGATGGTTCTAGGGATCAACCAGAATTGAGAACCACTGCTCTAAACCATCCCAGTCTGCACCGATCTGGAGAGCTCTTCTGGGGCTGCTGTCAGGTAGGAACGGGCCCAGCTGCAAGGGCTTTGCCCCCACCCTCCCAATTCACCTGGAGCAACTGCACATTTATCTCCTTTCCACTCTTGGCTTCAGGGTAATGTTCTATTGGAAGACAGGTTTCTGTGGCTAGAAAGTACAAACATTCATTCTCTAAAGGATCATAAATTGCAAAAGCCAAGAGCCCCTTATTTTCTTCTAATTCCATTTGATGGAGAAGGTGAGACAGTAACATAAATATATCTGGAGCTTATCAGGGAAGAATAGCAGCAGGAGGCTCCTCGCAAGGTTGGAGGAAATCGGAGGTTTGGGAACTGGCTAGAGTGCATGGAAACATTTGTGTGGGAAGTTCAGGAATGTGGTGCGGTGTTCCAACGGCTCGGTGCTTGTCTAATCTGATCCTCTAAATGCTCTACTCATTAGAACATAAATTATACTGCTACAGATTAAAAACATGTTCACCTTTTGAAATAGTTCATGGTAGGAAAGCACAATGTAGAGATGTTTTTTCCCTCTGATTTTAGTTAGCCAGCATCAAATCTATGAGCGAAACAATGAAATACAAAACCCAGAGATGCTGCAAACAATAATAAGATAGCCAAAGAGGGGCCATATTGGTACAAACAGCCCACACTGGGATTTTTTAATAGCAAATAAAATGTTGCAATTGAAACTATTTTAGAATTTTAAAACAACTACTTTAAATATATTTTTTTAATTGAGGCAGTTTTCATATATAAAGATGCCAAGGTACATAAGGAGACATAAATACGGGATGGCCCAAAAGTAGGCACACATTTGAATCAATGAAATTCCTCACAACAGACTGGAATTTGTGTCATACTGTGTGTCACAGTGGAAACCATAAACCATACTGTAAACCTACTTTTGGGCCTTCCTGTATACCTGTAAAAGGTGAATAGTTTCATCAATCAAGGTAGATAGGTATCTTAGAAAACAATTTGACTCTCTCTGTCTCTCTCTCACACACACATACACACGCACGACATACACGTGCGCATGTGCACACACATGCACACATACACAGTGAAGACTTTGCCAGTATTGGTGATGAGAGACTTTCAGACATCCACCAGGGCCCTGGAAAAGGAAGCCTCACTAAAGCAAAGGTCTGGCATGTTACCCCCCAGTTAACTGTGCTGATGATGGACATGAGTTCTGAGTAAGCACAAAAACAATGAACAATACTTAAATCTGGAGAGGTATGAAAACAAATGCCTGATGAGTGTCATCGATGTCAATGGAACAGATGGAGAGAAGAATGAACTTGCAGGGTGGGGAGGCCAAGGCGACTGTCAGAGGTGACAAAAACAGGAAGAAGCTCCAGTTGGTGGGCTGCCTGGTGGAATTATGATAATAACAGCGATCGTCATAGGCACCTCCTTCCTGCTCCCCCCACAACTGTATAAATAAGGAACTGGAGTGCGACAAGCACTCCATAAAACACTCAAAAACCAGGTTGTCCTTCCAGCTCTAGTTATGTGCACCCCTGCTTTAGAGACTCAAGAAAAGGGGGCTGAAATTCTCCTGACAGAGAGGAATGTTAAAGCAAGACCTCCCGGGGAAATGAAAAGTCAAGGCTGACAGCCCAAACAGGAACACTGCACCACTTCCTTTATCCGGAATCTTTAATATTGGAAGATCAGAAACATTGTGGGTTACTTCATGGAGCTTTTGTCACGGCTTTTAAACAACATAAGGACAGGCACTTCACTCATTCATGTTTCCAATGTCCCACAGCAAGCTTAGGACCTTTGGCTTGAAGGGGAAAGTAAACATCAAATATTTTGTTATTAATACTTCTTCAGTAAAAAGTCCCAGTGGTCTTGTGTTTTTAAAAAATGAAGTTTCAGATCACACATAATCTGTGTACGATTTCCTGTAATGTTGTAAAACATTTTTAGCGGTAGAGTCTATTTACGTATTAACTCTTATGGCTGAACCACAATTTATGAAACAGATTAAAGCAGAACATCACTGGCCAATACAGGGCAAGGGGCTCAGGATGCTGGGCCACCCTCCCCACACAGTGACTTGAGCATTTTTTATGAGGCATTGGAACTTAGCAGGACACTTTGAACATCATTGTCCTAATGCATATGTGTTATATATCATGACTGCATATGGAATATATTTGTAAGATGATTATAAATGATGGGTCGTTCAATAATCGTAACTATTTACCATGTAAAGCAATTAACGTATCTATGTACCTACTATGAGATGATCCATTCATTCATCTGTCTTTCATTGACCTGGGCACCATCCCAACAGAAATCACCTCAAGGCCCTCCATGTCTCACCCTAGTTTCATTTTGAACAGATGCTTTTGTCTCTCTCTTTCTTCAATTAGAACCTTCATTTATTTCTTTGTCTTTGAGATAGCTTATGATGGTGAAGTGCATAAATCTTAGGTGTCCAGCCATGTTACTTTTACCCTGATACACACACACACACACACACACACACACACACACACATATATAAAATCCAGTCATAATTGCATCTATTTTTCATATTACATGGCTGGATACTTTCCAGACAGCCTATGTGTATGTATGTACATGTAAATGTAGATAAAGGAAAAAAACTGTACTAAAATTATAATATTCAATATAGAGCAATAACAAAAGATGAATACAAGTCACGTTTGACTTCTGCAATTACAAGAGATGCTCAAAGTGGTTACCATCAATGTCCAGACACTTCTGATTATGGTGAACTACTGCTTGAGCCACATTGACCCAAGTGTCCACTCGTGCTGCGTGTGCCAAGTGTCCATTCGTATTGCGTGTGCCATCTCAATTTCTTCCCAATGTACTGCCAGTGTAGCTTGTTTTCTACCATGCCACACATCCTTTAAGGTCCCCCATAGGTAGAAGTCAAGGGGTGTTAAGTCAGGAGAATGTGGGGGAAACTTAAACAGTGTTCCCAAATTTCAAATACCACTTGAAAATGGTCTTGCGCTCTTCAAAGGACAACTGTGCTTCTGCCATGTTCTTTAACTGTCCTACCTGTCACATGGTGACACTAGCACTCATTTGATTAACACCATCTTTTGAGCAAACGTCATATTACACGTTGCTACCGTAATTCAATTCAACTTCAAAAAATAATACATAGCTAACATCTAAAATGTGTGTAGATTTTTTGGCACCCCCAGTACATATGCACCTTTTCCCCACCCACCTTTATCTCAGCATATATCATCATCAGAATTTATAGATGAAAGGACGTGAGAACCTTACATTTATCTGGCCTAGCAATGTCAAGAGACCGTCATGTTCCCAGTTGTTGGGACAGCTAGGAACGGAGGTCAGTGTCTTGACTTTCTGTCTAACAGGCTCTTCATTACACGATGCTCCTGTCTCTCTTTATTACTTTCCCATTTGTCACCTCACTTTTTTTTTTTGAGAAGCAATAGGAAAGCTCATCTTCTCTATTGGTGATCTCCTGAGGAAAGTGGCCTGAGGCCTGTGTCACTTCTCCAGCATCAACCTGACCCTTTCTGTGGGTCCCTCCCATGCTCATCTCCAATATCCTTACAAAGTTGCCAGTCTCTATTCTTTCTGTCTGAATTTCTACTGCTGCTTTTCACCCTACATCCATGTAGTCCTTAGTACTTTGAAATCTCTCTTCCAATGCATCGGCTGTGCACATGGCTCATCACTGACACTTTCCCAGCTATCTTTTCTAGCTCATCTCTCTAGTTACCTGTTCTCAGATTTCTAAAAGCTGATTTCTATATACCAGAAATAGTGTCCTATCTAACCTTCCAAAACTTCCCCATTTCACTGTAGCCTTAACATATTTTTCTCTAGATCTGTGTTTTATATTTGTTCCCTGTGCTATTTGGTTCATATTTCATACCATCTAAATTTATTGGAATGGTAAAATTATGAGTACATCTGATAGCTTCAACAACTGAGAGTAAGAGATCACAAACAAATAATAAATTTAATGGCAAACATTTATATAGCATTTACTATGTGTCAAGCATGATTCTAAGCATTTTATACATGTTTACTTAATTAATTGTCCCAGTGACCCTGTACAGTAGGTACTATCAGTAAGAACTCTGTTTTACAGATGAGGAAACTGAAGCAAAAAGAAGTAACTCACATAAAGTCGTACAGCTGGTTAGAATTTGAATTCAGGGGATCTGGCTTCAGCGTAATTAATATTAACTGCCTCCCAGAGATGAAGATGGTATGGGTACAGAATGTAGACAAAAATAAAAAGAAGTCAACTTCGGGTGTTTGGGATAAATTTTCAGGAAAAATATGGAGAGACTGCCAGGATGCGCACCGATGTAGCAGCATGGGAATGCAATGTGGCAAAGCCATCTGGAAGGAAATGACAGGTGGATAAAATAGAGAAGGTTCCAATGGGCCCAGAAACAGCTGCCTTCATGTGAAGAATGGAAGAAATGAAACAGAGTTCAACCAGCGTGGCAAGGACAAATTGCTGATGGACATGCGATGACTCAACCGCAGGAAGGGAAAATGTTTGGTGCTAGTCCACAACAATTACTTTCACCAAGTTGGTTTCTATAGATAATGTAATGACAGCCTATACATATGTTAAATAAAAATGCTAGTTCATTGTTTTCTATAATACATCGAATTGGATGGACTAAATGAGCAAAATAATTGATCTGGCAGAAATTGAACCACATGTAATTTCTTCAAGAACATAGACAGTGCTTAATTATTTCTACACCATCCATGCTGCTGAGAACAGCATTTTCACATTTTCCCTACCAGAATTACTATGTTCATATGGAACTTACAGTGGGATTAAAATCATGAGGGATGGCTGCAACCTATTAGAACAATAATAAATTGTCAATATCTATTAAATCCTTATTATGTGTTAGACCCTATTCTTAGTGCTTTATGCCATTTAGTCCTAAAATATATCTTGAATGAAAGGTGTTATTCCCATGTGAAAATAAGGACAAGGAGACACAGAGAGGTCATGTAACAGGCTCCTTGTGATTCAATTAAGTGGTGAAGCTGGGGTTCGCACTCAATTTGTTTGCCTCCAGAACTGAACATAATGTAGTATCCATTATGCTGAAGAGACCAGGAAAAACAGAGAGAGAGAGAACTGAAAATTTGTGCCTGTATGTAGAATTCATACTAATTTAATTGATGTTAACCAAATGACAATACAGAGCTAGCAAATGTTTCATTTCAGATTCTCAGAGTCGAATTCTGCTTTTATTCACACACACCTTCTATTGGGAGGCTCGGGGTCTGCATGGAGAGATCTTTGGTCAGTGAGGCTACCTACTCAAAGTTCACTAGAAATCAATAAGGCCAACTATATTTATTTTTGTTTATGCTCTGTAAACTATTTTGTCTTATCTAATCTCATTTTATTGTCACAACCATGCAATATCACACAGAAATTATTATGCAGAAACCTAGTCATAGGAAGGGACACATATCTCTTATCTTACAGTTCATTTCTCACAGCAAGACAATGACAGCAAGTTCCTGCAATAGAACCCAGGTCTGCTGATCCTTAATCTTGACCCAAGCCTTGCTCCTCAGTTTCATTTAAATGGAATTTCTTTCTTTATTACATGCCTCCGATATTTGCTCAGCTCTGTGCCTGAACCAAAGAAGGTCTACAGAAAATATAGATTGAAGGAAGCCAAGTTATTCTGTCTGAATAGGCTGATGCTTTACAGAAACACGGAAGAGTTTACCACCTAATGACAACATCATCAGTCTAACTTTACTATCATTGTAAGACTGCCATCCAGAAATTACAATACTATCCAAATACAGACTTTAAGACAAAAGTGGACATGGGTTGCTATATTTTAAGTTGGTTCATTATGCACCTTGTAAAAGAGCAAGCTTTGGATCAGGCACACCTGAATCGAAATCCTAACCTCCACATTTACAACGGGTGGCATGCGCAATTTATACTCAAATTCACCAGGCTTTAGTTTTCTCATCTGTAAATATTATTGAACAATATCTGCTTTGTAGGGTATTTGTGGTTATTAAATAAAGTATAGAACACACTTCCAGCAGTACTTGAGACTGAGTGAACAGCAAAACAGCAGTTACTATATCATCATCGTTCTATATTTTATCTAAGATAGCATTGGTTATAAAATTCCACATTTTTTTAACCATAAAGAAAGAAAAATCCTCCCAATTCAACTATATCATGCCATTGATTATAATATGTGTCACAATTCAGCGGTGTTAGAATTGTGACAAAAAGTTTCACCTTAGATATATAAATTATAGGACATATGCATGTGTGTGTCTGTCTGTTCATAGATTTATATTGCAGTTGGAATCAAGTCTAAGAGTGGACAGTTTTAACCAAATTTCCCCAAAGAAAGTTTAAATACAGTTTTGAAAGAAAGGAAAATTCTTTTAAAAGTGCAATGAAAATGTTCTAAGGCAGAGAGAACCATGTATTCTCTATCTGGTGAATTTTTATACTTACGAATAATGTTTTAATAATGTACATGTGTTCATAGATTTTTGAGATGGGCTAGTAATGTATATTGCAAATGCAAATGAGTACTGCTGATATGTCATTTGAAAAAGTAAAATGTATTTTTTGTTCATACCCAGATAAATATACTTGCAGATGTTTTCCTATAAAAACAAGTGATATCTAGTGAATTTCAGGAACTTCAGTGGAATGATAAAGTTCAAACTGCTGCCAAAGCCAACACATGAGGTTTATTTATAGAGACAGAAGAAGAGATTTCACTGTGTCGACGAGATTTTTATTTCTTGGTTCCATTTCCAGCCCTGCTTGGTCAGTTGGCGTGAAGGACGCCGAGTGCTTTTGATCAATGTGTGTCTCAAGTCTGATATCCTTTTCTCCTAAGTTTATTCAAAATCAACACAAATCTTAGCAAAGATTAACTATCTAGAGAACTGAACGTATGACTGGAGAGCTATACTAAGATCTTTGTGCATATTTGAAGATAATCGAATGCATAAGCTATCTTTGGAACAATTACTTTAAGGTTTAGTAATATCTTGACTCCAGTATAACTAAATCAGTCATGGTAGTTGATCCAGAATATCAGACACTGTTGCAGTTACTGATCAGATCAAATTTATTGATTCATTGCAGGATGTGCTTTTTGGTTAGAAGTGGAGATTAAGGATATATCAGCAGTCACTTGACTACCATTGGTTTATCTTTAGTTAATGGAGAACTTGCTTATTATAGGCACTTGAAGTGAGTTTAAAAGGAAAAGCAGTCAGAGACTGACAGCTCCTAGTAAACAACAACAAATCTGAAAAGTTACGTTTTCTAAATATTTTTGCTTTTCGTTTATTCAGCTATCCCCAACTTTTTGGCACCAGGGACTGGTTTTGTGGAAGACAATATTTCCATGAACCAAGGGGCAGGGGCTGGTTTCAGGTTGATTCAAGTGCATTACCTTGATTGTGCACTTTATTTCTATCATTACATTTTAATGTATAATGAAATAATTATACAACTCACCATAATACAGAATCAGTGGGAGCCCTGCAAGCAATTGATTTATTATGGTCTCTATGCAGTCAACCCTCTCTGCTAATGTTAATCTATGTTTGTAACTGCTCCCTGGTGCTAGCATCACCACTTCAGCTCCACCTCAGATCATCAGGCATTAGATTCTCATAAGGAGCACCCGACCTAGATACCTCACATGTGCACTTCACAATAGGGTTCACGCACCTTTGAGAATCTAATGCCCCCCACCCCACACGCTGATCTGACAGGAGGCGGACCTCAGGCAGTAATGCAAGTGATAGTGAGTGGCTGTAAATATAGATGAAGCTTGGGTCACTCACCTGCCACTCACCTCCTGCAGCCCGGTTCCTAACAGGCCACAAACTGGTACAGTCCATGGGCTAGGGGTTGGGGACCCCTGCATTCATTGCTTTATTTTCAATTTTACTTTCAAATGTTCTTGCTTGGGAGAATAGAAAACAGAAATGGCCAGGGTTGTGATTCTTACTGCAATTCCAGATTTGTAAGTCAGGAGCTCTTTAAAAGTGTACTTAAAAAGGTATAAACCTATGTAATTTTTACTAATCACTGTCACTCCAATAAACCTAAGAATAAAAAGAAAAAATAAAAAGATGTAGCATAACTCTTTGAATCTAAGATGATTTTGACTGTAAATAGAACATTGATTTTATGTATCACTAAGAACAAAAAAAACTTGCAATCAAACTATGATGTACCATTAATTTTAAGACACATTTCAATTTCAGAGACATTAACTTGTGAAATAATGTATGATTTAGAAATGATAAAATATGGTACTTTCTATGATAAAATGCAGCCATATCATCTCAGGAGCTATTCAGAGAAGACCACATAATATACTACAGAGAAAATCAGGGGACTTGGTAACTTCAGGAAGCATCATGGAGCTCCTACATTACTCTGGATGCTTTGGAATTACCCAGTAGAATAGATCCCTAATTCTGTACTCCAGAAATCTGAGGGATCTTCACTCCCCACTTGCCAATGCAAATTCCAAAGCAGAGAAATTGTTCACAGCTTGCAAGACAGCTATTTGAATGTTCCTTGCCTGTTGTGCACATAGGAGAAAGTTCACAATAAAATTATAATTCTCTTTTAAAGTAAATTATTGATAAAGGCATTGCAATAGGAGCCCTGGAGATGGAAATTGCTGGAGTCAGGATGGTCCATGACCTACGGACTCCCATATTGTGAGACAGTAGGAGAGGTGTATTCCTCCAAGGCAAGTGAATACCTCACATCTCCCCTCTCCCCACCAGCTGCATTTTAACTAATGAAGCCACATTGTGACAAATACAGCATATTGCTTGGGACAGGAAGGTGGAGGACAAATACCAGGAGCCATGTATGTTCCAAAGGGTTACTGAGGTTAAATCAGGATAGTTAGTCCCAATATTCCAGTGCTAGGTTGTCAACAGTAAAAAAAGCTACATATACATGCACATATGTGTGTGTATATCTATCTGTATATGTGTGTGTGTGTATCTGTATGTGTGTGTGTGTGCATCTATCTGTATATGTGTGTGTGTGCATCTATCTGTATGTGTGTGTGTGTGTGTGTGTATCTATCTGTATGTGTGTGTGTGTGTGCATCTATCTGTATGTGTGTGTGTGTATACATACACACACATATAAACATATACACACACACATATATATATATATTTTTTTCTATTTCCTTACTAAGGTTATGACACCTTACCAAATTGTTTGTATGGTGTTGCCAATGTAAGTGAACAGTGGCAAGTTTGTGAACTTAATTGTCAGATTTGGGGGATGAGGACAGCTCTGATGGCCATTCCAGAAAGAGTTCCAAAACTGCTTTGAAGGGTGGACTAAGCACTGGCAATGGCTTCCCAAGGGGAGTACTTCAAAGGTGACCGTAGTGATACTTCAGCACTGAGGTATGGAGCACTTTTTCTAGGATGAGTTCACCAAATTAATAGTCTTACCTTACACATATATATGTATATATGCATATATACATATATACACACACACATATATATGTATACACACACACACACACACACACATATATATGTATACACACACACACACACACACATATATATGTATACACACACACACACACACATATATATATACACACACACACACACATATATATGTATACACACACACACACACACACATATGTATACACACACACACACACACACATATGGGCTGTTCAGGAAGTATTCGGCCATATAATATGAAAAAAAAGCATTTATGGCTGTATTTTTTCAGGACAACATGTGAGTAAGTGTGTGTGTGTGTGTGTGTGTGTGTGCCTGCACGTGCATGCGTGTATGTCTGTATATATACACATATACACATACACACACATAATTTCATGGAAACAGAAAAGTTAACAAAATGATAAAAGGAGCAAACTGAGTTTATGTGAATGAATTTTAAAGGTGCCGCGTGAGCATCTCAGAGCCTTCTTACATACTTGTAGTGTATTTGGGGTGGATTCGCTCTGTTCCGTGACAGGTGAGACAGGAAGCAATTCACATGCTCATCCTTGACCTGTCCTTCTTTACTCCTGGTGATAAACACGGTTTCCCAAGGGAAGGAAATTCTAAGGGCATTCTCTTTCCAAAGTGTACAAGGAAAAAAAATCTTATAAGTTTTATAAACTTTAGAGAGGAGCTCTTCATGTGTTGACATTTTCATATCTGGATATTTCAATTAAGAAGAAAAAGACTGAATGTAAACTAATCTTATATTTGCACTGTCTGCCAAGCCTCTGCAAACCTATTTTAGTGGGAAATCAAAAAGTCCCAAACTGTGCAGAATGCTTTGCTACTTTTCTTCTTATTAAACATTGTTCTCTCTTTTTAAAAAGGAAAGGGAATCAAGAGAAAAATGTGCAAAAATGGTGTTGCCTACATGGTGTGCACATAACAGCAAATTTTAATGAAACCCAACTGCAAGGGTGCCAAGCAACACGAAACTGTGACATAACCGAAGCCAAACTGTGAAGCAAAAAGGTTTAGGTTGCTTTTAAGTTTAATCTTTAAGGAGTGAGTGAGAAGAGTAAAAGCACACACTAAAGTTGCTTGTAATTTACTTTTCCTTCCAATTACCTTTAAACTATCTTTTATTCCAAAGTATATATGGACTTATATGCATGATGCTACCATTTTTGATAGATTTGGGGAAATTAATTGGGCTTTGGAGCCTGAGGATTTCACGTGGATGGAGAGTGTCTGTTCTTTAACTCAGTGGGTGCTCCCTAGAGCAGAACAGCTGCACCGGGTTGAAAGGCGTTTCTATTGTGCGGTGCTCACTGCCGGCCTGAGACCGGAGCTGAGGGCGGTTGACCAACGCCCTGCTCTGCCTTTATTCTACGCAGGTACACTCTAAATCATCACAGGAAGCCAATTTCTGCTCATTGCCTTCAATTTTCTGTTAATAAAATTAGTGCTACGCTCTCATAGACGGAATGTTAGCTCTGACATAAAAATTCCTCTTAAGACTGGAACATTTTTATTTTAATCACATGGTAAAAGGGACAAGATCTCATGCAATTTGCTGATGATAATCTTCATACAAAACACTGTACAGACTAAAATGGAACTGATGATTCTAAGACGCAGAGCCCACCCGGGGCTTGTTTCATATAAAAGCAATTGCCTTAGTCTTGCAATGTGTAAGATATTTCTTTAAACCCAGTTTGAACTTGTTGCTTTCCATGAGGGGCAGCCATTGTATCCCCTCCTCCTTTAAACGTAATGGGTCTTCTGTGCAAGTTTCTCAACTTTGACAGGAAATATCCCATTCTAAGTCAGAGTTTGTTTTAAATTTATTGAGCACCTATTATGTGCCAAGTATTTTCTCATACCTTGATTTTATTTGATCCTCTCCACCCAGAGATATATCTATTAGCATCACCATATTTAAAGACAGAAGAAAAAGTTTTAGCAAAGTTAAATACACAGTTTAAAGAAAAAAATTAAGTGAAAAAATTAGCATTGGATGGAGCTTTTGTCCAATTTTATAATCTTTCCTAGTTTCATAAACTACTGCCTTTGTCAAGGGATGATTTAGTGGAGTTTGATCTAAACCATAGAGTATCCTTGGGCTGCCCCCAGCAAATCTTTCAAGATACAAACTTAGTACAAAAAAATGAGAGAGAGAGAGAGAGAGAGAGAGAGAGAGAGAGGAAGAGAATGAGGTGGGGGGAGATGGAGGAACAGAGAGAGACACAAGGGGAAGAAAAGAGGGGAAAGAGAAAGGAAGGGAGAGGGAATGGGAGGTGGAGAAAATGGAGAGATAGATGGAAAGATGGCACGGGAAAGAGGTAGGAAGGGAGAGGAAGAGAGAGAGAATGAATAGCAGTGATTGGTTCATACCAGAGACAAACTAACAGCCAGGCCTGAGAGTTAGCCTCTAAGCAGTATCCTCAACAAAGAAAAAAAGCAGGGCCTCAAGTACCCGCCCACTTTGGATATGTGACGTCTCTAAGGGAATACATTACGTCAAATGGTTCTCCGCTGTCTTTCCACTGACCTGGCCTTTGATTGATCAGTGGTGTGTTCTGCAGCTCTTCTCAACGTTAACATGCACAGGAATCACTTGGGTATCTTGTTCAACTGCAGATTCTGCCTCTGGGAGTCCAGAGCCGACCCAGGAGTCTGCATTTCTAACAAGCTCCAGGTGGTGCTGATCCAGGCACCACAGTTTGAATCACAAGGGTGTCGAGGAAAGCATTAGCCAGGGCTTTGGACAGACCAGTACCAGCAACCTAGCTCCACCGTTTCATAGGCGTGTGAATTAAGGTGTCTTTACCCATGAGCTTCTGTTTCCTCATCCGTAAAGTGAAAAGTCTAATAATATTTAATTAGTACTATATGCCAGGCAAGGGTTGTAAAGCCTTTATATAAATGAACTCATTTTATATTTACAATAATCTTATTTTACTATTCGTGATGATGAAGGTGTTCACAAAGAAAGCTTAAATAACCTGCACTAAAGCCAGGGGACTAGTAAGTGGCCGTGAGTGAATTCAGATCCCAGGCAGCTTAGCTCAGGGGCCCACTCATTGTAACTACACTGCAGAGGTCTTGCCCTCATGCGTGTGAAATACCTTAGGGCTCAATAAATCTTAGTTTCACTTTCCTCCCTTCCCTTCTCCTACACCGAGTTTCCTTGTCCTTAAGCAAAATCTACTTAGAAAATTTAGAACCTGATAACTACTTTCTATGATGTGCTTTTGCAATGATCCTCCCTTGCAGACTTTTCTCTAGAGAAAGGCTTCAGTGTGTAGGGGTTTGATTGAATTGCTACTATTGACAGAAGGAATTGCTTTGATCTCTCTTGCATTATTACTTGATCCTTTTGCTTGTTTTCTTTCTAGAGGTGCCAAAAAAAAAAGTCTCAGAAAGATAGAAAATAGCATTTGCTACAGCTATGACCTTATAACTATACAGTGCCTGGAGCAAAATAAAAATCTAAATTTATCAAATATGAAATAGTGGTAGTTTATTTAACAGAGAGATTTGTCAAGGTCTTTTTTAAGTAGTAGGGCTCCCTTGATGTTTTTAATTTTTTTATTAAGACTTTCTAAAAATTAAAAACAATCTTTTTAAAAAAGCAACTATTGTGTTAAAAATTAAAAGCAATAGAAAAGAATACTTTATATACATTAGTTTGCAGATGTAAACCTATTAATATGAAAAGGACCATATAGGAAGGGATGAGTAAATGAAAACTATTTTATAGTCTGTAGTAGAATAGTTTGCTTCAATAAGTAGCTTCAAATATTTCATATTTAAACTTAATTATTTACCTATGGAAGCATGAAAGCTATTTCTCTTCCTATGTATATGCTAAAGAACGATGTGGCACTTCTGATAGCGAGAACTTTCTAGAATCCAGAGTCTATATTTCTGGATATACTTCTCTCATATGTTAGAATTGTTTTGTTTTTTTTTGTTTTCCACAACAAATCTAACTCTTGCCCTATCTGTCACTTGGTAAAGCATACTGTGGAAATTCCCAAATTTCACAGTTAATGCTCTAGGTGTGTTCTAGGTAAATGCTTATGTTTTAGGTAAATGCATATGTGGGGGAAAAGATAATGTGAATGAATCAGGCTGTCATCATCTGATTGGCCTTATGAAAAAGACTAAAAAATAATAAAGAATTTGTCTTTTAGGATTATGGGGTGTTGGGATGGGCTGAGGACTAACAGCATCAGATTTAAAAAATATAAATTTTCAGTAAATTAAAACAGTGTTGTACTGGTGCACGGCTCAACAGACAGGGCCGTGACATACAATAGAACATCCAGATATCAATTTAAATACATAAAAGAATTTGAAATATAAATGGGGGGATCTCAAGTCAGTTGAAAAAATACATATGATTCAATAAATGGGATTGAGACAAGCGGATGTCAGCTGAAAAATGAAAATTGGACCCATAGAGGACATTTTTACCATGTGTAAATCTCTACTAAATCATAGATTTCTCTGCAAAGAGATAAACCATCAAATTTAAAGAGAAGCCATGGAGAATTCACTAAGAAACTGGTGTGGATAGAAAGCGTAGTAGCCTCTTGAAGACTTGTGAGAAAGGAAGGGATTACTCTTTGTACTCCCAGCTCCCTCCCACCGCTGAGCTAGAAGACCTCACGGTAGGCTCTGAATTCTTTCACTTGGGTTGCACCCTTCCCATTTCTTGGAGAGAAACTTTTTCTTTTCATAATTTTTCAATTATTGCTGGTGTGCAATATTATATTAGTTTCAGGTACACAACACAACAATTAGACATTTATATACTTAGACAGTGATCACCCTGATAAATCCAGTACCTAACACCGTACGTAGTTATTAAATGACTACTGACTATATTCCCCATGCTATATACTCTACATCCCCATGACTGTTTTGTAACTACCAATTTGCACCTCCTAATCTCCTCACCCCCTCCCCCAAAAGCCCCCATCCATCAACCATGAAAATGCTTTCTGTATTTATGAACTTGTTTCTGTTTTGTTTGTTTGTCCCATTCTCCAAAGTCTACATTTAAGTGAAATCATATGATAATCGTCTTCTCTGTCTGACTTACTCCACTCAGCACAACACCCTTTAGGTCCATCCGTGGAGCAAATTTTGACTGAGACAGAAAACATTAAAAAGGCCTGTCCTTGAATCAATCTTCTGTTGTCTCTATATTCAAGGTAAATGTTGATGTCCTCATGACCACCAGAACTTTCTGTCAACGTTGCTGTGTTCGATAACCTTATACATTTCTTCTACTCTTCCAAGGTAGAGTCTTCTTAGATTTTAGAAATGAAATGTAACCTAACATTCATCTTGACTACCATTAACACATATGACCACAGTAAGAATTTCAATAGTGATCTGATTCTCTAAGTCATTATCAATCTTAATCTTCTTTGTTCCCAGAGGGGAATGACCTTGTCACAACAAAATACTTGTCTATCTTAACAAACTGAATCAGAAGACCACAGAGCACATGTGGCTGTTTATTTTATTCATGCAAATGATGTTTGTGCAACTATCTGGTTGATGACAACATAGACTATTTGGTCACAACATGTAGAGAGTTGTAAGATGAGGTTGTACATAGACTTTTTCTACCTTTTTAATCTTCTAGAAAATAAAATTCCTGCCCGAATGAACCCTGCTTTCCTTAATGAGTTCACTGTAAGAGTCACTCTGGCCTGCAGTTGTTTGATTAAAAGAGCATAAATTGGGATGTTTGAAGGTTCAGCTGCATTTCCTATTGTAATTTAAATGAAGTCATCTTGGGGTGGTAGACATTACTGATGAGAGCTTATAATGGGATTACTAAAGGTTTCGTGAGTGAACTCAGTTTCACCTAGTTTCCAAGATTATTACATGTCCCTAAAACCATTGATAAAATGAACCATTTTTTTGGAGAATAAACATAGAGGACTGGAGAGTGCTTGAAAATAAGAAAAGCAGATGCAAAACTAAAGTTTAGAACAATGAATAAGAGAACTGGTTGGTTCGAAAAGAAATTACTGCACACATTAAAAACACCTTCCAGTTCATGGAAGTCTAAATTACAGTTGGAAGAATACCAGCTAGTTCCAGAGCACAGAAAAGGTGACAATCTCCTGAACGAGAGTACAATGAATGCTGCCTGGGCTCTCCGGAATCCCTTCCAAATGTATTTCCAAATAAAAGCACTGTGTTTCTCCATTGGATGCCAATAAATGGTAAAACTTAAACTTGGGAACTTACTACCCAGCAATAGCCAAGAGCTCATTTGCAAAACGCCCTGGAAGAATCCTTTTCTCCATGGGACACGAGGGAGAAAAGTTTCTCTTCCTTAAAAGAGTCCTTCACTTTCTTGGACGTTCTACCCATTACCATCAACACTTTGTCTTCATCTCATTGTAACAGAATAGTAATGACTAATAAGTTAAATTATGAAACTATGTAACAGAGTTTCTATATTTCCTTACTACACTAGGTTTCTTCTTTGGTAGTTTTGGGGCTATTTCTTTTCTTTTTCCAAAGTACTTCGGTTGCCCAGGGGTAAGTGATAAGCAAGACCAGAAATCACTGATAGTTAAACTTCAAGCGAGCTTACAGATAGATTCCAGCCAGCACACCTCCTCCCTTCACCAGATGTGGGAAATAAAGCCCAGAAATTTTAGTGTCTTAGCTAAAAATACCCAGCTAGCTAGTGGAGAAAGAGAGCCTGAAGTTCTAATTAGGAAATATATTTGGTTCTTAATAACAACTAATATTTACTGGATACGTTCTTCAAATGACACTGCACTAAATTCTTTACACAAATTTTCACATTATGTTTACAGGTACATGTGCACACACACACACACATAGAGACACACACACACACACATGCGTGCATACACAATGCTCAAGACAGTTGTGAGCATATGCCTTCCTGGGACAATGAGGAATAGAGATCAAGGAATTTGCCCAAATTACATGAGTTCTGAGTGATGGAGCAATGATTTGAACCCAGATCCTATGAGAGATAGAGCAATAAAATTAACAGCATTGCTTTCATCAAGGGCACGCCAGAGAAGGAGGTAAGATAGGCTTGCTAATAATTCCAGCTTAAGCATACAGGACTATCCCCATTTCTTACTCCAGGACACTGGAATTGACCCATGATTGGGAATGCACCCATGACTTTAGCCTCAAAAATACTGCACGTGCAGTAATCCCAGAAGCACACACAAGATGTAAACTATATTGCCATAGTGTCTGCCACACTTATCCAACTCTTCAGTTGATACTGGAAAATTAGCTTCAGTGTCAGTTGTCTTAAACTGAGAAGCTACTCTCTGATACAACAGAACAACAAAAATTTCTCCAAGCCTGGGTTATCTATGGCAGGTTTGGGAAACAGCAGAAAGAGCTTGGACTATCTAGACTTTACCTGAGAAACATTAAGTATTATAGAGAATTTATACTTACAGAGCTAAAGGAACTCTAATCCAAAATGACTTTCTTGAAAGACAAGAAAATTAAGAATTTTTTCCTTCATATCATTATGATGATCATTATGAAAGAAATAATGTTTCTTAATTAGTTCCTAAAACTATACATGGGGTCCCAGACACTGTTGGTTGCCTAACCTACAGTCACTCTCTTCCTCTTCATTTCATATAAACACACAGTAGAGTCTGAAAATGCCAGATACTCATATCTCCAATCTTCTTTGCAGCTAGGAGTAGCCCTGTGGTTTCTGGGTAATAAGCTAAGTCAGACAACACAAGACCTGTCTATGTTAAAAGACCGGTGAGAAAAATGATCTGGACTTGGACCATGGTGGCTTTCACTTTGATTTATGACTGAGCCAGTAAACAAGTGGTGCAGATGACATGCTCTGGATAAGTATAGCAGGACGTGAGCATGCAGTCCAAAGGTCAGTATTTTGTGAAACCCACACAGAATGAGAAACCCACCAGTTCTTAGAACTCAAGAAACTGGAGTCTCAAGTTCATTATATGAATAGATTGAAAGAGAGGCAATGTGGGTTAATGGAGAGACTACCTATTACTTTATAAGGCAACTTCCTGTTGCATCATGCTCACACACTTCCAGGTTCTATTTTTAGCTGCATCTCATAGCATATAAGAGACCTGGTCATAGCCTTTCATGGAAGGGGGAATATTCTTTGGGGGCGGGGAAGAGAATGAGTTGCTCTGGGACACTTGTCCTTTTAGTACTCACGTAACTTACAATTTCTTTTTTTCTTTTTTTTTTTTAATTGGTGAAACAAGAAGATAGTTTATTGAGGGGAAATTACACTCCAAAGAGGTAGAAGCGGGCTTGAGCAAAGAAAGTGGCTCAGGAACCCTACAGTTTCTTAAATGTCTATTTCTTGACAGGCAATGTGACCATGAGCTTCAGAAAAGCAGGGACTATAACTGACACAATCTATAATGCATTGGTCACACCATGCCAGGCATAAAATTTAGCACACTTTTGTTGAATAAATACTTCCAAGGAGATTACTTGAATCCCTGAAGGCTAACACTAAATAGAAGACATTAATTGTATAGCACTTTCTCCAATGGCTCCTTCAGTTTAGTTCTATGGCTTCCCTTTTATAAAAATTGTCTGCTCCCTAGAACCTCCCTTTACTTCCCGTCTGCCTGACCTCCTCAAAACTTCATGCTGTCCAGGGATTCTAATTCCGTGCTTCCTTACATTAGATTATCTTTCCTTAGCACCAGACATAATTTAGAGTTCTGGATCTCCATTAATTATAACCAGCTGACAATAGGTACTTACTAGCTTTTGAATAAATAAATACATGAATGGGTTATTAACTCTGTGACTGTAGCTGGATGGGTCAATAATCTTTGAACTTTGCTTTCTTAATATTTTAAATGGGGGGTTAATCAACAAATCTTCATTTGACAACTCATACACACAACACATCGAATCATTGATATTAAGTATCACTCCATATCAATTTAATTGATTTTGCTTAAATGGTAGATGGAAGTGTCCTTTAAGGGTTTTATTTCTCTCATTGCTTGAAAATGTTTTGAGTTTGTGGGATACAACTGAAGAACCCATTAGTATATATTTAATTGTTAATTAGGTGGTATCTTGGCCTCTGAAGGAATAAGGAAGCTTAACCTAGGATAGCAATTTTGCCACTGGAAGGGAGTTCTTGAAGAAATCTTACATTGCAATTGCCTTGATTTATTGTCATTTTAGTAACTCTGGAATTTAAAAATAATGTATTGATTTTCTATTGCTGCTATACAAACTTTTCACAAACATAACAGCTTAAACAACACAAATTTATTATTATATGGTTGTGGAGATCAGAAGTCTGACAGATCTGACTGGGGTAAAACGCAGGTGACAGCATAACTTCATTTCTTTCTAGAGGCTCTGCTAAGAATCCACTTTCCCACTATTCAATTTGTTTGTAGAAGTTACATTCTTTGTGGTGGCCTTCCACAGTCTTCAAAGGCAGCAATGTCTCCTCTCTTTGACCCTTCTGGTGTCCTCTATCTGACTACACATGGGAAAGAGTCTTGACTTTTAAAAACCTAGGTGATCAGATGAGGCCCACCAAGATAATCCAGCATAATCTCTCATCTCAAAGGCCTTAACCCTAATCATATCAGGAGAGTCCCTTTTGCTGTTTAAGGTATCATTCACACCTTCCAGGAATTAGGACATAGACACCAAGGTGGTGGAAGAAGAGGCATTACTTGGCACTACCACACCAAGATTTCTAGCAACACATTCATTTATGTGCGTGCGACACAAGTTGTCTTTACACAGAGACAGAATATAATAGTTGAGAGGGTACTGGATAGGAATTTGAAGACCTGGGTTCAAATTTCAGATAAATAATCAGAACAGACATTGGAAGCAGAGGAAACAGTGTCATCCAAAAGGTGTGAAAGCATGAAGTGCATTTAGGAAGCATTAAATTATCCAGTTGCACTGGAGTACAGCAGAAGAGTCTTTGGGAGAAATGGGCAGAGGGACTAAATGCCAGCCCATGGATTGGACCATCATCAGAAAGCAACTGAAAGTTATTGAAAGTTAGTGCTAGTATCTACATAGGCACCTTCTAATGGGTCATCTGGCATCAAAATACCTAGAAAACTGGAAAGTAGACAGACGATCTAAACACCATTGCCACCTTCACAGATAGAAGTTTAGACATGGGATAATGATGGTGAAAGTGACAGGAATGGAATACCTGATGAATTAATAGAGCTAAATCGTTATTTCAGTTAGGTGTGAAATAGCTGAACACTCAGCATCATAGTGATAGCTTGAAATCAAGAAGTACGACTATCTCCGGGGCATTAGTATTGACAAATCACATCTGAATGTATTTTTTTCTCTTGATAACATTTTTATGAACATGTAGTTGACATGTATTAGATTCAGATGTACAATGCAATGATTCACATTTATATACCTAGCAAAGTAATCACCATGATAAGTCTAGTAACCATCTGTCACCACACAAAGTTATTATGATATTATTGATAATATTTCCTGTGCTGTACATTACATATCCATGACTTATATTCTAACTTCAAGTTTGTTACCTTTTAATTCTCTTCACCTTTCTTGTCCAACTCTTATCTCCCTCCCCTTAGAGAATCATCAGTTTGTTCTCTGTATCAGTGAGTTTGTATCTGTTTTGTTTATTTCTTTGTTTGAGGGTTTGTTTGTTTTTTGTTTTCCTTAGATTCCACATGTATGTGGAATTATACAGTATTTGTCTTTGCCCGTCTGACTTATTTCACTCAGGATAATACCATCCAGGTCCATCCGTGTTATCACAAATGGCAAGAGTTCATTCTTTATTATGGCAGAATAATATCCTATTATGTATGTAACACATCTTCTATTTTATTGTTAGACTTATTGGGGTGACGTTGGTTAGCAAGAATTACATAGGTTCCAGGTGTGAAATTCTACAGTGGATTGTCACCTTGTTGTATAAAAAGTTCACCACCCATAACACATCTTCTTTATGTATCCATCTATTGATGGACACCAAAGTGGTTTCCATATCTTGGCTATTGTAAAGAATGCTGCAATAAACAGTGCATATTATCTTTTCAAATTAGTGTTTATATTTTCTTCAGATAAATGCCTAGAAATATAATTGCTGGATTGTATGGCAGTTTACATTTTATTTTATGAGGAAACTCCATAGTGTTTTTCATAGTGGCTGCATCAATTTGCAATCCCACCAATAACGTATGAGGGTTCATTTTTCTCTGCATTTTTGCCAACACCTTTTTTTGTTGTCTTTTTTATAATAGCCATTCTGACAGGTATGATGTGATGTATTATTGCGGTTTTGGCTTGCATTTCCCTAATAATTAGCAATGTTAAGAATCTTTTCATGTGTCTGCTGATCAAAAGTCTTCTTTGAAGAAATGTCTATTCAGGTCCTCTGCTCACTTTTTAGTCAGATTG
Organism: Lyroderma lyra; assembly: GCA_004026885.1. NCBI lineage: Eukaryota > Metazoa > Chordata > Mammalia > Chiroptera > Megadermatidae > Lyroderma > Lyroderma lyra. Next base: position 209,453 of record PVJL010000866.1, read on the forward strand.
TTATTTTGATGTTGAGTTGTATGAGTTCTTCATATATTTTGTATGTTAATTCTTCATCAGATATATCATTTCCAAATATCTTCTCCCATTCAGTATATTCCTTTTTTATTTTGTTGATGGTTTCCTTTGCTGTGCAAAAGGTTTTTAGCTTAATGTTGTACCATTTGTTTATATTTATTTTTATTGACTTTGCCAAAGGAGATATATCTACAAAACTATTGCTAAGACCAGCGTCAAAGAATTACTGTTACTAAAGCTCCTATGTTTTTTCTAGGAGTTTTATAGTTTCAGGTCTTACATTTAAGCCTTTAATATATTTTGAGCTTATTTTTGTGTATGGTATAAGAAAGTGGTCCAGTTTTATGTTATTCTATGTATCTATGCAGTTTTTGCAGCACCATTTATTGAAACCATTGCTCCCACTGTGTATCCTTGCCTCTTCTGTCATAGATTAATTGACCATATGGACATGAGCTCTTTATTCTGTTCCATTGATCTGTGTGTCTGTTTTTGTGCCAGTACCATATTATTTTATTTACTATAACTTTGTAGTATCGTTTGAAATCAGCAAGCATGATACCTCCCACTTTATTCTTCTTTCTGAAGATTTTGTTCAATATTTGAGGCATTTTGTGGGTTTACATAAATTTTAGGATTATTTGTTCTAGTTCCATTAAAAATACCATTGGTATTTTGAAGGTATTGCATTGATTCTGTAAATTTCTTTTGGTAGTCTGAACATTTTAATGATTAATTATCCCAATCCATAAACATGTTACATTCTTCCATTTATTTCTGTCATCTTTAATTTCTTTTATTAACACCTTATAGTTTTCACAGTGCAGACTTTTCACCTACTTGGTTAAATTCATGCCTATGTACACTTGATCCTTGATCAATACAGGGGTTAGGGGCATCAATCCCCATTCAGTAAAAAACGTGCATACAACTTTTGATTCCCCAAATCCTTAACTACCCTTGATATCTATGACAGATTGGTTATAGGACCACCCAGAGATATCAAAATCTACAAATGCCCAAGTTCATTATGTAAAATGCATACAGTTGGTCCTCTGCATTCACAGATTTCCAACCATGGATCAAAAACAGTGCCGGTATTTACTAAAAAATTATCCACATATAAGTAGACCCATGCAGTTCAAACCTGTGATGTTCATGGTCAACTGTATTTTTTTATACAATTGTAAATGGGATTATTTTCTTAATTTTTCTTTATGATAGTTTGTTATTAATGTATAGAAATGCAGCAGATTTCTATATATTAATTTTGTATTCTTCAACATTATCAAATACATTTATTCTAATCATTTTTTGTTTGGTTTTTTTAAGATTTTCTATATGTAGTATCATATCTGCAAATATTTACTTCTACCTTTCCAATTTTGGATGTCTTTCATTTCTTGACTACTAAATCTAAGACTTCTAATAGTAGGTAAAATATTAATTAATAAAAGTGGTGAGAATAGGCATCCTTGTCTTATTCCTGTTCCCAGAGGAAAAGATTTCAGCTTTCCAATATTGAGTATAATGTTAGCTGTGGGTTTGTTATATATGGCCTTTATTATGTTGAGATATAATCCCTCTATACTCACTTTGTTGAGAGTTTTTATTGTAAATGGATGATGAGTTTGTCAAATGCTTTTTCAGCATCTATTGAGATGATCATCTGATTCTTATGGTCAATTTTGTTAATGTGGTATCTCATATTGATTGATTTGTGGGTATTAAACCATCATTGCATCCCTGAAATAAATCACACTTGATCGTGGTATAGAATCTTGTTCTTATATAGTTATATGCCATATAATGATGTTTTAGTAAAACACAAACAGCATATACAATGGTAGTCCCATTTAATTCTCATAGAGTTGAAAAATTCTTATCACCTAGCGATTAATCTCATGTTGTTTCATACAATAACATGCTGCACAGTTAAGTACAAGATCTGACAATTAAGTTCTCCAACCTGCCACTGTGCACTTATTTTGGTAGCACTGTACAAACAACTTGGTAAGGTTTTGTAACCTTGGTATACTATGTCTCACAGCTGTGTTCGTGTCAACATGTGGTGGTGTCTTGGTAAGTGATATTCATTATTGTTGTTGCATATTTTTGTGTGCCATCCTGAGAATGTCAGATCTTGAATTAGAGCAATGAACAAACATTAAATTTCTTGTTAAATTTGGCAAGAGTGGAAGTAAAATCACAGGCATGTTAGTCCAGATTTAAGGAAATAATGCCATTAAAAAATGGCAGTAAACAAATGAATTAAACATTTTCGTAAGGAGAAAGAAAGAGTCACTGATGAAGAGATGTCAGGGTGGCCAGTAACAAGCAGAACTGAAGAAAACATTGCAAAAATTCATCAAAGTGTGCGTCAAATTGTGCATCAGAAAAGCATAGCAGACCAAGTAAACATTGAAAGAGAAACAGTTAGAAAAATCTTAACTGAAAATCTTGGCATGAGAAAAGTGTGTGCAAAAATGGTCCTGATGGGGCTCACTAATGAACAAAAGCAAAGAAAAGTTGAAGTTTGCCAAGACCTTTGGAGAGGCAAGACAATGTTTTGAGTTTTCATCACTGGTGATGAAGCATGGGCATACCAGTAGGCCCCTGAAACAAAGTGTCAAAGTGCACAATGGAAGTCAGTCAATTCTCCATAACTAAAAAAGTTCTGTCAGTCCAAATCAAGAGTCAAAATGATGTTGCTAATCTTGTTTGATATCAGAGAAACTGTTCATTATGAATTTGGACAAACAGTCAACCCAGTTTACTATTTGGAAGTGCTGAAAAGTCTGTGTGACAAAGTTAGATAGAAATAATGTGAACGTTTTGCCAACAATTCACGGCTCTCACATCACAATGCACCAGCTTACACAGCACTGTCTGTGAGTGTGTTGTTAGCCGGTACACAACAACTGTATTGGAACACCCTCCCTACTCACCTGATCTGTCGCCCAGTGACTTTTCCTTTTACCTAAAGATAATGGAAATGTTGAAAGGAAGGCATTTTGATGACATTCAGGACAACAGCTCTGATGGTCATTCCAGAAAAAGAGTCCCAAAATTGCTTTGAAGGGTGGACTAGGTGCTGGTGTCAGTGCATAGTCTCCCAAGAGGAACACTTCAAAGATGACCATAGTAATATTCATCAATGAGGTATGTAGCACTTTTTCTAGGATGAGTTTGCAAACTTAATTGTCAGACCTACTAAGGCTACAAGCAATAGCCTATATCATATAGTTTAGATGTGTAGTAGGCCATACTATCTAGGTTCGTGTAAGTGCATTCTAAGTAGGCTGACTAGATGTCCCATTTTAAAAGGGACAGAAAACAACAGTACTGTCCTGTTTCAAACAGTACATGTGGTCAGCCTAAATTCAAGGTGTCAGTAGGCTTACCATATGTACTGTTTGAAACTGGGCAGTACCATTTCTTTCTGTCCCATTGAAGATGGTAGGTCTGGTAAGCCTAATTCTATGATGTTCACACAAGAAAAAAATTGCCTAACAACACATATCCCAGAACATATCTTGGTCATTAAGTGTTGCACGACTGTGTTGTTGAATTCAGTTTGCTAGTATTTAGTTGATCATTTTTGCATCTCTGTTCATTAGGTATATTGGTCTGTAATTTTTTTTAATTGTCTTTTTCTGGTTTTAGTATTAGTGATAATGGCTTCATAGAAAGAGTTTGAAAAAGTCCCTTTCTCTCTATTCTTTGGAATACTTTGAATAGAACAGGTATTAATTCTTTAAGTGTTAGGTAGAATTGACCCGTGAAGCCATCTGGTCCTAGGCTTTTGTTCATTAGGTGTTTTTTCATTATTGATTCAATTTCATTATTAGTAATCAGTCTCTTTAAATTTTCTGTTTCTTTCTGATTCTGTCTTTGAAGGTTATATACTTCTAGAAGTTTACCATTTCTTCTAGGTTGTCTAATTTTTGGAAATGTAATTGTTCATAGTATTCTTTTATGATCCTTTGTATTTCTGTCGTGTCAGGTGTCACTTCTCTTTTATTTCTAATTTTATTTATTTGGGCAACTCTTTTTGTCTTAATGAGTCTGACTAAAGATTTATCAAATTTGTTTATCTTTTCAAAGAAACATCTCTTAGTTTCATTGATCATTTTTAGTATTTTTTAGTCTCTGTTACATTTATTTTCAATTCTGGTCTTTCTTATTTACTTCCTTCTACTAACTGGCCTTTGTTCTTTTTCTAGCATTTTTAGGTGTAAATATACAATGTTTATTTGGAATTTTTTGTTGAGTTTTATAGATAGGTCTATATTGCTATGTACTACCCATCTTAGAATTGCTTTTGCTTCATCTCATAGATTTTGGAATATTGTGCTCCCATTTTCATTTATCTCAGGATTTTTTTTCTCTTTGATATCTTTGTTGACCAATTTGTTGTTTAGTAACATGTTGTTAAGCTTCACGTGTTTCTGTTTTTTTCTGGTTTTCTTTTTGTAATTAATTTCTAGTTTCATGCTATTGTATTTGGAAAAGATACTTGATATGATTTCTATCTTCTTGAACTTACTGAGACTTGTTTTGTGGCCTAATATTTAATTTACACTGGAGAATGTTTCATGTGCACTTTTTAAAAGAATGTAATGCATGTAGTTTTTATATGAAATATTCTGTATATATCTATTAGGTTCAAATGTTCTAAAGTGTTGTTGAAGCCTTACTTATTGATTTTCTGTCTGGATGATTTATCCATTGACATAAGTGAAGTATTAAAGTCCCCTACTATTATCATAATACCATCAATTTCTCCATTTATGTCTGTTAATATTTGCTTTATATATTCAGGTGCTACTAGGTTGGATACATAAATATTTATAAATGTTATATCCTCTTCTTGGATTGGCCTCCTTTTTATTTTTTAATGCCCTTCTTTGCCCTCTTTTATAGTTTTTGTTTTACAGTCTACTTTGTCTGTCTTGTATTGCTACCCTAGATTCATTCTCCTTTTCATTTATGGAATATCGTTCTTCATTCCTCACTTTCAGTTTGTGTATGTCTTTCAATTGGATGTGAGTCTCTTGTAGTTACCATATGTATATAGGTCTTGTTTTTCTTTCTAATCTATTCAGCCACCCTGTGTATTTTGATTGGAACATTTAGTACATTTACATCTAAAGTAATTATTGATAAGTATGTACTCATTGCCATTTTGTTAATTGTTTTCTAAGTTCTTCCTTTTTTTTCTTTTATGTAGTTTTTCCTTGTTCCTTTCTTCTCTTGGTCTCTACCTTTGTGGTTTGCTACTTTCTTTAATGCTTGGGTTCCTTTCTCTTTACTTTTTATGTATCTATTGAAGGTTTTGGTTTGTAGTTACCATGAGATTCATAAATATCAACCTAGAAGTATACCAATACAGCAGTATATTTTAAGTGGATAGACACTTAATTTTGAACATATTCTAAAAGTGCTACATTTTTACTACTTCTGTCATGTTTGATGTTTTTGATGACATATTTTGGATCTGTTTGTTTTGTGTATCTCCTAAGTGCTAATTTTAGTTATAACTGATTTGGTTATTTTTGTCTTTTAACTTTCACACTATTTCTTAGGAGGCTAATTCACTGCATTTACTATATATTTGTCTTTACTTGTGAGGATTTTTCTTTCATATATTTTCTTATTTCTAGCTATGGACTTTCCTTTTCTGCTTAAAGAAAACCCATTAACATTTCTTGTTAAGCCAGTTTAGTGGTGATGAACTTCTTTAAATTTATTTGTCTGGGGAACTCTGTCTCCCTTTCAATTCTAAATGATAACCTTGCTGGGTAGAATATTCTAAATTGTCTTTTCTTTTTGGACTAAATATGTCCTGCCACTCCCTTCTGGCCTGGAAAATTTCTGCTGAGGAACCAGGTGATAAGCCTCATGAGAGATTACCCTTGTGAGTGACTAAGGGTCTTTCTCTTGATGGGTTCAAGATTCTCTCTTTAACTTTTGCCATTTCAATTATATTATATCTTGGAGTGAATCTCTTTGGGTTCCACTTGATTGATACTATGCTTTTTGAAACTGGATATCTTTTCCTTTCCCAGGATAGAAAAATTTTTAACTATTGTTTCTTCAAATAAGTTTTCTCCTCTTTCTCTTTCTTCCTCTTCTAGAACCCTTCTAATACAAATGTTAGTATGCTTTATGTTGTCCTAGAGGTCTCTTACACTATCCTCATTAATTTTATTTCTTTTTGCTATTCTAATTGGGTGATTTACACTATCCTGTTTTATAGACTGCTAATTTATTCTTTGGTATCATCTAATCTGCTGTTGCTTCCCTCTGGTGTATTTTTATTTCAGTTATTGTATTCTTGAGCTCTGATTGGTTCTTTCTTATATTTCCTCTTTTTGTTGTTGTTGTTGTTGTTGTTGTTGAAGTTCTCACTGTGTTCCTCTAATCTTCAGAGTTCAGTGACAACTTTATGACCATCACTTTGAATTCTTTATCAGGTAAATTACTTTTTTTCTATTTCATTAGGGTTTTGTTCTGGGGCTTTATCTTATTCTTTAATTTGGAACATATTTCTTTGTCTCCTCATTTTGTTTGAATTTCTAGGTTTGTGTGAACTAGACAAAATGGCTACCTCTTCTGGTGTGAAAGGTGTAGCCTTGTGTAGTAGCAACCCCTGTCTATAGTGAGTGAGCCAACAGCTTTGGCAGGCCTGCTGGAGCTGGAGCAGGTGCAGCTGAGATGTCATGCTGTGTGCAGTATCAGGGCGTCACTGTCGGAGGGGTTGGCTGCAACTGGAGCTGGTATGAGCCCAGGGCATGCTGGGGCAGCCTTGAAATCAGGCTGGAGGGCTTGGGCTGAGCTTTCTTTTAGCTATCCACGTTGCTAGGCAACGTGAACAATGGTGCTCAGCAGTGCCTCTGATCCAGGAGAGTTCCAGCAGTTCCCCAGCCATTTAGCCAATGCTTCAGAGTTAGTAAGTAGATTTTCTTCACCTAGATATAACCTAGATGCTTTTAAACAACTGGGAGATATTTTTGTTATTGTTGTTTTTGGTTTTATTTTTTGCTGTGCCCCATGGCAGGTAAGTCTGCATGTTAGACCCTCAGTGATAAACCTCCCCACTGTAGTTCACCACATTGGGGTTGGGGTTCCCATGGTTCCCATGTCTCCATCTTTTCTACCCTACTCTCTATGGATCCTCTATTGTTTAATGTTCAGTTAGCCCTCAGTTCTTCTTCAGGAGGAATTGCTCTATATGCTCTATATGTAAGTGTATATCAGGTTTGTTTCTGGTTGAAGGTGAGTTCAGGTAACTCCTACACTGCCATCTTGAACCAGTCCCCCTGAATATAATTTTTTTTATTGCTAAATTTATTGGGGTAACATTGGTTAGTAAAAATTACATAGGTTCCAGGTATACAATTCTACAGTGCATCATCTATATGTTGCATTGTGTTCTACCACCCAGAGTCAGTTCTCTTTCCATCACCATATATAATATTTGACTTGCCCTTCTCGCCACTCCCACCCCACTGATGGTAACCACTAAACTATTCACTGTGTCCACGAGTCCTTGTTTCTTTGTTGCTTTCAGTTTTATATTCTGCATATGCGTGAACTCATATGGTTCTTGGTTTTTTCCGTTTGGCTTATTTTACTAAGCATGGATGGATCTCAAGGTCCATCCATGTTGTCACAAATAGCAGTATTTCATTATTTCTTACAGCTGAGTAATATTCCATTGGGTATATGTACCACAACTTCTTTATCCAGGCTCCTACCAAAGGGCACTTTGGTTGTTTCTATGACTTGGCCATTGTGAACAGCATTGTGATGAACATTGAGGTACATACGTCTTTGTGGACTAAGATTTTTACACTTTCGGGGTAGATATCTAGAAGTGGAATTGCTGGGTCATATGGTAATTTCATTCCCAATTTTCTGAGGACTTTCACACTGTCCTCCATAGCAGTTGTACAAATTTGCATTCCCACCAGCAGTGTATGAAGATTCCTTTTCTCCACATCCTCTCCGGCACTTGTTATTCCTTGTCTTATTGATTATAGCCATTCTAACAGGTGTGAGGTAGTATCTCATTTTGGTTTTGATTTGAATTTCTCTAATAGCTAATGAAGTTGAGCATTTTTTCATCTGTTATCCATTTGTATGTCTTTGTGCGTGAAGTGTCTATTCAGGTCCTCTGCCCACTTTTTAATTGAATTGTTTTATTGTTGTGGATTTATAGGAGTTCTTTATATGTTTTAGATTGAATGTAATTTTTGATGTAATATTTTTAGGAAATGATCTAGGATTTTTTCTCATGTGTCATGTTCATAGTTCCTGAGTAATTTTATTTCAGGGATCCTGTGCTAAATGACTGGAGAACTGAGTTCCACCTAAGTACAAGTAAGAAACAAAGCCTTAGGGAGATCTCTGTAGCTGGAAGGTATATCAATGTCAAGATTTTCCTGGATGTATATCAGGAGAGCTTTGAGGGTGAGAGAGTAATATCAAGCAGTGGGTAAAATACATATCATAGAGAGAAAAGAAGATGAAATATTGGTAGACTGGTTAAGTAAGCACAACTTTAATTTCTACAATTTAAGAAAAAAATATACCAAATTTTAAGATTGCGTTTAAAAGCAATCTGCATGTGAAGTACCAGAACCCAGATTAAAGATCCCTGCTGGAAAAGGTTACATAAATTAGATTTAGTCTGCAAAAATTGACAAGACCCATTCCAAGTGGGACTGTGAAGAATATGATGATGTCTTAGAGACTTCAGCTCTCTGGAATTGGTTTATTCTGACATCCTGTTATTTTCCTGACCTGATATTTCAGAGTTAACTTATCCAGAGAAAAACTGGCCTGCCTCCTCCTTGTGAGCCTTGGCAAGTTTGTAGTCTGTTGGTGGTATGGCCGTCGGCCCAACTCTCATCTAGTGAATGTAGTCGATGACTGTATGTTTTTGGTATGCAGGCCTGTTTATGTGTACCCAAGAAAGAACTTCTACATAAAGGAAAAAGCCTTGAAGGTATTTGAGTCTTACAACGACTGTTAAGTGTGAGGTGGGCTACCTTCTTATTACTGCACAGGTTTCTCTCATTTTGTTAATAAAAGCCAGACTCCCATTTCGATAGTTACTGTGTGGCAAGGATGCGTAAGAGGTGGAGGGCGCAGATGTGGAGAGCTGCAACACTGAATCATGATACTTAGCCTTCGGTACTAATTTTAAATGTTTGTTATTAGAAGATAACGAAAAGTGGCTGAAATCTTTTCTGATGTGTTAATTCTTTGTGGCTCAGGTAAACTGTTTTCCTTAGAGAGCAGTTAACACTCCCATCCTACCATTCTGGAATGAACTCAGAAGTTCAGATGCACACAGCATCTTCAAAAAATGAAACACCTTTAACAACTGAAAAATTGAGTCAAATATCCAGATGTTTGAGCATATGGTGCTCAACATCTCCATATTCATATTCAACTATCTATATTGATTCAAAAAGCTTTCATTGGAACATTTGGAAAATTATGTATAGTTACTACATTTTAGAGCTGACAGTAGAATGAAGATAGTACTGTCCAGTGGTGGGCACAAAGAGAAAGTTGGAGGAGAGTGATGTAAAGTGAGTTTTATTAAATTTTAGTCATGCTTGTTGTTCAGTAGATAGATGTTACGTTCTTAGGTTTTAGTAATTGATTGGCTCGGTCTTTGGAGGCAAAAAATGAAAGACACTGGCCTAAGTTCTCAGAGTCCTTACTTTGCCTCAAAAGGCAGAAATAAAAAAGCTCTTACATTTACCACTAAAATTTGACTTTCCACAGACAAGTATTCATTCTTACAGTATGCATATGAAAACGATTTGGAGTGCCTATCCATGGAAAATGTATTAGCTAAGTTCCTTGGACCTGAAATTAATAGGAGGTCTTTAAGATTAATGAGACTAGAAGTATCATTGCTTCCTTTGGCCGGATCTTCAAGGCACCTTTATGTTCTTAAAACACAGTATATTGCTATGAATCTACTGTGTCTCATCCCTTCAAATGATTTTGTGAATTCTGAAGACCATGAAAACAATAAAAACTAAGGAATGATTCTTTGTTTCTCTGCCACACATATCTAATGTTTGTGTAAATACTCTTAAAGACTAATAATGCAAAGTATATGGAAGTTATATATAGTGATGTTCCTTAAAATTCTAAAACTGAATCAAATAATCTAGGGTAATAGAGTCTATTTTTCTGAAATACTATCAGCTTCAATGCCATTCTTTCAATATTAAGAGCTTAATTCCTAAAATTTTCATACCATCAGTCCTCAGGTATTTATTGGGGATAAAACTATAATAAAGCCTAGGAATGCAGGCCTCTCTTTGAAGCATGTTATTTTCTCTTTCTCTGAATTTACAGTCTAGATGGAGCAACTAGATTCCAATAAAAATGATAGAAAGCACTGAAAGCCTCAGAATTAAGTTCTAAATTGTACATTTTGAATTTCAAAAACTTTTAGATTCTGAAGTAAATGGAAACAATGTTGGAAAATTTTTAGATTCCAAGTTTATTATACATGCTTCTTTCAATATAAAGTGCTAAATGTATACTATTTACACACAGTATGAAGAGTGACAAAATAGCTGGCTAAGTCAGACTCCTAACCCTTCTACTTGCATTAATATCATTTTACCTAAATGATGAATCTCAGTTAAGAATGGTTAGTTCACGGTGGCATCTGTAGTTAGGAAAGACACAAGAAAGGGATTGTCATTTGTTTAGCATTTAAAATCGCCAGGCATTTGCCGTAAGTTTTCTCATTTGGTTCTCATGATCGCCTTATGAAGAGATTTCAGAGAATCACAGAAATGAAATAATTTTTCCAAGATTACATATCTAATAAGTGGAGGGTAAAAATTCAAATCCAGATCTAATTCCAGATCAAGCATTCTATTACGGCTAACTCATGGCAAATTTTCATGTATCATGCTGTATACACATGGTTAAAATTTAATTATCCCATAGTTGAAACGACATTGTGAGACTGACAGAGATGAGATGAAAACAAGTTTAACTTTGCCATTGAGTCAATAAATCATTGTGTCTCAGTCACTTAAACAGAGTGGCCTCTACTTTGTCATTTATAAAAGCAGCTAAGCAGAAAATTTGGGTTGGTTGTTGGGAAAACGCAAGGCTTCCAAATCAAAGGATTGCTTACCTCTCCTCTCAGATAACAAATTATAATGACTAAGACTACCTGTATCCCAAAGGAATAAATGTATCTCCAGCCAAAACCCAAATTCAAATTAACATATTACTCCTGTATTCATTTGATCACATATAAATAAATAACAAATATGAGCTTTTCATCCCTTTTTGACTGTACTACACTTATAAAATTAGAGAAGCAGGAGCATATTATTTTAGATTAAAGTCTCAGATCTTCACATATGATACTTCTTACTATTTTAGAATCTAACTTAAAATTTCTAAGGTGCAATATTTTAAAAACAGTTTTACTTTTTCAATTCTAAAGAAATCTATGTGCACTAGGTTAAAATTTTGCAGGGAATTTGTAAAATAAAGACAAGAAGAATAAAAACTGATTGTATAAAATTAAGATTTAGAGAAAAAGATCTTAAAATGTAGAAATCGTTCCCTGAGATGAAGGCTCCTATCAATCAATTGTCTAATGTGTCAATAGAACAGTAAGAATTTAATAGGGAATACTCATTATTAAGAGTATTCGTCTACCCATCATTTATACTACTTATTCTACTACTAAAATGAAAGAAATCTTTTACTTCTATTTTGACAATATCTTTTCCATTTCCCAAACTTTTAAAATGCTTTATAAATGAAGACTAATTTCCTGTCTCAGAGTTAACAAATTTTGCCAAAAAAAACCCTGAGTCTAAAATAAAATAATAATACCATAAGGCGGAAAGAGACCTAAATGAGTGACTTTCCCTTACCCTAGCCCTGTCTAGTCATTCTCCTCCACCCAGACCAGCCTTCTTCACCCATATTCCTCTGGTTATCCCATTCACAGCATACCCTATTCTGAGCCTACACAGGTAACTCATTTCTGGCTCAGTACAGTTTTTTGCTTTTATAATTCAAAGATGCCTCAAATTTCAGTCTCACCCTCGTTTTTCCTGTTGATTGGTCTTAAAGTAATTTAAGACATTTATGCCTGCATCTTAAACTCCAACAACAGATTACTATTTCTAATCTCAAGAGCTCCCTTTCTAGTTTAACAGATACTCTTGCTTTGAATTGGGAAATGTACTGTCTACATCTAACACTGTCTCATTCATGTTACCTGCAAAAAGAATTGCTCCATGAGTTCTCCCCTAAAACAGACCTACAAACTCAATTCTTACAATTTTGTGCAGCATAAAAATTCAAGTATTGTGATAGGATCTTTGTGTTGTTTCTTTTTCTTTTAACTGTGGGTGGTATCCCTCATACTTTTATTATAAACTCTAGTGGTGAGGGTGTGGTTAGCTATGTGGATTTTAAATGTAATATAGGTCAATTCTGAAGACATGTTCTATTTATTTATGTTTATTTTATTTATACCTCATCGCACTTTGTCGCCAAAGTCCCAGAGCCTACAACAGGGGTGTCCAATCTTTTGGCTTCCCTGGGCCACATTGGAAGAAGAAGGATTGTCTTAAGCTACACATAAAATACACTAACATTAATAATAGCTGATAAGCTAAAAAAAACATTACAGAAGAATCTCATAATATTTTAAGAAAAGTTTACAGATTTGTGTTGGGCCAGATTCAAAGCTGTTCTGGGCTGTATGCTGCCCACAGGCCACGGGTTAAACAATCTTAGCTTACAAGGACATCGGGATATGTGTGTGTGTGTGTGTGTGTGTGTGTGTGTGTGTGTATATACATATATATATATATATATATTAGCAATATGAGTGTGTATATATATATATACATATATATATATATGTATATATATATATTAGCAATATGAGAGTAAACATAAGTGAGAAAGATGAAAACAAACCAAGAGTGCTTAGGAATGAAGTTATAAAACTGTAAACCATAAAGACCATTACTACAGGACTATAATTGTGGCTCTATGCTGTCTTATGAGCCAAAGCTTGGGAAGAGAGAAGAAGCTAGTTATTAAACACCCATTCTTCTGTGTTATAAAATTAAATAGAAAGAATTATAAAGATCTCAGAAGAAGACTGTAAGTTGGAACCCCGTGGAGCATAATCAGCACTGTCAACAACAACCTTACACAATATATGACGTTTCCAATAAAACTTTTCCTATGTTAGTCCTAAATAAAAGCCAAAGGCATCCCAACAGAATATATTGATCTCTGCAGTCCAATTTAATACACATATAAATTTTACACTATCTGGAAGATTGGCCTTTGAATGCAACAGACTTCACATGGGAGTGCTATTACAAACAGTAGAAATACAGTGATTAGTGTGTACCGCAGTTGATTGCTGTACATTTTTGTCTTTTTACTGTCTCCATGATAAGGTCTGTAGTGTAGGTTTACAATGTAAGCTTCATAGAGAGTAGTGTCTACATCTTATATTTAACACGGACAGACTGTTATATGTTAAGAAGACACATAGTTGACATTGTGAAGTATTTTCCAATTGCCTGGATTTTTAGGCTATAATATTACGTCCTTAAGAGAGTTCACATGATAGTCTAGTAATCTAACAGGTCAAAAATATTATCATAGATGGGTTTGCTTAAACAGGCAAAGACAAGAAACTCACAAACTTCCTGTTAATACACACAGGAAAAAAGGTAATGTGGTGTTTCTAAAATACTTTCAATGTTACAGGGACATGTTAAAAACACACAATGTCTGGGAAGGCCTCGTCTTTCCTGATGAAATCTACAGAGGTAGGCCAGGATAGGAGATTCCTGTTTCTAACTTGAAAACTGGAATAGATTTTTAATTTATGATTGAAAAAACTGAGGTCACCTTTGAACAGCTTAGGTAAATTAGATCGCCCCCAAGTCACACTTGAAAAGCACCACAACCACCACCATCAGTTTCAATTTGTAAAATGGAGCCAGTGAAATAGTCGCTAGGGGCACATTCACACACCTAGCCCTTAAATTATGCATAAATAAGAACCACCAACACCTCCAGCAAGCAAATTAATTTCCAAGTGTGAGGATTTCTATTGAGAATACTCTGTTCAAAAGTTCAACTCAGCAATACCAGCAGCACTATACTAATGAATCAACTCTAAAACCACAATAGAAATGGAACACAGATCAGTGTTTTGTTATGGCCAATATTTCTCTATGTAAGATGCCTGGAGTCTACTAAAGTGTACGTCTCTAAAAGAGTTTAGTGAATTTAACTTTCTAATATCAGATACTGTGTGTTCAAAGGGCCAAGAAAACCCAGAAGAGAGTAACTAATGTAATTCAAGTTAAAATTCTTAATTTCCTTCCCTTCTCTAACAAAACTTACAAGAACGTTATAAGAAAAAATATCAATTGCACAGAGGTTTCGATGGTAGCAATGGGTCTACGAATGCTCATTAAATTAGTTCTATAAATCAGACTCTACAGAACAACTCTGAAAGCAGACCTTATCTTATCCAAACTCCACTGTATATATTTAAAATCTCGTAAGATTCCATTACTTACGTTGTATATTGTATTAAGTAAGTCCATTTAAAGTATACACTTTAGCTTCCTTAAGTCAATGTTTTTACAAGTTCATGACCATGATAAAATATATTGCTTTTTAGAACAAATATCTTTTATGCCTGTCATAACTACTTTCTACCAATTAAATTACACCAACATTTATAGGACAAAGTTCTCTAGAAACACGACTGTGTTTAATGCTTGCAGTGACACCTACTGGTTCTGACATACACCTAATTCTTAATGATGCTTGAAAATAATAGTATAGATCTGTATTTTTACCCTCAGGTCCTGAATACCCTATGCACCACAAATTCTTCCTCTTTAGCAGCTCTCATTGCAGTGATTTTTGGTAACATAAACTACATACAAATAACCTTTTCTTTTTGAGGATAAGGATTTGGCATGCAGTAGTTCCTCTTATCTTTGTGGAGTATAATGAAGAAATGCCCTTTTTGTGAATAACAGATTGTCACAAATTGTTTCATTTATGCTTATGCAAAACCAGATGTCTCTTCTTAGTCAAGATGCTCAAGAGAGATGGTGTTTCTGACAAATTCAGGAGAAAATAAAGAGAAAAAAAATGCCTTTTTTTTTTTTTAACGAATTGCAGATTTACAGGATGATGTGACCATTCTATGACCAGGGCATTCCCTGATTTTGAACTCTCATTAGTCTCTGGTCTATATTACAACACTAACAAATTGTTCATATGTTCTTTCGTTGTGACTGATATTAATTATAATAGAGCCCATTTTTTAATCATCTGCAAAAAGCTGGGAATATAGTAAACTGCACATAATGACTTCAACCCTCATAATGAGCCTTCAAGTTAGGCACTATTATCTATTTCTCAGATAAGGTAACTGACTCAGAGAAGTCAGATACAAGGTAATCCATCTTGACAAAGGTAGGATTCTAAATCCAATCTGTCTTGAGTTGCAAACATTTTCTTCCATTATGACACATACATTTGTTATCAGAAAGTTTTTTCTATCCAAACTCCAGCAATAGTGGCTGATAGGATCATTTCATTCTCTGTAGAGTACACCCATCCCTTCCCACAAACAATGACACCTTTCTAAAAAGTGACTGCTCCACTCCCTGGACCAGTCAGCACATTTTCAGAAATATTATCCTGCTTTTGCCTAAAAGTTAAAGTTCCCACAGGGTGGTGGACATACTGTAATTTTGTTGGCAGTATGATATGACAGCTTCTGGTCATCGAGCCTGTTTTGTGGCTCCTCACTGCTACAGCAGTGGTTTGCCAAGAGAGCTTATAAGCTATCTGCCAATCTGTTTCATGCTCCAATGATCGATACACGCCATCATGTTTGTCAAAACTCAAAGCTTGTACGACACCAAGACTCAGCCCTAATGTACCCTGCGGACTTAGGTGGTAACTATGTGTCAGTGTTGCTTCAGCAATGTACCCATGTACCTGGGTGGTGTGGGATCTTGCTAGAGGGGGAGCTTGTGCCTGCGTGGGGATAGGAGATATAAGAGAAATCTCTGTATTTCTACTAATTTTGCTGTGAACCTGAAGTGGCTCTAAAAAAGAAAGTTTATTAATTAGGGGGGAAAAATTACCCATGCCTGGCCCACCCTAGCCAATTAATTCAGAAACTCTGGGAGTCAAAGATTGGTATTCATGTCAAGTGACTCTCATGTGTAGCCGGAATTAAAAGTGGCTGTGATTTGTGCCTGTGCACAAGGAGTGCCTCTGGCTCTCAGCTTGCTAAGTCTGTCCTACTCACAGACACTCAGGAGTCATTGCCGTGGGGATTGCTCAGCTTCAGTTTCCCTTGAATTGTCATGATACTTACACTGTTTCATGTGATTTTCTATATAATAATAAATCCAGGTCCCTAGAACATGACCAGGCACGCACCTAACGTAGCATTACAACTACCCACCGCACTTCTGAGCCTTTGCCCCAGAGCCCCTGCTTGATATGGAAGAGGCAGTGTTTGGATCAGATACTGGCATATTTTGGGGGGCCCGCTGAGAATTAGATGAGAGTTGCCAACCACACCTCTGTGGGTTTGATTTCAGGTCCCAAATTAGGCTTTGGATGTCAGGTCAGCCTATAGCTCTCGTCTCCTCTGTCGCCATCATCTTTTGTCAAGTCTGTATCGGCGTGTGTTTCTAGAGATCAGGACCTTCCTTCAGTGGGTTTTTCCTGTGGAAGTCCTTGGTGTGCTGCTTCCTCTACTGTTGGCCTAGTAAATATTCATTCCTGCTTTAGCATTCATAACAGCGTCCATGGACCTCAGTACTACAGACCTCCCACGACCTCTGTGCACAGTCTCCATGCATGTAGCCCTGCCTCCGGGGCATGGCTGAGCCCACGGTCCTACTGCCTTTTACTGGACTGCAAGCCCCACCGAAGGCAGAGGACACACCTATTTATTTCTACCACCTGGTACTGTGCCTGATAAACCTAACTAGAATTTTAAATATTGTAAATGAGTAAGTTAGTCTTTTCTTCCCAAGGTTCTGAAATACGTTTATAAAATTCACACTAGCTACTGCTATTATCATCGGAATGGACTTGGGCTGGGTTTTTGTTTTTTTTTTCCAATTTGTGGCAGTAAGAGTTTCTACTAAGTTCCTCCTGTGCTTCACTCGAGCACTCTTTTGGCCAACATCAAATCGTAAGATAGTGACATAAACTGTTCAGTTACATAAATTATTTGGTGTCCTTAGCACCTCATTCTAAGCAATCAAATGGTGCGCCTGAGGGCCGTAATGCCATTTTATTAAGCAGTTCATTTAATTTGGGAATAAATGATAAATTATTCTCCCATGGGAAAAGAGGTTCTTTTTTAAGTCAGAGATGGTACCTGACCACCTCCATGAATGACGTCAACTACTGTGTAGAGCTTATTATATACAAGTTACCTCCTTGTAACATGGCACTTCTATAACACAGGTTCTCGCTAACAATGGTTCAAGAATTGGGGGAAACCCTCATATAACACGGCATCCTAGAACACAGTTTCACTCTAATGTGGTTTGAGAATTAGAGAAATCCCTGTACAACACGGAGCGTTATAAGAGCTTTTAAGAGCACAAAAAAAAAAAAAATCTTATTTGAAATTAGGGAAGAAGAAAACATTATTTAATACATATTAATATGTTGTACTTTTAGTGAAATTTGCTTTAATAAAGATATTTCCCTTAATTATAAAAATATAATTGTATGGTTTTTTAATTTTTGGAAACTAACCCCCTATTTTGTACCAGATCTTTGTTTCATATAACATGAATCTTCATGACACGGCATTTTTAGGAACCTAACAGTCATGTTATATGGGAGTTCCCTGTGTTTTTATAATAAGATTTATGTGGCAGTTACAGGGTATGTGACAATAATGACAATTATTATGGTTATTATTATCATTGACATTTTCTTCTCTACAAAACACTTTTAAATAATGTTTTTCCCTACAATTTAAATATGAAATTTGTCATTAATCTGTGTTGTATTTGGAAAAGTTTGCTATCTGCACCATCAGCCAATAGTCTTTCATTCCTAAAGAATACATTGTTTAAAAGTGAATTGGCCACCATAGCTCAGAAACTATTTTGGTTATGTAAAGAAAGCTTTAATAATGCAAACTGTGTATATTTATCTTCTGTGTCAGTCAACTAATATCCAAAGAGCGCCATTATGTTTTACAAATGTTTTAGGAGGGATGGATAATCTTAGGTCAGCTTAACCACAAGGTCTATATAATTTACTCCAACATCCTTATTCTCAGGGAATTTTGTAATTTTTACCTCGGCACTAGGAAAGCATGATCAAGTCAACTCTACTTGATATAGAAGGAGTAGACTTTGGATCACATACTGGCATAGTTAATCTGTCAAAGACGGTTTTAATGCCCTCTAAATAGAAGATTAATCTTTTGGAATAGGAATGATGCAGCCAGACAGACCAGACATTTGTTTCTGTCTGTTAGGGGCTGTGATTGTTTAAATACAATCTAAGAAAACGTCTAATAATGAGTACTTGCTGGGGTGATGAAAGTTCCTGTAGCGCTTCCAGGGTTGATTTGAATTTCAGCCTGATGTCAGATGCTGGTGGGGTCCTATTATGCCATTTTAGAAAACATTTTCTGTGTGCCTAATTTGGTATACATTTGAATGTATATATGTACACACGTAAATGTTTGTGCTTGTTACTTAAGGTATTTCAAGTAAGCTTTGAAACATTGGAACCATCTGATTTGTATTTTTCAACAAGAACCAACATTTGTATTTATTTATGGAAACATTTTTGGCAAAAGACTTTGTATTAAATTATAATAAGAAGCTTTCTCTATCACCCTAGGGAATCTGGCAATCAGCCTACCTCCTACCCAGATCAGTCCTCCCCACCTACCCTTGCCTGTCCCCACCCCCAAAATGCATCACTTGAAGCTGTCATCTTGCCTGGAGCTGGTGTTGAGGAGAAACAGAACATTGAATAAAGCAGTTATACATTGACGTGGCTGTGATCGCCATGACCTCCCAGGTCGCCGAGCATTCTGCAGTTTGACCATCCATCTGTCATTTGAGTAGATCTAGTTTTATTTCCTGTAAAATGGACACAAATATAGGAGGGCTGTCTGGAAAGTATCCAGCTATGCAATGTGAAAAATAGAGGCACTTATGGCTGAATTTTTTCTGGACAGCTCTCACATTTTATATTTATATTTTATATCTTAAAATTGAATAACACCCAAGACAGTGTGCACAATTATTCTTATGCCCTAAGGCTCAGAGTGCCATGCTCCTGTCAATCTTTACATGTCCTTATCTAACCCAACTTATCTTTCCAGTCTAAATTGGATCTATTGCTCCTTTCCCAAATGAACACTGTGGCTTAAAATTTGTAATTATCATTAATTACTACCACTAAGACTATAACAATAATATAATAATAATAAATGCTTATCATCTTTGAAGCAATACCATGATTTAGGTGCACACACTCTGTACATCCATTAATTCCTTAACTGTCAAAATTCCAACAGGGAAGTATTATTTTGAAGTCCATTTCACAGAGGGTGATTCTAGGAATTACAGAGGTTAAAGTTACTTGTCTAGGATCACACAATTAGAAAGTGACAAAACAGGCAACTTCTATGAGCTTTCTTATATTCCAGTGGAGCCATAAATAATTCAACCATTCTAGATTTCTCAGTGTCTAGTAAAGATGAATAACAAATTGCCTATGACCCAGCAATTTGGCTTCTAGGTAAACATGCTCCAGAAATAAGAAAATATGTCCATGATTGTTTATTGTAGCATTTCTCACAATAGTAAAATTTGGAAGCTATTCAAATCTTTAATTTTGCAAGACAGAATTAAAAAAAAATTAATCTCAACTTAAAGGAATAAACAATTTATAGCTCTCAAAATACATATGTTCAATTTTAAAAAACCAAGTTGCAGAATCACATATGTGAATATATGAAAACAGAGCCTAGATATGCTCTGAATTTATGACAGGGGCGACTTTTGGTGCAGGACAGGAAAATTTTTTTCTCCACAGATGTGAGAAAACCGATTTCATCTTTGTAATGTTGAATCATTTAGGCATATAAAAAGTACCTAAAGCAAAAATTACAAATATATCATCATTTATTAATTCTGGGTACAGGAGTTCTAGACTGTTCCCTTTTTTAAAAAAGAGGAGAAAATTATCTTATGGTTTCCTATTTTAAAATTTTATTTTATTTTGCAATAGGCTGTGCTACTCCTGATGAGTGATTTTAACATTTTGTTTTTAAATAAATAAATTTAAGTTGATTTTGTTGAGACTTCATAGCTAAACCCAAAGATAATTAAAGAAGTAGGCAAAAATTTATTGGCTTATAAATTAAGATTAAGCATTTTATTCTAGGTTTTGAATAAAAGCTAGAAGTTTAGAACAATAAGAAAATAAAATATTCTAAACATTTTTAAAATACATTTTTATATCTATAGTAAAACAGTTTTTCCTGTGTCCTTGTTAATAAAACAATAATAATATACACTGAATTGTGACCAAACATTGTGCTAATTGTTTTACATGTGGTTTATCATATAATTTCCATAATAACCTAAAAAAAAAGAAACTTTTATGTTCATCTAAAGAGGGTACAATTTTTTGCTTTTGTGAAGTGAAGATACTCATAGCTAGTTTGTAGATATGTTGTAAAGATTAAATTGATGTGTATAATGGTGCTTACACAAAACAAGCTAATATTATTGATTTGAAAACAAGGAGATTAAGGCAAAAGAACTAGCCTGAAGGCACAGAGCTAGTGAGAATTGGCCTCAGGATCAATCAGGACTCAGCAACCATGCTTAGCCACTGTTAGGAAGATCACCATTTACCTGTTTGCTCTATTTGTGCTTAGCAACAAAATAACAGTTTTTGTGTATTAGATTCACAAGTTCCTAATATTTTATTTAAAAATACACAGAGTTGGTGAGGTTGAGAGAAGCTAGGCACTCAGGGGGAGGAGTATAAATATATTGGCATGATTTCTTGGGTGGGCAACTTAACAATGTCTATGAAAATTCAAAATTTACATATCTTTTGGCCCAATAAGTTTCCTTCAGATTTTCTGCCATTATTGTGTAATTGCACAAGGATACACACTGTGTCATTTTAGTAGCAAAATATTGGAAACAACATCGATGACCATCAATAAAGGATTGGTTTTAAAGCATGATACATTCATACAACAAAATACTCTGTAACCATTAAAAACAAAAAGACACACCTGTGATGCTAATATAGAATTACCTCTATTGTATTTCACTAACTTAAAAAAATGAGATGACAAAGAATATATAGCATGCTGGCATTTGTGTAAAAACAATTGGAAGTACTTATTTTTTTGGTATGCATGTCTTTTATTTGTCTCTAGAAATACACTTAGGAAACTAAGGGGTTTCCTTTGACTGGAAGAACCACATCAACAGGAATCAAGGGTTGGAGGCAAATGCACTTTTAATTCTACCATTTTTGTCACTTCCCATTTTTGCCATGTGCATGCCTTAGTTTTGTAAAAATTAAAAATAAATAAAACACAAACCCCCCCACAAAAAGTGATTTTACATAATATCACCTATTTCAATGCTACATGAAAATACTCTGTATCTGAAGTCAGCGTTACTCTATTATTTCTTCTCACATAGTAAGATACAGACTGGGACAACCTTAGCAAGGCATCAAGTGTGCCTAGAAGAAGGTTGGGAGGGGGCTGGGGCTGGGGTGACAGAGGCAGGAGGACATAGCTTTACCTGTATAAAAGAAGGTGTGAATGGAAATCGTGAACTCTCCCCGGAGTTTAATCTCAACCCCAGCCCAGAGTCCAGATGCATAAAAAATGGCACGCGGATGACAGTGTTGGAACTTGCAGCTGCGGAGGCAGCAGTCATGGAAAGAGCACCTGGGGACAAGTAAACGGAGTGGAGGTGTCCTCGCAGCGTGCTGCCTCTCATAGCTTGAAGCAGGTTTCCGGATGATTTCGACAAAAATACAAGACATACCTGATGCGTCTATAGCTGGGAGCTCGTAGACCAGATGGCCTGAAACTGGACACTGAACGGCCTTATTTGTAGTGTCAGATAACATGGAGAACAACATAAAAGGTCCAGGGAAATTTTGTGAGCATCCTTCCATCCCTCAGCGTTCCTCTCGAAGTGACAGCATAGGGAGGAGATGCGGTGGTGCAGTGGAGCTGATGTTGCAGGAGCCCCGGTCGTGTGCGCCAGCCATGCAGCTGAACTTGGTACCATTGATGCCTGTGCTGCCTTTGAGAGACAGTGATGTCAGCCATGCAATCATATTCCCTAATAGCACGCAAAAGTCATCATGATTTTTTTTCTTATTGCTTTAAATTTGCCTCCACCTGAAAATATAAAGAATTTCTTGAGTAGAGGTCAAGGAAAACACGTCTTTATTTGGAAGCTATAGGGATGCAAGCTTGCCCTACGCACGGGTGCCCGTGGCCCAGGAAGGCGGTGAATACGGCCCAACGCCAATCTGTGAACTTTCTTAAAACATTGTGAGATGTTTTTGTGATCGTTTTTATAGCTCATCGGCTATCGTTAGTGTTAGTGTGTTGTATGTGTGGCCCAAGACAATTCTTCTTCTTCCCATGTGGCCCAGGGAAGCCACAAGACTGGACACCCCCATGAGAGAACAATGATAAGTAATGATGGGAGAGTTAGGGATTTGGCTGTTTCTAGACAGCAGGAGTTAACGCTGCTGTTTACAGCAACACTGGGATAAGCAATGCTTTTTGCATTTACATGATGTATATTCTACAGAAACCTGGCTTTTTGATAAATCCTACAAATATTTCATTTTGCCAATATCAGAAATGGCCAATTCCAAAAGTGTACTGGGGGTGGGGGGGAGGAGGAAAGGAGAGAGGATGAGAGAGAGAAAGGGGAGAGAGAGAGAGAGAGAGAGAGAGAGAGATTCAGAGAGAGAGAGAGAGAGTCAGAAAGAGAGAGAGAGAGAGAGAGAAGACAATGAAAAGCAACTGAATAAGGCCTATTCTTAGAGTGGGGAGAAAAGAATTTTGCCAAAAAAAAAAATGCTGAAGTAAATAAACAACTTTCAGTTAAGTTTAAGAACAAAACTTTTAACTCTCCTGATAACTTAAAATATTTGCTGATAACAAGTACACGTCAGTTGACTTTTCTTTCTTTTCTTTACAAATCCCCCAGTTATTCTTAGTGATTTTCCATCTCCTACACTTTTGGTAATTGCAGCCCCTCAGTTTCACTTTACTGGTGCTTGGGAATTTCGTTCATTTATATTACTTCTCCAAAGAAATTATGAAAACTTTACAAGCCTTGTCCCAGATCCTAACTTTTTGAACCATCTGCCAAATTAATTTCACTTATCAAGCTCCTTTGTTTATTCGTTTAAGATGCTATACTGAGAGTCGATCAGACTGATTCTTTTTCTCAAAGAAACACAGATTGAGTTTTCACAGATGTTCAGATGTTTTAATTTCCAAGAGTTTGCAATTCCCACTTGGCTTTAATGAGTTCATTCCGTAATGCTGGCTTTTACTAGATAGTATACGTTCTCACGCTTGGTTTTGTAGCCCTGAACCACAAAGAGTACTAGAAAGGAGAGGCAGTGGGAATGGAATTCTCACAAGCGTTCAGATGTGGGAACATTCTTAGCTGGGGGGTGGGACATGAGTGGGGTGAGAAATAAGAAAACATCTCAGAAAGTCAACTCTCCACTATGGAATTTAGCAGCTTGCCTCTTACAAACAAATGCTAAATTTACTTTACTATTTGGAACAATCTTTAATTATGAGTAATGGCATTTTGTCTTTACTAGGTATCTGCTTGACAAAATTTTAAGTGAAAATGTAAGCTTTAGTATTTGCAGATTCTGTTTTTAGACTAAGTCAGATCAAATCAAATAGAATCGAATTTAAAAGTTCAGGTACAACCTTTGTAGTCTTACATCAATGCCATACTCTTCAGGGATAGAATTAATGCTGTTTGCTTTCACATGTCCATAACTCAGCAATTATTTTGGTTATTATTCTAATGTCTCAGGTATAATCATTCATAAAATATTAAATAAGATTTTTATTATCCTAGGAGATACTATGCTCAGGATCCTGCTGGGATGGAATTGATTCATGGAGACCAACATGAAAATCCATGCTTGATATAATATGATATAGTATGGAATAACAGGTGTAAAATACGGAATTACCAATCACTATAAATGGGTGTTCTAGGTTTTATGATCTACTATACATTATAATCACTTAGGTAAGATTTTTATTGTTAGCCTTATTTTTTTTTTTTTGTTAGCCTTTCAAGCTATTTTCAGGTGTAAATCCAAGACTGGTTAGAGTTGGAATAAACACATGAAGGAACTGAATAAATTTTTTCAGGATAAAAGAAAAAAAGTAGGAAGACTTTCTAATCATTTTATACTCTCTTAAACTCTGGCTCAGATATAATTACTGGACATTATTTTGTGGTCTGCTTTGTTCTTGGCTTTTTGACATTTCACTCCCCCTACCCCAACTCTGCCTAGCCAGAAAATGGTACCTAGAAATGTTGGATAAGCCACTTGCTTCTGAACTCTAAACTGTAGGAAACGATACAAAGTAAAGAGATTTGGGTGACAAAGGGCTACTAAAACTTCCAGTTATTTAGAGTAATTCATGCTTAAGCAAAGTAACAGTTTAATGGTGTTACTTCTTTCATCTGAGTCTATTGTTTTAGATGGCCACGTCTCTTATCTAAGGGCTGTCCGGAAAAAATCCAGCCATAGAGTGTATAAATGCCCCTATTTTTCATATTATGGGGCTGGATACTTTCTGGACAGCCCTCATATGTCAAAATCCAGAGGATAAGATGCAGCAACCCTTCCTGATAACACTCAGAAAATCATCCTGGACATAATGTAGAATGCCTTTCTTAAACCAGTTGCCAAAACCCTAATTGTAATGAAAGCCAAGAGGCATTCTCAGTAATTGGAGAAAAATGACAAGGAGATGTGCTGTCCTGGTGTGCTGGTGGCTCTCAGCTAAGATCCTGGCAGAAAACAGATGACACACTCAAGCTGGGTAACGGGGTAGGAGAAACACCACAGGATTCAGCAGCCTCCTAAGTTAGCACCAGCAGGGAGACGTGAGCACGTATGAGGTTGAAGGATCAAGTGGGGTTGGGGGGACCCTTCCCCAGCACTGGGATGGGGTAGCTATGTGGACGGGACTCAATAGAAGCTGCAGCCTTCGGCAGGACACAGCCCAGGCAGCAGCTGAGCGGGGAGGAGGAGTGACCATACGTGTATTCCCCCCACTTTCCTCCCACTTTGATTTTCTGCCAATGCCCTCTTTGGCTGGATCTAACGGAAAGCAGAAGGCGAGGAAGCCCTACGGAGGCGAGCCTTGCAGGTGTGTCTGCAGGGACGCAGGGTGGGGTGCAGAGCGGGGCGGGGGGCTCTGGGGGGTGCAAGACAGACATTCTGCTCACCCAGTTCGCCCACGTGGTAAAGGGTGAAGCCAGGTACAGAAGAGAAATCTGGATTCAGAACCGGAGCTTTCAATGACCACAGGTACTGCCCCTCCCTAATCTCGAAATTACATTTTGGATGTTCCAGAGGGGAAAGGGACTCCAATCTTGGTGGCAGCAAACACCATAAATGCCGAAATCCTAAAATACAGAGGAATAATTTTTAAAATGCATAGGGGCTATGTAAAGAAAATATTTACTGAAGGAATATAAAACATCACTTAAATAAATGGGGAAGGAAAGCACATTCCTAAATTGGAATATTTCAAATGCGTCCTTTCTTCCTAAATCAATTCAGGACTTAGCCTAATCCCAGTTAAGTTCCTCATAGTATTCTCTAAATTTAAATTTATCTTTAAGGTGCTTTGAAAGAACACTGCCCCCCCCCCCAAATACATACATAGCTAAGACTTTTTTCCCCCTAAACATTATTGAAGAAGGTCCTTGCCCACTGAATTGGGAAACTTAATAAAATGATATCTCAACTCTAAGACATATGTTTTTCCCCATCAAATTAGCAGGATTTCCCCACCCTGTTTTGTTCGAAATCTCCAGCACAGAGTAGAGATCGTGCTCACAGCTGCTGGGGGTGTGAATTGGTACAAGCATCATCAGGTGCAGCCTGATAATAGAAATAGAAACCTTCAATATGTTCATAATTTTGGCCCAGTAATTCAACATTTAGTAACTTCACCTTAGTAGCTAGTTAGACTACACAGTGATCTATCTAGACAAATCCTCATAGTATTATGATAGCTTTTTAAAGTAAACAACATAAATATGCAATAATATAAAATTTGTTAAATCATGGAAAAGTCCTAAGATGCCTTGTGGATTCCAAGGGCGTTTGTTTAAAAATATTGAATAGAATAAAAATATGAGAACACTAAAATAGAATTTTAAATTTTATAAAGGTTTAAAATAGTTATATGAATACTTTAGGCATATATTAATATTAATGTAGTATTACGTACTCATAGAATTGTGTTATATATGAATAATATTTAATTGTATATGGAATATATTTATATATGTAAAATATTATATGATTGGATTCTAAAAATTGTCTCTTTTCTTAAGCATGCACAGGGAAATGGGGGTGAGAGGCACCAAAATGTTAACATATGGCTTTCCCTGGTGGTTAGTTTTGCATGATGTTACATTTTTTTCTTTATTTGTCTCTGTATTTCTCAGATGTTCTGTGGTCAAGAATTAGTTATGTAATGAGAAGAATGTGTTTGTGTTTATTTGTGTATGCATGTGTGATTTTAAAATATTTGATTTTTAAGAATTAAATTGCTAAAGTTAAAGCTCATTCAGGTTAAAGTATAGTGTAATTGCACACTGCTGATGTCCAATGCATATGTTTTTATACCAGCAGAAAAATAAACTGGAGCCTAAAGTGAAAAAAAATTATGTTAGTGGTTGGAAAATTATGCAGATGATAAAATGTCAGCAGTTTTCTAAATTAGGTCAGTTCTGTTAACTATTACCTAGATAATTAATGGCAGGGTAGAATTATTTTACCAAACGAAGTTTTGGAAATACAGGACTACTATTTTCTGTAATGATTTTACCAATAATTAAGAAAAAATTATTAATATTAACTCTTTAATAAGGAAGTTTTGTAATGAGCAGCACTACTCTTCTAATATATGGTCATTGGTATAAATTTAAAAATACATTTTCATAGAGTCTACGAGGGTTGTCCGGAAAAATCCAGCAATTAGAGCCTCTATTTTTCCTATTACAAGGCTGAATACTTTTTGGACAGCCACCGTATATTTAAAAACATGTACTACTAGCATAGAAGTTAACAAATAGAACAATGGAGCAGTCATATAAACAGAATGGACTTTTGCAAACCAATCAGAAAATGATAGTTTATTAAACAGATAGTGACAAATAGATAATCTATTTTGAAAAATACAATGTTAGATAGTCATCAAACTTAATTTCATATGCATTAGAATGATATACCTAACAAAGTCATAAACCAGAAGAAATGATGTAAACATATAAATAACCTATGTTCTTTCTTATAAAGAAAATAAAAAATCATTAAGGAAACTATATTTAAATTATAATATTTATAACTTTGTTTTTTAAACCATAGATCAAATCTCAAATGTAAACTTAGAAAAAATCCATTCAAAACAACTCTAATATATAATGGTGTACTATTCTTCATACATGAAGGATTCTTCAAAATTGTAAGAACTTTAATAATCCAATAGAAATATGGGCAATTGGTATAAAATGACAAATGTCATATCTCATTAACAGTCAAACTGCAAGCTAAGACAAACATAAAACACTATGTTTTCTTTTTATCAAAGTTGAGAAGTATATAAATCTATTATGGAAGACACTAATTTTAGGAGAAACATAAATTAGAACTATATTTCTGTAAAGAGATTTGGCAACATATAAAAACTCTCCCTGGGGGATTAACCATAGGAAATTATTTAAAATGCATTAAAAGCAGGAGATTTACCCACTTTTCTTATCAGATTGAAAATGAGAAACAATCCATAACATGCACATTAGTATAATGGCTAAATAAATTATGATGTTTCCCCATGAAGGATAATTATATAGACATAAAATTGGGATTCTAAGAAATTTTAATGAGAATAGCCTTAATATGATGCTAAATTAAAATTTAGGATGTAAAATATGTGTACAGCAGGCGTGATCCCATTTTTGCACATATGAGTATGTATGTACATGCACTGAAAAAAATAATTAGAGGCAATGGTCCTTGAGCACTTGCTATTATTCCAGACTGTTCTGAGTATTGAACAAGGTCTGCCAGTAACCGATTTATTGCCTCTCGGCTCCAAATTTACCCTTCTTTTCTGCTTTATGAAAATGTAACTAGATCCTTAAAATGGTTTTCCTTTACCACCTGGTGCAATGTTAGGCTTTGTCAGTAGATGGTCCTGGAGAGGCATTGCAGGAAGGAAATGCTTCACTTCCTGTTCCCAGGTTGCTCTCCAGCGTCTGGCTCCTTCCGTGCACGGTGACCAGTGGCTTCCCTTGGCACGTATCCTTCCCCCACAGACAAGTTCTGTAGCAAAGCCTCTTAGGAGACACTTCCCTGTGAAAATCTTATTCTACATAATCATAAGGACCTTAGTT
>PVJL010000866.1:238414-323602 GCA_004026885.1 Lyroderma lyra
AAAAAAAAAAAAAAAAAAAAAAAAAAAAAAAAAAAAAAAAAAAAAAAAAAAGGACCTTAGTTATTCCTTCTTTACTATTAATCTTTCCCTGGGAGGGACAGTGTTCTAGCACATCCTGCCAACGTGTCAAAGTCACCACAGCAACTTCTCTTCCATGTAGTGAGCCACGGCTTGGCCCTCATGATAAGGGCTGGTTGAAGAGAGAGGAAGGAACTCCTCCTCGGGAACTATAATTCGGATTATGTCACTTCCTGCTCGTAAGAACTCTAGGGAATAGATTATTAGCTCTACGTTACAAATGAGAAAACTGAAATATCCTATAAGATCATACAGATAAAAATGGATGAAATCCAAATTTAATCAAGGCATTTGGGCTCCAGAGCATGTACTTGCAACAACGATGCTATGCAAACTTCTGAAATACTGAGTGTATTCACACAGATCCAAAAACGACATCAGAAGGAAAAACAGGTACATGTACGTGGTAGCGATCTCAAGGTGGTGAATATTACCACTTTCTTATTTTACTCTGTGAAATTTCCAAATTTCCTTCCATACACAAATATCATTTTTACAATAAGAACACCTATTTAAGTTTAGAATGAGATGCTAAGAAACTTCCTCTGGACCAAAGATGTCTCAGATTTTACATGAAGTCATGCTACCAATACAAAAAAATGCAGATTCTGAAACCCTGCTGATAACAGTAGACATTCTTATTTCTACAGCCTTTACTTCAAGCCCTCTACTGATGTACAAGTGCAACATGTAGCACTGAAAACCTAATTGCAAACTGCTATAAGAACCGTGCTTACAGTCCATTCAGAATCAAGGCAAAAGTAACTATAGCTAAATTTTAATTTGCATAATGGCAATCCCACACAAATAAAAAAACATTCATTATGGTTATGTCTAGCCTGGCTCCAGTTTGTATCATCCCCCAGACTCTACAGCTAATAGTATTAACAGCACAGAACAAATTTATAGTAAGTTTTCAGGAAGCTAAGCTATGAACGTCATTTCCAAATTTCAAGTTATGTGAAGTTATCCATCATTTTTCAGGGATGCCTCTCTTTTTTAAAAAAAAAAAATCCTTGTCCCTGAATTCTTCATATCACATGTGATAACTTGCTTGTTCTTTCGTATGATTATATTACAATCTGTGACATTTTCTCTTTCTTAGTCTTACAACACAATTCCTTTGTGGGGGGGCCTGTCAGCTTGGAAGAATCAGTTTCCTAATGTGCCTGATAGATTTAACCCAAGATGGTTCTGTATCAACAGCAAAGCAATGGTTTTTTTTATTTAATAAAAGAAAAACGGAATTTATATGTTTCTTATATGTTTCTACATACATTCTGGCAACACGGTTGGAGTAATTATCTCTACATTAAAATCCAAACATAAGAGGATGTTTGAAAGACATTTGCAATCACTCAAGAGAACTTCACATCGAAGCTTACTATCTTAGAACGTGGGGATCATTAAAGTTGTATATTAGGTATGCAAGAACAGATTTTAGCTTTTTCTACTCGAACTTAGAATACTGTTTTCAACTGTTCTACAGATTATGGATTTTGTGAGAATTGCATGATCAGAGTGGATCTCAATTATTCGTTCTTTATTAATCTTTTGTTTGTACTTTCATCATACATTCAATCAATAAATATTCACTGAGTTAGAAATAATGGCTGAAGAAGAGAAATATACTTGTATATTCAGTTAACTAGATGGTTAATACATGCACAATTTGTATATTACAAATAGGAAGACAGGACAATCGAATTTTTATTATAGTACTATCTTTATCCTCCACGCTAAGAAACTGCCCAAGTCACTTAGTCATTGTGTCCGAAGGGGTTGACTTCATTCTCTCCTTATCTGTATTCTGCCTTCTTATTCATTGTCCAGGTTCTGCTTCTTAAGTATTTCTCGATGCCCTTGCTGTTTACAACCTAAACTAGAAAAGTTTTTTTTTTTTTATGTAAAGACCTTACTATTTGCAGGAAATTCTTATTCACTACATCTGTAATTACTTAATTTAAATATAGATGTTTTTCAGTCATATGGATACAGAGGTTTTATTTCTTGTGATGTTTCAGTAAATGATTATACTGGATTCTCCTTATCAATAAAGGCTTCTGTTATGATTATTGAAGTTGTCTCTGTATAGGTGCCAGTGTGTCTCACTTTTGTCTTCTAGATTGTTCCTTCTGAGTGGCATATTCGAATATCTCTTTGTTTTTGTTGTTGGAAGAATAACTTCAAGATTGATCATCAGTAGGAAGGGATTGCTCAGTGCTCAAAAACAGTGATGTCTTGATACTTTTGGGGATAGATTAAAGGTGGCCTCGATTTGCATTTGCAGCCGGTCTCTTGGCATATTCCCTCTGGGAGCCCTGGCCAGTCAGGTAAAAAGACCGTCACCCTGGTGATGTGACACGTCAGCCACACTAATGGTAGAGATGATGAAAAAAGTTCTGCTTTCTACGCAGTTCGTTGGGAAGCAGAAACATTTGTTCATCACATAAAAAAGGATTTTTAGATGTCCAGTTGGCCATTTCATGAAGTGAATTCACAGATTCAGTTCAACTGGAAAAATACTTCCTGGCAGAAAAAAAAAATGGATTCTTCATAGAATAAAAGATGAAGTTGTTAACCCTTGCTCAGCTTTATTTCTAAAGAATAAAACACTAAAACAGTTCTTCAGGGTTAGGGCAGGGGAGAGGTGGAGTCGTTAGGGCGGCAGAAAAGTTCAAAGTACGTTAAGCAATTTATGAATTTATCAGATAAAAAATTCCTGATTTCTTCACGTCCTTTGATTTTTTTTTTGTTTTTCCCCTAAGACAGCGACGTGCTTCTTGCCGCTGCCATCATCACTATTTCATACTTGCCCATGTGAGATAAAATCTTGCCTCCTAAGCTGAAGATAAGAAGAAATGTGAAGAGGTATACTAGGACGTGAGCTATCGTTTCTATCTGAATTTGAAAGATGAGCCCATTAGATCCCTTATCAAAGAACCAGCTCACTGTTAAGATCATTGTTCTTCAGAGGAATGATGCCTAAGTCAGGTGGTACGTCAGAATCACCTAAAAGTTTTTCAAAATACTTTACTCTGAGAACTCTGATGTGGGTTCTGAGAATATGTACGTGTGTATTGACAAGTCTCTTTGGGGTATAAAAAGAAAAGGAAAAGAAAAGCAAAATTAAAAAACAAAACAAAACAAAACAGAAAAAGCAACTCAAACTGACGTAAGCCAAATAAAAGTGGGGGAGGAATCTGTTAATTTACATAACTGAATAGTTGCTCCTTTAGATTGGGGTATACTTGCTACTTTTCAATAATATAAGTAGTTTCAGATCTTCATTTTTCAGTTGTAGGACTTATCTGTTG
This sequence comes from Lyroderma lyra, assembly GCA_004026885.1. NCBI lineage: Eukaryota > Metazoa > Chordata > Mammalia > Chiroptera > Megadermatidae > Lyroderma > Lyroderma lyra. Next base: position 241,810 of record PVJL010000866.1, read on the forward strand.
ACTTCCCTCTGTGGTAGTTGGGTTTATTCACCAATGTTTGTCCCTCACAGGCCTCCCGAAACCCCTCCCCAGCCATGTGCCCTCTCCCATACTTCCAAATATTGTTCAGTTTCTACAGCTTGGTAATTGCTGTTTATATACAAACCAGGTAAGTAAGTGCTCACTTTTACGTCATGTGCAAACTCTTTCTCTTAGGAGTGTTCATCTTCTTTCAGTTTGTGAAAATATGTTAAGGCTTTGGTGAATCTGATCATTTTCTCATCTAGGCTCCTGGTTCCCTGAGAGAGCTAACGTCTCTCTTCTAATCGATCACTTGCTTTCTCATGTCATGATCTTTCTTGATTTTATTCCCTTATTTTGGTAAATGGAAGAAAATGTTCTGACACGCTGCACAGTTGAAAAAATATGGTTACATATCCTTGATTGCAATAGGTAGCTAACAAAATTGAGAATTATAATCGGGAAATCTTCCTCTGGTGGAATTTGAATGCAACTCGCCCCTGTCTTCTAGCTCCCATATTTGATCTTTGATAGGAAACATTTTTCTCTTTAGAAGCTTGTAGGCTCTTATCTTTTCTCCCAAATATTTGAAATTTCACAATGGTAGGCCTGGGTTTAGAACTATTTTGATCTGTTTTTCTGTCATGGGACTTTAAAGTCTGAGAAGTCATGACCTTGAGTTCCGGGCAATTCCTTTTTATTTATTTAGTGATTTTTTCCTTCCCTCTGTTTCTTTTGTTCTCTATCTTCGCATCTCTGATTACTAAAAACTTGAAAGTCCCATACCGATCCTCTTATTTTCTTATCTTACTTTATGATTTTCCACTCTTTGTCTTATACCTTATCTCTTGCCAGATTTCAAATTAATAATCTGAAATTTCTAATGAAGTTTTGCATTTCTACCATTGTTTTCAAATTCCAAAACTTTATGTTCTTTTTGTTAATCTGAACTTATTTTGCCTGTTAGTCTTCCTTTTTTTTTTTTTTAACTTTTTCCTGTCCCTACGTGGTTTCTACCAAGTTATCCTATAGGTTTAGGTTTCTCTCTTTCATGTTCGAGGCTTTCTTCAAACCCCTGATGTTTCCTGACTCTCCCGTGGCAGATATTATGACCATTCATAATATGAGTTCTTGCTTGAATGCAGCCACCTCAGTGATCCTGGCTGACACGACAGAGAGCAGAAGAATCACCCCATCGAGCATAGCCAACCTTTAGAATCATGAAGAATGATATTTCAATCCATATTGTATTATTTCAAGTAATAGATAACTGATGTAGGGGGTATTACATATTTCCACCTTATGACTTCAGGGTCGTCCGTATCACGTGCTTTAACCAATGAAACGTTAGCCAAAGTGCAGCCTGTCATGTCTGAGTTTCGTGTGTCAGTGCATCATTTCTCAGGCTCTGTCCTCTGCAAATTGTCAGCAATATTCCGGATAGAGCCTGTTTCCCAGACGCCTAGATCTCAAATTGAAGCTAACTTTGAGCAGAGCACTGCATTGTGGAGGCCATGGAGATTTGGAGATCGTTTCTTCTCCCAGCATAACCTTGCCTTTCCTGCCAGATACAGACCCTGGAGAGCCAATGGGAAACGTGTGCACAAGGACACGTGTGGGATTCCCTGCGGGGTGGTCTGCCACATGCTCGCCTGAAGCTCTTACTTCACCAGCTGCGAGGAGGCCTAGCAGCTGAGGGTCCTCACCTGGCATTGCTCTCTGGAAATTGCCTTCAATTAGAGAAAACCCCCACCAAAATCATGTCCCTTTCTTGGGGGGCAACCTGCAGGCAGTGATTCGTCCACATAAAGACATAAAAACCCAATCTCCTTGTCACAAGGCAGGACACCCTTGAAGGATTCTCTCTACTTCCAATCTCCCCCATGCTGTCAGCTAAGATGTGATCACGGCCCAGCTACCTCTCCCCAAACACACCCTTTTACATTCTCATCTTGTAGGAGTGTTTCCTGTGAGCACTCCCTAGTTAACCTCCTACAAGGTCATCTGCATCTCGCAGTCCATTTGCTGGAGAAACTAAACTACGAGGGTCTTATTTTATTTATTTGTTTTAATTTTAATTATTTGAAAAAATGTTAGGGAGGGCCTAATATCAATGTCTTCAGAAATTTATCTCAGATTGGTTGGGTTCCTCAATAAAAAATTTTCTGCTGTCATGCTTATGTGTGTAGGTCAGGCTGTTAGTATTCTGGGAGCCGAAGTACAGAGAAGACTGTTGGGTATTGAGAGTGACTTTCAGCCTTCACTTTAATATCCTTATTTGCAGTATAGCATCCTGGTCCTCAACTGTGCCCACTATTCCCAAGGCCAAAAGCCTTTGGTTTTACTTTTCACAAAGAATAAACTTCCATCTTCCACTCTGACGGGGAAGAGGCAACAATCCAGTTGTGTGGATTGACTGAGAGGATCTGGGAGCCTATTTCTCCTTCAAGGTACTTTTAGTCACTATAATCTTTGTGCTACTTTTACTTTCATTTCCAGAAATACCCAGTGCCACCAATTCCCAAGTCTGTATTGCAAATCAAGTGGTTTGGCAGCTTTCTGGCTCTTTCCAACTTTCAGAGTTTTGCTCTTGTGGTCTCCTCTCCCGATATTTTTATCCTCGTGTATTTATGACTTCTTTTGATATGGTCCTATCCATTTACTCTCATTTTGCAGGGTTCAGCAGTAGAGGAAAATATGCATGTTTTTATCAACTGTCTTTAATTAAAAGTTCCACATAATTTATCCTTCCGTATATGCATTAGAATTATTGAGTCAATTTCCCTGTAAAAAATTTTTCTGAGAATCTTTACTAGAATTGCATTTAAATTCTAGATTAACAAAAGGGAACTGACATGATGCTGAGTCCTCTTATGTAACAACAAAGTGTACCTTTCCATTTATTCAAGTTTTCTTTTATGTATACCAATTGAGTAGTGTAGTCTTTTTAATATTGTATGTCTTTAAAAACTTATTCCTAGTTTTTAAAACTATTTTCTGATGGTTATATAAATGATATCTTTTTTTCCATAATTTTTACTAACTGCATTTGCTTATAAAGAGGGACAAGGTTGAGCTTGGGATATTAATTTTGTAATTGAGTATCTTACTGATCATACTTTGTTCATAAATGGGAGACAATTTAAGTGATGTCTGAGAGATGGCAGACATGTCATAGGGGTCACATTAGAAGTTTTCCTGCAGGCTGCCCTTTCTAACATCTAATCTCAGATACTAAAACTCAGTCTCAGGATTCCACTGTGGTCTCTTGAATTTTTCTGACTCTAGGAACTGTGGCTTGGCTTTCTTGGATCCTTCCGAGGCATCTTAAGAGTACCTATTATTTTCACAAAAGAAAAATAAAATCTTTGCTTCTTCCTCCTAGCCCACGGTGTGAGTCTTCTAATTCAAAGCTAGAAGCCACTTGGGGCAACCAGAAGCAAGAGGGAAATTGCAGTAGATTGTTGCCAAAAATGGTCACACACATCCCTCCTATAGCGTTTGACCTTATGCCATGTGAATTTGCCACTCTTCCATAAAGAAATTGAGTCTCGTTTTCCTTGTTTCACCAGTGCCTGTGTCATACCAATTGTTAAGCATTTTAAATAAACTCCTGCTCAATCTATTCAGCCTCAATCAGTTGCTGATTCTGGATCATTGTGCCACATAATCCAGAAATGGAGCCATTTTGAATGGTTCACAAAAGCATCCTTTCTAGTGGCTATCTAGATAAGAAATAGCATTATTGCTACCGAAGGATTTTCTAGACCAACTTTCAGAAAACCATTGTTATTTTGTAAAACATCAATCGATCAAAAGACACCTTGGTGCTTTCAACTCAAGACTTGCTAGTATATTGTGTGACTGCTTCTCACCCCTCATTCTTGCATATTACATGTGAATTCAAAGGGTATAGATACATGACTATTTAAAAATAAAACAGAACAAAATCATACCCCAGTTCAGATAGTTAGCACCTAAAAATTCTTTCGTGTTTGTTTAGCAGATGTTTTGCTGTGTTTACCATGGTAAAAGCTGAAACAGTTGTTATAAGATTATTTTAGTGCAACAGTAAAAGTATTTTAATGTCTTATGATTGCAGAGTCCTCTTAGTAGTTGTTAAAAAAATCTCAACAACGATAACATTGTAATCCCTGGTTCTACATTATGAGCCATATTCTTCCCAAGATAATAATACATGAAGTAGAATAGTAATAATAGGTACTTGAAAATGTGTACTTAGGGAAGAATATAACCTTTTAAAATTACTTACAAATGGAAATCCATGCACTAAGACTGCCAAAACACATTTCATCACAACTAAAACTAATTTTCTATTTTTGTAAATATAATTACAAAAATGTCAAATGAATTCCAAGTAGTAAACTTAAGATAAAGTTTGCTAATTTCACATTCACATAGTATCATGGATGGTATTTCATCAACTATTTTTTTAACCCAGTAGTTTTCAAACTTTCTGATAGATGCATAGCCCATCATCAAATAAAAGTGTATGAAGAAGACTAACTAGTACAAAGCCAATTAAAAAAACAATAAACCTTCTGTAGTTAAAGGGTAAGAGAAGGGCCCAGACTCTTGCCCAGCAGACTTTCTGACTCCTATTTTTAAGAATCAGTTTTTTCAGAGAGATTCCCTGAAGCATTTCTGAGAAATTACTAATACTTTTGTAACACTTAAAACCACTAATATCTCATTTACTAGGTGTTTATAATATGCATAAGTTATTTAATAATACTGAAAGTAAGAGAACCCTGAGGATTGTAACAAAGACCTAACAGTTCATTCTTGCACCTAATATAGCAATGTGGAGGCAAGCACACGCAGAACAAAATGGTCTGAAAACTCCAAAAAGTTCAATAGGGTCCTTAGCATCTTGTCTTTCTGCTCTGCCATCCTTGGTGTAGGATATCATCCTCAAGGTCACCACATGTTCCAAGATATCTGCTAGATATCCATCTGTCTTACCCTCATTCCAACAATAGAAAGGAGGAGGGAAAAGTAGTTCACCCTAGCCATCTATCTCCCTTTAAGAAGCCTTCTTATAAATTCCTCTCAGCAACTTCTAATTACAGCTCTTTGGCCAGAACGTAGACATCAGGTCACACCTAGCTGCAAGATACTTTTCCACAGATTAAGTCTGGAGTTTGGTTTTACCTTACTACAAGCTAAGTTATCCTATAACTGTTTTATGGATGCTGGGAGAATAAAAGAGAATTCTGGGTCTTTATTAGTCATGGTACAGCTTATTTATGTAGATTTCCTTGAAGTCCCATGGGAGTGATGCCATGAACCTGGGTGAAAACCTGCACACACAATGGGTTGCATTACAGAAGAGCACTGACTTTGGGGACACACAACATTTTATAGCAAGCAGTAAGCAAGCCTGCTCTTGGTCCTGCTGGCTGCAAAAACAACCCTGAAAAATGACCTGGGTCAAGAGCAGTCAGGACCTTGCATTCTTGGTATACCTACCAAGAATAGGCAGGCCTGTCCATGGTAGATTGCCTTTCCCGATATGCATAATTGTCCTGAAAATTTCATGGTTCAGTCACAAAGAAGGAAGGAGATTACATATAAAATAGTAGTATCTGTCACATAAGCTTACTGTAGTCTCTGAGACTGGTATTTTACATAATAATTTTAACTTTAACAAGACTTTGAATAACCCCATATATTTTAAAGTATTAAAATAAGGTATATTATTACAATCTAGCATTCTGGCTAGGTTGCATCTGGAACTTAGATACCTAGAATAAGGATATGGAAGATACTCCTTCCTTAAGGAACCTTTGATTCATGAGGTCTTTGATTTGGAGCAGAAAGAAGAAGTTTCAGTGTGTTTATTTTTGAATTTATTTTGTGGGAAGGGGCTGTTTTGGTGACATTTGAGATGAGCAGAGAAGAGATGAGCCTCACTGAGAAATTAGATGGTATCTCCTCACGTATCCAGCTTCACTAATTGGTTTAATGTCTCCATAAGAGAGATTAGCATAACCTCAAGGATTTGTGTTCTTCAAAGGTTTTCTTAGCCAGTGGTACCCACCATACATCACATCATTGCTACAAAGAAAGGAGTGACATTCTAACACGCTGGGGGAAATGGACGAAACTGCTCAGGGCCTTTCCTTCGTCTGGTCTGTCAACCTGGTATCTGCAGTATTTGTTTCCTAGTGTTATTCAGGTCTCTGCTCAATGTTACATCATCCAAAATGTCTCCCAGACCCCATGATCAAAATAGAAACCACATGCACCCACCCCTACACTTCCTTACTTCTTGTATTTCTTCATTGCACATATTGCCTGACATATTTTTAAATTATTTTTTCTCTATCCCCCCACACAACTATCCCAGCCATCCCAATTTGCCTGGGATTTTCCCAGAGTTCATACTGAAAGTCCTGGGGCTGCAGAATCCCCTCCACCCTAGTCAAACAGGAGCAATTCTTATCCTGCCCCATAGTAGGAAGCAAGTTTTGTGAGAGCAAAACTGCTTTTAGTGTTCATGGTTGTATGTATCCCCAGCAACTAAAACAGTGCCTAGCACTTGGTAGTAGCATAATAAGTATTTGTTGAATGAATGGATAGGTGTGCAAGATCACAGGGAAAGTGTGATGGGACATAATCATTAATAAAAGAGCTGTAAGGACTTTAGAAGCCAGTGCAATTCTCATTTTGTGCAAGGGAACACAAGTTAGCGGGTGTATCAGGGTCTAGGCAGAAAAACAATTGATGCCAGCTAGTTTAAAACAAGAAAGTCAGAATGAGAAATGAGCTACAAAGGCATTGGAGAAGTAGAAACACCAAAGAGGGAATGAATGGTGAGACTACTCAGATGTTAACTCCATCAGGAAGGCTTAGTGCCCTTAGGATGAGGGGACAAAGGATGAGGCAGGTGTGCAAGAGCAGGGTGAAAGGAGAACTCTGCATCAAACCTGATTTCTCTCTCTCTCTCTCTCTTTCTCTCTCTCTTTCTATCCTTTCATTGTGGAATTGAAGTGGAAGCCCTTGACCAAGGAGCCTGAAAAATGGTGTTTGCAAAGATAGGCAAGAAATATATCCTTTGTGGTCCCCTACAAGTTTTAAGCTTATGTTCTATGTCATGAAAAAATGCATTATCTGATAGGGATTGCATTGAATATGTAGGCTGCTGTGGGTAGTATGGACAATTTAACCATATTAATTCTTCCAATCCAGAAGCAAGAAATACTTTCCCAGTTATTGTTGTTTCTTTAACTTATTTAATAAATTTCTTAGAGTTTTCAGTGTATAGGTTTTTCACCCCCTTGGTTAAACTTATTCCTAGGTATTTTTCATTTTGATGCAATTGTAAATGGGATTATTTTCTTAACTCTTCTTTCTGATAGTTCATTATTAGTGTCTAGAAACACAACTGATTTTTGTATATGGATTTTGTATCCTTCAACTTTACTGAATTTATTAGTTTTAACACTTCTTTAAAGGTACAGTCTTTAGGGTTTCTATGTATGTCATCTACAGTGACAGTTTTACTTCTTCCTTTCTGATTTGGGTGCCTTTTATTTCTTTTTCTTATCCAATTGCTTGGCTAAAACTTCCAATACTATGCTGAATAAACATGGTGAGAGTAGGAATGTTTGCCTTTTTCTGATCTTAAAAGAAAAGCTTTCAGGGGGTTTCCTGGTGGTGTACTTGCTAGGCTTCGGCACTCAACGCCGCAGCCCAGGTTCAATTCCCAGTCAAGGAACTACCTCCCTACCCTCCCCCCCAAAAAATAAAACCCCAAAAAACCTTTAAGCTTTTCACTATTGAATATTATATTAACTGTGGGCTTGTCATTCATGGCCTGTACTACATTGATGTAACATTTCCTCTCTATCTACTTCTGAGGGTTTTTATCGCAAATAGATGTTGAATTTTGTTAAACGCTCTTTCTGCATGTTTTGAGATGATCATGTGATTTTTATCCTTCATTTTGTTAATGTGGTATGTCACATTGATTTTACAGATGTGGAACCATCCTGGCCTCGTGGAATAAATTTCACTTGATCATGGTGCATGATTTTTTTAATGTATTGTTGAGTTTGGTTTGCTAATATTTTGCTGAGGATTTTTACATCTGTGTTCATCAGAAATATAGGTCTGTAATTTTCTATTCTTGTGGTGTCCTTTTCTGGTTTTGGTGTATCAGGACAATTCTGTCCTCAGGCAATGAGTTTAGAAGTGCTCCCTCCTCCTCTATTTTTTAGAAGAATTGGTATGAATTCTTCTTTAAATGTTTGGTAGAATTCATCAGTGAAAACATCTGGTCCTAGGCTTGCATTTGTTGGGAGGTTTTCTTTTTGTTTTGTTTTTCTTACTAGATTACTGGTTTATTATAAAAGGATATAACTCAGTAACTATTGGGGAGTTTTTGATTACTGATTTAAACACCTTATTAGTTTTAACCTTATTGAAAATCTGTTCAGATTTTCTTTTTCTTCATGATTCAGTCTTAGTCCATTTCTTTTGAAAAAAACAAACAAACACCTAAATACTAAAATGTCTCCTGGGTCATTGTAAGCCCTAGTAAGAGTTCCATTTACCTTGCATTCAGGTCTAAATGACAAATGCAAATTGTGGTCACCGGTTACTGTTTGTAGCAGTTGCTGTGTTTCTGACCTACTCTTGCTCTGCTCCAGTTTCCTTCCCACCCCAGTTTCTGTCCTGATCCTGATACTTGACTACTTTCCCTGTTTGTTACTCTGCCCCATCTTTGGAATTGACCTTTGTACTTGCTTTTCCAAGTTCGAGTCAGTCTTGCCTTTGTCTCCTTCCACTTGAGAATACCTTGATGAGCAGACTGTACTGTAACCTTGCTGCGTTCTCCTAGGCACTGAATTTCTTGCCCTGCACCATTGTGTAGAGAGAGAAGGAAATGTTGGCAAAATCCACTCAACACTATTCGATTTTACTTGAAGGCTAACTATAGAATTAAGAAAATATCTGAAAAAGTAATTAGTTTAAGGAGGATCATCAAAGATATAGGCAGGGATGATGTGGAAATAATCTTTTGAAATTATGTCTAGTAATTACGCAGTTTTCATAGGTTTATAAAAGGCCAGAACCCCTTACTTCTGGGACAACTGTAAGGGGCCAGCTTAGTCCCAGAGTACCTTGTAGTATCTGCTGAGGGCTTTGTCTCAAGACTAAAACCTTCCAAACCTTCCTTTGCCTAGTTCTGCTTTCACAACTTGGTCACCCCAGTGTTGATCCCAAGGTCATGCCCCAATAAACTTCACACTTCCCAAGGAATCTGAGTGATGGCAAAATGTATAAATTAAAATTTTATTTTGGTAAAGTAGCTACAATAAAAAAAGCCAAGATTTGAAGATATAATTATTTTGATAAAGAAATAGCTTGTTTTTGTCTACACTGAAGGCTTTGAGGAAATCTATCTCTAAAAAACAAAAATCAATCCTAAAGTAGAGAATAAAAAAAAATTCAAAAAAAAATTTTTTTACAGAAAAAAGATTAGGTAGAAATCATCAGGAAAGAAGAATTACATGAAATCCAAGAGAAGATAAAACTTTAGGAAGAAGACATTATCTAAAAGTATTTGTTGGATCTGAACTATTCAGACAATTGAGTACAGAATTTGGGTAAAAATGGCCACAGAGTGACTCAGAAAACTTAATTTTGGTGAGTGAGTCAGAGCTAACATTTTCCTATAATCCCACATTACTCTGCAGAGATATTGGACCTGGAAGAAAAATACTGCATGCAAGATGTGAAAAGGAGCAAAATGATATCTGGAGAATCAAATCAAAAGTAAATCAAGTTGGAGGAATTCGGGCAAAAAAGAAAATACAGCCAATTGTACTAGGTTTTTTTCTGTTTCATCTGAGAGAAAAGAAATTGCCCCAGAATTTGATTTGGGGAGTGCATATGCTCAGTTCACACCCAAAATGGGGGTGTATGCACAACCCGATCCAGTTAGGACCCAGAATTGGGTATTCACATATATTGTCTGGACACAGTCACAACCTGAACCAGGAAGTCATGTAGGGTGCTGGTGGTTGCTGGCTTTGACCATGGTGGTGCTGTAACAGAGGTGGTCATAATGGGAAGGTCTTGACAGCATTTGTCTTGTCATATGCAGCGTAGGTACTCACCAGTATTGAGATAGGTCAGGGGGGACCCCGAGATTCCTGGAAATCAGAGATAATAGAGAACAGGTTGTAGAAATGACTCAGCTAGGGCCTGGCCCATTTTTACAAGCTCCAAGTAGATTCTGGACACAGGAGAGAAAACCAGACTTGGGGTGAAAACTGTTAAGAATGTGTCCATAGAGAGAGAATAATATTCCGGAACATTTATGATGTACATATCACCTCTATGTTTGTCCTGAACTCTGTAGTAGGCTCGTTCCTTCCCCTCTTTGCCTCAAAACTCTAACTTTGGACTTGGCTCAACGCTTAAAACACATAGCACTTGACCTCCCAAAGAAGAGAGAAAGAATGCCTAGTCCTGAAAAGATCCTTTCCATCTGCCTTTTAGGTCTCTGAGATTTGTAAAGTTGAGTGTTGTTCCCCAGTTTTAAAATTCCTCAGTGGCTCCGTAATGCCCTTACAAAAACGTTAACGAGGGTCCTGTATTTATGGATATTACAGTAGCAAATCTACATTGCTGTCATTCATTCACCTCTGATCTCTCCTTGGAATGCAGGTGCCTTGGGAGCAGGAGCCTGCTGTCTTTGTGTCTGTGAGGCCCTCAGTGCCTGGCTCATACCAGGTACTCAATTATCATTTATTAAAGAACAAGAGGGAGTTGCTCACTTATCACCCATCCCTGCTGTGTTTAAGGTTATTAATTACTTAAATAAAGTGAAGCAACAGAGAAGAGGGAGCAAACGTGCCTTAAATCAAATAGGGCTCAGAACACTCCTTTTGTTACCTCGTACCAGGTTTTTCTGACATCTAAATTCCACTGGTCTTTTGAGGGAATACAGGAAAGTTCTTATTCAGTCCGGCCTCTTCCTCCCCTCCCAAGCTTAAATTTAAAAAAAAAAAATTCTTTAAAAATAATTCAGTGAATCTGCATGCTACATATACAGAATTATCATACTGCATAACAATATTCTATACATTACTACATATGTACCAAATTAATCTCTTTTAAAATTTTATCTTATACCAGATATTATAGCATTATCCACATAGGAGTCAGTCTTCACATGCTGTCATTTATGTTATTTGTGATCTAATTGCAACATAAAAGAAAAAAGTCTCAAAATGTAATTGATATCCGATATAAACAAGTCCATACTTGTTAGGTAAAATATACAAGGTTTTCCAGTAATTGAATTATTTTATAATGACCACAGTGTGTATCAGTGAGATAAAGAGCCAACATTCAGACAATATTATTAAGTTCAAGCCCCCTAAACTACAAACTCAAATACTCCCTTGTAATAATTAGCATATTAATTTGCTCTTGTCAAAATGTTCATGCTGCCCTTCTCAATTTTGCAATCTCATTACTGAACTATGATTACTAACAATGCAGGACATTCATTCATTTTATATACTTTTTCATTATAATTGCTATGTTCATGAAATACATCATTTTCTTACAGGAAAGATAAGACCACTCAGAGGGTAATTATTCAGTCTATGGATCATTTGAATCTTTCATTTTGTATATATATTTGAATTTCAGTAATCATTACAACAATGGGAAAATTAGTAACAAATAGAAGGAAGGCAAAGGCTTTAAAAGGTATAAATAATAATATAATGCAGCATATAGTTTGGAGGTGTTTTACTTCTCTATTCTCCTCTTTCCTAGTCTTTGTCAGCCAGTTTCCAACTTTCTCTAAGTAACCAACAATTTAAAGCTATAAATAATAAAGAAGATCTAACTCATTTAATACCTCATCATGAATTAACTTCACAGGCGGCCTCTGGCTGACTGATGTGATTTTTAAGGGGAAATTTGGGAAAGAAACACATCTGAAAAACACTACTTTTCTTGTTCTAATGTATTCACTTTGAAAAGATAGAGCCCATAAAATCTGCAATTGCTGCTCCCTGTAAGAAAAGATGCAACTCACTTCAGATTTTATAAAAAGAAAAACAAACTACAAATTCCATTTAGATTATGTTTCAGATTATCTAATATTCTTGATTTCCATAAGTGAATGTCTATAATTCAAAAATTCTTCTATTAGATGAGAAAGGCTTTGACAACTTTGAAAAAAAATGGTAGTGAAAGGGCGTCCACCAGTTATTAAAATGTATTATAAGGCTATAGTAATTAAAACAATATAATATAGATGTAAAAAATGAGATAGATGGGATACAATCCAGCAACAGGCACTATACTTTGTGACTCTAATATAGAATAACAGAAGCATTATCAATGTCAGTGGGGATGTTTTTGTTGTGTTGAAGCTTTGATAAAGCCCCAAATCTTGGGACCCAGGGTTATTTGAACCACATATTCTAAACAGCAGAACTAGGCACATCCTCAGAGCCCTTACCTCCTGACACCTTTCCCTTATCATACGCTTCTGGGCTACCATTAAAAAAGAGTAGGAATTCAAAGGAGCGTTTTCAAAGTGAGACTTTGTTTTAAAGAAAACTGTGTATTTAGTAGAGAGTTCTGTAACATATTTCTCCTTCACTCCTCACAGTGCTTCTTCGCCATCTCCCCAGATGAGTGAGGCGAAGCACTCACCACGTCTGATTGGTCTGATAGAGGAGCTGCTTTTCATCAACCAGGCTGGGTGCTTGATGAGCTGGGTGCTTCCTGCCTGGTGCAGCTATTGAAACCACGTGTGGTGAGGAAACCTTTGGGGAAACATGATCTGGGTCTTCCATTGTTTGGGGAGCACAGAGATTAATGTCTGACTCTCCCCTAGAGATGTCTGAGTGTGAGGGGCTGTTAGAGTTGCCTGTGACCACAGGTCCAGAACTAACCTATAGACTCGGGTGGAGCTGAGTGGCTGAGTTTCTCTGTGGTGCGATGTAGGCAACTTGGAACATAGTGAGTCTAGCGCCATATTGAAAGGACTTCCCAAAGCTGCCGGCCTGGATGAGTGGACCCTGGCAGGAAAAGGCTGTGTAGGGGGTGTACCCAGAAAGCAGGGGTTGAAGAGGAATCTTATGAGGTCAGCAGAAATGTACACCATCCCCATAATGGGCAGCGGTCCAATGAGTCAGAGTGCAGGAGGTGTCCAACTAACTCGCTAAATCACCCCATAAGAGAAGGAGTTAGCCCTTGGACATCTGCCATTAAAGACAGTTTTCAACATCCAGCCAAGTAAAAAGATAATTTTTCTCCTTTTCATCTCATTCCTAACTTGTTACTCTTCAGTTGGATGAGCCAGAAATAGAAGTGAAGGGGGAGGAGTTGGTGAATACAACCAATCATATCCAACTAAACCTGGGAACCAAGAAAAGATACTTTAAACTGAATGTAAGATGAAATTTTTAAAAGTTTGTTTGGATTGGAATTTTTCATACTCAAAACTAAGAACTATCCATACCCCAAATTGGATGTAAAAGCAATGGGCTCCACAGTGCTTTTAAAATATGTCTGCAAATTATTTGATACTCTTCCAATCAGGAAGTAGAGTGAGGGCCCCTCTCCTTGTACTGGGGGAGCCATTGTGATGGCCACGATGAATGGAGTATGGCAGAGGTTGCACTGGGTCACGTCAAGGCTAAATCAGGTGAGGAATGCAGCTGGCCTGCTGGTCTCCCTTGGGCGTGTGCTCTGGGAGCCTTCAGCTACCATGTCAGAAGTTCAGCTACTCCGAGGCCACCATGTGCGGAGACCACAGGCAGAAATCATACTGAGAGAGAAGCAGACAGAGAGTGTCATCGACTGCAGTCTAGGAAGTGACAAGAGAGTTGAGCGTGGCTTTCACCTCAGGTACAAAATTTGAGGCTGGCAGGTGGGGTGGCACAAACACCAGTAATCCAGAGAAATCATATTTTAGTGCAATGTTAAAAGTATAAAAAAACGATGTAAATTATGAATAAAGCACCAACATTTTAAATACAGACAGGATCAGTGTTCCTGACTGTTGCTTTTGCTTCTAACTCTAATACGGCCCAGCCAGGCACTGTTACTGACCCAAATGACTGGAAGTCACCCAAGGCAACTTTCTGGAGTGACGGGAATACGCTACATCTTGGATTGGTTGGTGTCTCCCTGGTCAAAGGTGATGGAACTGCACCTTTAAGATGCGTACACTTTATTGTTTTTAATTATGCCCCTCTCTCTATGTGTATATGCTTTTTTTAGAATGGTTTTGGATCCAATTCAGCCTAAGGAATGTTGCAGGAGGCTTTGGGGACAGACATTTGCTTACTCTTTAAAAGAGAGCAACTGCAGTGGGTGGTCTCCATATAGCATTCCCTGTGAATGTCTGAGCTGGCACTTGGGTGGCTGTTTGTTTGCTGCCCTGAGCAGGAAGCTGGCACCCAGAGTGGGGCAGAGCTGAAAGGAATCAGGGACACGAGGCCGGAGCACTAACTAAATTATGCCTGACCACCGAGTTTCTCTGGACCTTTCCATCACAGTTCCACAAGCCATCATCGTTTTTATTTTATAAGCCGATTGGGGTTGGGCTTTCTATTTCAAAATCAGAGAGACGCACAGAGAAAGCAATCAATGGAAGCGGTGAGGCACGAGTCCTGAGATAAACAGAAATGGCGTGTGGACAACTTCGTAGGCAGTGGCTCCCACCTGTCAGCACTGTGCTCTCACAAGGTAAAGGACAGGGGACAAGACGAAAGATTTCTGCTCCCATCAAGCTTACAGCCAGGTGTGGGGGACAGGGAGTGGCACAGCGATAACTATGGGAAGCGATAAATGATGGAAAGAAAATAATATAGGGTCATGCGGAAGTGGCTACAACTTGTGTTGGAGAGCCAGAACCGCCTTCTCTACAAAGGTGACATTTGAGCGGTGACCTAAATGAGGAGACGCCAGCTGTTTGAAGCTTGAAAGAGAATGCTTTCTATGTAGGCATGCAGCAGCACAGTCCTGGAAGACAGAGAACAGAGGAAAGAGCAGAAACTCCCTAAGAACTTTAATGTACATATAAACCACCTGGCGATCTGGTTAAAATCAAGGTACTGCTTCAGTAGTCTGGGGTGATGCCCAGGAGCCTGCATTTCTGACAAGGCCCCCGGTGGTACACGTGTTTCCGGTGTTTGGACCATACTTGGGGTAACAAAGACCTGGAGAATTGCTCCCCAGAGTGTGCTCTACAACCTGGTCCACAAAGAAATGAAAAGGTTCCTTTAAAACCTTCATAGCAATTTAACATCAATACAATATCCAAACACACAGTCTTCTTCCTGATAATTCATTTTAAGTGCACTGGTCAGTGATGCATTGTAAAGTAAAAACAAAAACCCTGACTCTTCACAGTTTGAGCAGCACTGCCCTAGTGCCTAGAGTACTACAGCTGGAGGGACCTAATCTGTCTACTAAACCTGCAAAGAAGCTGGGAATGTTGAAATACCAGGTACAATGGGGAGTGGACATAAAATGGCAGGTGCAAAACATGGGGATTGGAATAATCAACCTTACCATCATGACCACTACCCTTACGTGCATACCGACAGACACATAAATTCATAAACGCACAGAGATTTACCTCCTGGAAGCCAGCCATCTGTTGCTCAGACACACACCCAGGCACGTCCTCTCTAAACACATCACATGGCCCTGAGCAAAGACTTCCTCATTCTGGAAGTCAGAGGCTCTCGTGTGCACTGCTGCTCCTTCAAAAGTAAAGCACCAGTCAACAAACCTCTTGTGAAGCCAGCCTGGAACTGTTCATTACCTCGTTATGAAGCAGCACAAACATTAAGGACCTGCAAGGAAGTAATTTAAACAAATGCTGTCCGAGGCAGAAGGAAAGCAAGACACACAGAGACAGGGCTACACTGAGTCATAATAATGGTACAAATGCAAAGATGCTATGAACACCTGATCTTCTAGAGCTGCATCCTCTGAAATGACCTTCCAATGCTCTCTGCATGCTGTGGTATAACCAGAAACATGGCCCATTTCTCAGTAACTTTCACCTGTGGAAACTCTTGTCTATAGGCCTAATTGGTCTTCGACAAACTCCCACTGAGGTAACCTCAGGGTGTTCCTTGAAACTTAACAGTATCTGACTGGCTCACTGTGAAAGGCTTATTAATATGTCTATTTCACACGTTTGAATCATTTTAGTTGCAAGTAACAGAAAACCCAATTCAAACTAGTTTAAGAACTAAAAGAGATGTATTGGCTCACATAAATGGAAATGCATGTGATAAGGTGGGCTTCAGGTAATATGTGATTCAGGTAGTCTCAAAAACTCACTTCCTTTTCTCTGCTGGTTTGGCCATCACAAAGTAGGAGTATTACCAAAAAGATTCTGTGCAACTTCAACAAGTTCTTTTCTTTATCATTATTGCTGATTTTTCTTGGCTTTTGCTTGGATAACAGGGCTTGTACCCTCATAGTGTGCATGACCCCGAAGAAAAGTTTTGTAGGCGAGAGATTCCAAAATGTCATTCTAGCTTGCATTAACTGGAGCAAAGATTCGGGAAGAGTGTTTGGATGTGTTCTACCCCAGATATAACCTGCTCTCAGTGCTTTCTTCCAAAATTTCCTCACTGCACCTGAATGCTGTGTGTACAAAAGCAAATGAATTCAAGGTCAGATGGCCATGACCTCCCAGTGTCTTCTATTTCTCCCTGAGAGAGATGAGACCCAATCAGATACATTGTACCTTTCAGTGCCTCTATTTTTCTATAAACAGTTTGTTATATGAATAGAGACAGATAACTCTACATGTTTTCAAAAAGATACATGATTTTCACATTTTCTTCATGCCTAAGATTCTTTCTTAGCCATTTCCTCCTAGACCTATATACCCGTATGTTCATTATTCTAACATTCTCTTCTTTCTTGTTCATCTGCTTGTTTTGTTTTTCAATGTTCTCTGTTTCTAATGGAGGAAAAAAGTTAAAGATGGTTTTAAATGGTCTATTTTTTTCTAACATTGAACACACTGAAAAATTTTTAAAAAGTATCCAAACTCCTTTCTTTTATTTGAGAAATTAGAGGCCAATTGAAACCTTAAAGTCAGTCAGCCAGTAGATAGAATATAAAAATCTTTCTCCAAACGATAATAATTAGAACTGCACATATCTGTTACATATTAATCCTTAGGCAGAGAGAGATCCAGACATGCCACCTGCTTTGCGCTTAAATGAACCATTAGTAATAAGAGTCAGCTGATTAAAGGTAGGGAATAGTCTAAGGTCCCACCATTAGAATTCCCCCAAAGTTAGTCAGTCTTTGGGAAAGGATTTGGTTCATTCAAAATGCTGACCCTGAACTCTGCAGTAACACCAGTGAGGGACTGCCTGCCATCCACATCTAGGTGAACTGTGAGGAAAGCAGAAAAAAGCCTGTGCTTGGGAAGCAACTCAAAGGCTTCTCTGTATTTTGATGAATCAAAAACAGAATTCCCAGCATCTATCCTTCAAGCAAACGTTAGAGGTTTTGAGTGGACGACTTGGGCCTTTCACCCGTTTCGGGGCTCTGGAAGAGCTGTACATATAAAAGAATAGTGTGTGTTTAATTTAGGTTTTTACTTTTAAATTATAATAAAATTAATTTAAATCAATCCTGGAAGTCCCCCACATTATTTTTCCTTATAAAAATGGTGTGAACCTTACTGAGAGTTGAGAAAAACAAATTGCTGTGGAGAATGTCTTACTGGGAATCGAGCTGGAATGCAGACAACATTCCTAATTCCTTCTTCTTCAGATCCTGGAGGCTGTGATTGACAGGAACTCGAACGAATTATTAAGTGATAGCAATGAGGTGAGTTTCAACAGTGAACAGGAGTTCTACTCTATCTGCTTTATACTCTGGCTTTCTCTGTAAGATTTTACTTTAGCTTTTAAAAATGTTTTTATACAGCACAGGATATCACACCGCCTTGTAACTTCTAGAAAATCTCGGGCCTTTGGGATTAGAACAAGCGAAAGATAGAGTACTGACCACATGGGGTAACTTCAAAGGGAGAAGGTCCTGGGTGGAATCATCCCCAAGTGCTGGATAATTTTATGGAAGAACTAAGGTACTCAAGGTGCCTTTTTGTCCTCTGATATACTGCTCATTAAAGTGGGCATGCTGGCTTGCTTTTGCTGAATGATACCACAGCAATAATCTCATTTATATACTTGCAATAAACCAGGGAGTTTAATTCCCTAAACTTGCCCCAAATTCAGTATTATGAGCTCTTTCCCCATGGTTCGATAGAACAAATGTCAGTTTATTTTTTAAGACCCTCGTAATACCTTCAGTAGCTAATCATGGAATTGTTCTCCTCCGATACCTCTCCCAGCAGTGGCATTTCATGCACCGATTTCCTTTGCATTTGAGAATGACCAGATTTGGAAAATAACCAATGAAAGTGCTTTGCTATTCAAAGTAGGGTTCCTTTGGAATTTCTAAGCAGTAAGATAATTATCTTCAAAGGGAATGCCTTGTGAGATGGCTCTACGACAGGAACACAAAGGTCATATAGACAAATGCTTTGTTCGTGCAGTCATATATTCATCCCATGTCATTTAAATACTACTCACTATGGTGTGAAACATGTTGATGGGCTCTGAGGATGAAATGGTGACTTGGTCCCTGCTCTTAGGGACTTCATTACAGTCTAAGGGGAAGAGAGACATTGTATAAGTAATTACACAACTAAATATATGATTACAAAGGAGGATGAATACTATGAAGCAGAAGTATAGGGTACAATGAGAATGTTATCACAATGGGTTTATCCTAATTTGTAGCAATCATGGAGTAATGTCCACAGTAGTGCTATTCACTGAGATGCTGAACCATGAAAGATGACCAGCCTTGAGCAGAAATATAATGGTTCCGTTTCAGATGATCTAGGTTTGAGACAGGCAAAGAGGGAAGTCAAATAAACAAATAAACACTCAGCTATATGGAGAAGTCTGGATTGAAGATAAATATTTAGGAATCCTTGACCAATAGATGATAATCTAGATGTGAAAAGGAACTTACTTAGGGATAAAGTTAAAAAGAAAACAGGGTCTATCACTGAGTCTATCACAGCATTTAAGATTGGTGAGAAGAGGTTGTTGGGCAAAGAAGATTGAAAAGTGCATCTCTTGCCTGGGAGGAGCTCTAGGAACAAGTTTCCATGGTCATATATCTGTGTCAATTTTTTAAAAGAAATGTATCTTTTCTTAAAGCAGAGTCCCACATTGTCTAAGCTTCAGGTCCCACACATCTGCCCCTAACTAACAAGGAGCAAAACTGAAAGAGTGTGATTGCATGGAATTACAGGGTGGCAAGAGGGACTTCAGAAGAGAATGTTCAACTAACCATTATGAATGCATCTGAGAAGACAAAAATTATGAGAGAAACATATCCATTGGACTTAGGTGGCGGGAGTTCATCGGTGTCGAAATCAAGAGTCCTTTCAGTGCAGTAGCAGAGGTAGGAGTCAGGTGCAGTTGGTCGATTTCAAACAGTTGAACTGTGAAAGAGGGGGGAGAAAGGGTGATAGCAGGAGAGAGATGGACTATGGAGGAAGGTGTTTCTCCTCTCTCTCTCTCTCTCTCTCAATTTGATTTTAAGTACTTTGCAATTCAAAGAGGAGGAATCCTTTGGAATTTTTAAGCAATAACAGAATCCTCCCCCAATGGCCTTGAGATAACTCTATGGCAAGAACACAAATGTTATGTAGACAAAATGTTTGTAAGATAGGGAGACTTGAGAAAGGTTCCACAAGACTGAAATGCACTGAAGATTCAAGGGAAAAGATAAGCTGGAATGATTTTTATTTTTATCTTAACTCTAATTTTCAAAGGACCCAGAGGAAATGAAGGGCCATAGACTCTGAAAAGATCTCATTGATGTTATTTTCCCAGTGGGCATATCTACACTGATCACATGTTTGTGAAAGCAACAGTGGCCTTGGGTTGATGGCACTGTCTCCACCCAGGGCACTAAGTTCATTTCACTCAAGTCCCAATCATTTGCAGAAAATGATCTATTTTTGAGCTTTCTGAAGCTACTTAACAGTTCAAGTCAGCTTCTCTCTAAAGCTTTGGGCTTCCCTGGGGCACACTGGAAGAAGAACTGTCTTGGGTCACACATAAAACACACTAACACTAATGATAGCTGATGAGGTTAAAAAGAAAAAAAGGTCGCACATATTTTCATAATGTTTTAAGAATTTGTGTTGGGCCACATTCGAAGCCATCCTGGGCCACAGGTTGGACATGCCTGCTCTAATGCCATGTAGCTTTTCAAAACCATCTCCTTTTAAATATTTGGTGAATATTGGAGACATGCAAATTGATTTTGGATGGGGAGACAAAACAAAACAAATAAGTCAGCCAAAGAAAATATAACTTGATGTCAAGATACTAAAAGAAATGTTAAAAATACTTTAAATCGGACTTCTGAATGCGCTTTGACATATACTCTAATATCAGACTTATGTACTGAGAGAGGGAGCAAATTTCTTCCACAGAAAAGATTCCCAAGACTCAGGATTTGAGACTATAAGAAAGACAATCATAAAGGACACAAAACAGAAATGAATATTTTTCCTGGCACCATTCAAGTCTGAACCTTTCCTCCACGTTTCTTTTTTGCCTTTGAAGTGGATCATGTGTCAGAATGCACATTGACATGTTAAAAGTTACTTAGAAAATGAGCTTGTGAACTCCCCTCTCCCCATGCCTCCTCAATAAAGTGCTTCTCTTTACCCTTCCATACCACTTGAATAAGCTTCCCGTGCAAAAAGCCTCCACAGGGCAGTCCATATCATCGGTTTTTTATTTTTATTTTTTCTCCAAGTCCTCAGAACTAGAAATAGAGGCGACCAGTTCCCACAAACAGGCAGATACAGCAAATAAAAATACAGGACGCCCAGTTAAATTGGAATTTCAGATAGACAACGAATACACACACACACACACACACACACACACACGTATATGTGTGTGTACATATGTTTTAGTATAAGTATGTCCCGAACATTGCATGAGACATACTTGTCCAAAATGACTATTCCCTTTCATTGGACACCCACCGTCACAGGGCGCCCTGCATTTGCTCGGGCAGCCTCACGGAGCTCATCCCCCGTATCCCAGGCCCAGCGCCCCGGGAGCTAGTTTAAAGCCCAGGACCGCTGGCCGGGCCGCGCCCCCTGATTGGCCGCGGCGCGCCCGCCCCGCCGGCCGCAGGCGTCACGCAGCCCGGGCGGCCCGGGCCCCGCTTCCTCCGCAGCCCCGGTCGGCGCAAGTGCGGCGCGCGCGGGGGGAGGGGGCGCTGCAGCGCAGGGCCGGCGTCGGGCCGCGGGCGGCCGCGCGGGATTAAGTTTCTCGGGCGCCCGCGAGTGTCTGTGCGCGTGTGTCCCGAAGCTCCTCGCCGGGCCGTTACTTCAGAAGGGGAGAGCGCGAACGTGGGCGAGGCGACGCCCCCCCGAGACCCCAGCGACCCCGGCTCCCCAGCACCCCGCCCCGTTGCGTCCCCGCCCGTGACGGCCGCCGCGAGCCGGGTAAGCGGCGCCGGGGCTCGGGCCGGGAGGCCGGAGCGCGCCCCCGCGCCCTGCGCGCGTGCGCGGGCCGGGGGGGGGTGCGCGGGTGCCCGGGACTTGGCGCGCGGGGCCGGAGGGCGGCGGGCGGGGTGCGCGCGCCCCACCCAGCGAGGCCGGGTTAGCCGCCGCTCGCCTGGCTCTGCAAAAGGATGGGGTCTGGAAGTTTCTTCCTGATGCCACTCGCACGGCTCCTGCGCGAAAATCTCAGACCTTTCCATCCCTTTCTCCCAACCCCCTCGCTCTTGTCTACTTTAAAGGGTTTAAAAGTGGTTTTCTTTTCCTTCGTCTCGAGGGGCATGGTGCCCAGGAGGACGGACCCGGGCCTGGCGCGCGGGCCGGGCGCTCCGGGACGTAGGAGCCTGTTGCTCTCCGCTGTGGCGGCCGTGCCCCGGGATGAGCACCCGGGCTGTGCGGGCTGGGGAGGGGCTGGGCGTCGGGGGGCGCAGAGTGCGCCGCTCATTGGTACCCCATCCCCCAACCCCCGTGTGGCGCCTGTGCCTTTTTATCTGCTGCCCGCGTCCGTACGAGCAGTTTGCTCTCGCCGCCTCCTTCACCCTTGCCGCCCCCCTTCCCCCGCGTCGTTGGGGCGCTTTTGTCTGCGATTTCGCAGCCGGGGGCTGGCGATGTTCCTGGGGGCAGCACCGTTCGGGAGACGCTCTGCGTGTTGGGGACTTGGTGTGCCGGTGGTGCTGGTGGTGTACGTTTTTGCTTGCGTTTTTTGCAGAGGCACAAAGGCTCGGCTAGTCTCTCCTGCAGATCACTTGGAAGCTGGGGCTGCGCAGGGGAGGAGGGGCTGGGCCAGGGCGGGAGGTGGCCGCCGCTGCGCAGTGGCGGGTGCGAGTTGGGGGCTGTGGGACGTCTCCATCCACCTCCCGGGTGGGGCTGATGTGGGTGCTCTGCTGGAGAAGAACCTGGGCAAGGGCGCCTGTGTCTTGGGTGGGGAGGGTGCGGGTGGCGACTAGGGTTTCAGCGGGAGCATCAGATAAGAGGACCATGACTTCACCATCCTAGAAGAAAACCTCTCCACGTGCTTTTGATGTGGACAGGGGAAGAATCTGGAAAGTGGCCTGTCATCCGGCTTTAGCGACAGCTGTGGTGTAATCCCTTTTGTGTTTCCGTAGACATTCCTCATTTAGATCACATTTTACAGAATAAATAACACCTGGTCTCAAAAACGAAGCAAGTGCTGATTTGGCAGTTTTTACATGTTGACTTTGGGTGTAGGTGACTACGATGACCTTTTTGTAAGGGTCGAATCATATAAATTTGTGTATGTACTTTTAGCGCCTGGTAGAATTTAGGTAAATGATTGTATTAAAAAACAAAACAAAAAAACCCTTGAAGTTCCTTGGCTTGAACTTCTAATACAATGCACAACTCTGGATGGGTGGATACACCTGTGCCCATGCCCGAGGGAGGGGTGGAGAGGGTGTAGAGTGGTGAGGATAACCTTGTCTAGGGTGCCCAGATGGGGTGCTTGCAAATGGGCTGGCTTACAAATGGGCGGGTCTGTCTAGATTGGGCTGTATCCCTGTTCAGAGATCACATTAGGACCCTTTAAAGTGGAGGTCTGTAGATTTAAGGACCATTCACCAAAGTTTCCTGCTGCAGTTGTGTCCCCCCCCACCCCCAGGTTTAGGAGCTAGGTATGGTTTGTACATTTTTTAATGGTTGAAAGACAACAGTATTTTATATGTGAAAATGATATGAAAATCAAATCTCAGTGTCCATAGTAAAGTTTTATTGGAGCACTCATTCCTATTGTCTGTGTCTCATTCTTAGCCTGTGTGGCTGCATTCACAGCTACAGTGGCAGAGTTGAGCAGCTGTGTAATTTACACAGATGTATAGCTTTCAAAGTGAAGTATTTACTGTGTTAGTCTGTATTGAAAAAGTTGCCAACCAAGGCCAGGCTTTCAAAGTGTTGCTTAAACACTCCCTTTTGTGACGGGTGCATTCAACTAACTTCATTGCCTTTCAGAGCCTGTTTCACTGTCCCCTGAAGTGGCAGACTTTTCCCCATAAGATAAAAAGTTAGTATGTGGCATTTTTCTCATTTCTAAGTTTCACTCTCAGAAATTTTTCTTAGCCTTTTGGTTTCCTTCTCTGCTAGAATCTAGAATAAAGTGGGGTTTCTGATTAGCAGAAATTACACATTTAGTTATTTTAAGTTTAATTTAGATAATCACATTTCTCAAGGTGTTCTGCAGTGAATTCTGGTGACTTCTAGCTGTTCTGTTATCCGAGCAGATTTGAGAATTAGTTTTGTTCATTTAGGTAGTGAGAGGCAGGGGTTAGGGCATGTCGTAAGTTCCTTTATACAGGCAAATTGTCATTTAGACAAAGCTAATTTGGGGGGCTCCCTTGATTCTTCCCCACTCCTCTTTCCTACCTCATTAGCTAAAATAACAAAACTGATGAAGTTTATCTCAACATATTACTAATAGCTCAGTCATATTTGCATCATACCTCTTACATGTGTTCCTTGTCTTTTCTTGGTTGGCTCCTTTCAGTTTCCTTATCCCTCCGGTTTCTGGTTTTCTTTCTGCCTTTACCACACACTTTGCTTTTATCGCCAATGCCTGGCTATGGTGGCTTGGGAAGGGAGAGATGTCAGTCACAGTTTTTAGTGTGCTCCCAATTCCTGTCATGTAGACATTGTTGTGTTGGCCCTTAAGAATCTCTTTACATTTTAGATGTCTTTTAAATGCACATGTACTGTGAGCGAGTATAGACAGTGTGCAGAGTTTATTTTATCTCTGCAAGGCGGGGGTGCTCAGGAGAAATTCATGGAAATCCTCGAAATGTAATTTTGCATTGATGCAGGCCTTTAGCTGCTGGGTGAGTGGGGCGAGGAGGCTGTGCTTTACAAATGAAAAGGTGAGCCCCTTGTCTACATGCAATCTTGTGGCATCCTTGGGTGTGTGGCATCCTCGGGCAAGTGGCATCCTCAGGCAATATTAGAAGAAGAGCTGTCTTGCACCACACCTAAACTACACTAACACTAGCTGATGAGCTAAAAAAGTCACAAAAATTTTATAATTATGTTTTAAGAAAGTTTATGAATTTGTGTGGGGCCACGTTCAAAGCTGTCCTGGGCTGCATGTGGCCTATAGGTCGCAGATTGGACAAGCTTGGTCTGGAGTTAAGATTAAAGAATTTAGAAGCTAGTATGTAACAGTAAGTTGCCTGGAAGATAACTATTCTGAATTAAGGGCAGATTATTTTCTCCTGATTACATCCCAAGTTTGCCATCATAGACTTGACTATCTTAGGTTGAATTGCAGTTTGGCTGTATTTTGTGTATTTATAATATGCACAAAGAGCTTTGTGAATTTCATGAAGTATCTTGAGGCAAAATTGATGTACTGGACTGGAAATATCCCAGTGTGTGCTAGCAGGCACGTCCAACCTGCAGCCCAGGAGGGTTTTGAATGCAGGCCAACACGAATTCTTAAAACATTATGAGATTTTTTTGGTGACTTTTTTTTTTTTTTTAGCTTATCAGCTATCATTAGCATTAGTGTATTTTATGTGTGGCCCAAGACAGTTCTTCCAGTGTGGCCCAGGGAATCCAAAAGGTTGGACACCACCATGCTACAGGAAATATCACATCTGCCAGTGAAAGAGCCTGTACTTTAGAGTAAAGAAGCAGACCACTTCGCAGAATCCAAGACTGCTTGACAGTGATAAGAAGAGTTACATGGCTGGATACTTTTCGGATAGCCCTCGTATATATCATCATCATATTTCCCAAGCAGTAATATGTGCTTTAAAAACACATGGATCCTAAAGTAGGGTTCATTCGATACAGTTACATTGTTACATACATTATTAACCCTTTACTTATGTTAAGTAATCCATTGCCTTCCTATGAAACATTTCCCAAGAGGATCTGAGGTAGTTATTCATTTTAGTAGATAGTAATAGATGGATTAGGAGGTCTGAGGGCTGTCCAGAAAAAATCCAGCCATAAATGCTTCTTTTTCATATCACATGGCTGGATACTTTCCGGACAGCCCTCAGATGCTGTATTGTGTTAGGGACTAGGGGGAACTCAAAATCTCCTGTTCCAGAAGCTTATTTACTGTCTTAGTTGGAAAAATAGACACACAGAGGAAAGTACAGAAGGGTTTTACATGTAGTGAAAGTGACAGAATGCAAAGCAACTAGATATCAATAGGGTTGCTTGCTGGCAGCTTGTAGATGGCCACCTTCTACCTGTGTCTTCACGGCCTTCCCTCTGTATATGTCTGCATCCTGATCTCCTTCTGTGAGGGCACCAGTCAGAGTGGGCTCGGGACCACCCCAGTGACCTCATTTAACCTTAATTACCTCTTTAAAGACCCGATCTCCAATCCTGTCATATTCTGAGCTACTGGCGTTAGGACTTCACCAAACAAATTTTTTTTGGAGTTGGGAGAGGAATAACAGAGTTATTAAGGAGACCAGACTGTAGGCAACTGGTGAGACCTTGAAGAACGGAGCAGTTCAGGGTAAGTAAGGGAGGTCTCATTGGAGGCTACAGTCCTGGTACGTAGTATGTATAACTACGCATGGTTGTGGTGACTTGATGTTTGTGAATAAGGAGCAGCTGCTATTGAGGAAAATGTTTTTTTATCTTTGGCCTGAGGCCACTTAGCTGCTTTCTCCTGGTGTTCACTGGGAAATTGGCCCTTCCTTTTTGAGGACAGAGCATTGGTCTTCCTTGAAAGTGTTTCATAAAAGCATTACTTTTCTTAAAATATTTCTTCTATCTCTTAAAAGTGAAAAAAAAATGTTAAATTCAGCAAAGACGAAATGTTAGTGTTGTAAACATCTCAGGATGGTTTTGGAGTCTGATTAAAACAGCATTTTTTATTCTTCAAATTACATTGATCTAAAAGCCATGTGTATATACAGGGGGTGCCAAAAAATGTACACACTTTTTAAGAAAGGAAAAAACTGTATTAAAATTGTAATAATATATACCGATAACGAAAGATGAATGCAAGTCACATTTCACGTCTACAATTATAAGAGGGGCTCAAACTCAGCCTCCAGACACTTCTGATGATGGCGAACTAGTGCTTGAGCAATGCTGACCAAAGTGTCCACTCGTCTTACTGCGCATGCCCGATCAGTTTCTTCCTGAATTACCGCCAAGCCCCCCACAGGCAGACGTCAAGGAGTGTTAAGTCTGGAGAATGTGGGGGAAACTCAGACAATGTTCTGAAATTTCAGATATCACTTCAGAATGGCCTTGTGCTCCTCAAACAACAACCATGCTTGTGCCATTTTCTTTGACTGTCCTGCCTGTTGCATGGTGACACTAGCATTCGTTTGATGAATGCCATCTTTTGAGCAAAGGTAATACTACACGTTACTTCTGTAATTCAATTCAACTTCAAAAAGCAATACATAGATAACATCTCTTAAAATGTGTGTACATTTTTTGGCACCCGTGGTGTGTGTGTGTGTCTGTCTCTAGATCCTATGCAGATCTCATGGGCAAATATTTGGTATAATCTTTTTCCCTCAGATATCTTCCCCGTTTTTGAAAAATATAAGATTAAAAGCATAAATTATATATCAAAACAATGAAAAAAATTTTAATGTTGAAATAATATTTGTATATAATATCAAAGCATTTTTTTAGAGAACGGTTAAAGCAGTTCTTCCAAATTTGGTTAGTGGAGTTAAAAAGTAAAAAGACACTTAAATTCTTGCTTTCTTTTTCTTTTTGCCTGTGGTGGTTAAATTTGTATGGTCTAAGGCAGGCATGTCCAACGCATGGCTCAGGATGTCTTTGAATGCGGCCCAATACAAATTCTTAAAACATTATGAGATTTTTTTTGTGACCTTTGTTTTAGCTCATCAGCTGTTGTTAGTGTCAGTGTATTGTATGTGTGGTCCCAGGGAATTCTTCTTCCAGTGTGGCCCAGGGAAGCCAAAAAGTTGGACTCCACTGGACTAAGGAATTCATATCTTTATACCCCGTTTAGTTTTATTTCTATCTACGAAAACAACAGTCATTGATATTTCCTTGTAAACCACTCTACCTCCAGATCTAAGGTGCTATAAATAAATGCATGAGGAGAAAGTGAAAAAGGAAACATTTAAAGGGAAAAACAGAAACATCAGACACACACACACACACACACACACACACAAAAGGAACAAAGCCTTAAGGAAAAGCATGTTTCACATTGTTTTAATGATTTAATGCTGATAGTTTGAGTACATTTTGAAATATTTTACCATTTACTTTATTGCTTACATTTTAAAACTATAGTTATAGTAAGATATGTAAGATAATATTTCTTTTAGTAACTTTTTTTTGATGATACAGCTCATTTTTAAAAATATGGAAGACATAGACAAACTCAGAGAAGCAAACAATTTACCTGTAATTCTGTCACCTAGGTACACCCCCTTTCAAAAACCCCCACATATTTTGTGAAATGGGGATGCTTAAATAATTTTGATATAATAAGTAAGTCGATATGTTGGTCAGTAAAGTTCACTTATGGCTCGTTCTGTCCATGAGGATAACATGATCTGAGATTAGTAAACATCCGTACCTTGAATAACGTGGGTTGGAAACAATGCCTCTTGGCTCTGGGGAGGTTGACTGCCACATGCACGTGGAGCACTGGCAGAGAAATTAAATGTCACATAGGTCTACAGTTGTTTTGTAATAATCTTAAATGATGTCGTTGGGTGACCGGTGTGCCTCGCTCCCGGAAACCTGCTGTAGAAAATGGTCATGGGAATCTGTCATTCTGTGCTCATAAGACCTCACTGACCTGACAGAACCGGAATGATGGAGTCATAAAGATTGAGGGTTATTCTTCAATTTAAAAAATGCTGTCTGATCTATACAAGGTATGTCCAGCTTCCCTTATACTTCGATAGGCCTCCTTAACAGGTCCTATTTGTCTAAGGTATTACTGGATAAAGTTCATAAAGCTTTGGGTTAGGGTGTCCTTTCCTCCCTACCACTGTCTTCCAAGGGAATTTCATTTTAATGAGTCAAGTGTGAAGTCTGCCTCTGGGAGACATTTATTTCCTACTGAAGGGGCCTCGACTATAGGGTCCAGTGGAGTTGGAGTTTTGCCTCACCTCTCCCCCAACTTTCCTGTGACATTCACAGTTTTTCTGGGAGCAGTAGACATCCTATTCCCACTTTGAAGAGTACAGCACTGAATGCCTCTCATTCTGATACAATCTGCTGTGTGTATACGAGGTCGGACAATTAATTCACAAACTCATCCTAGAGAAAGGGCTACGTGCCTCATTGCTGCAATCACTATGATCGCCTTCGAAGCACTCCCCTTGGGAAGCTGTGCACTGACGCCAGTGCCTAGTCCACCCTTCAAAGCAATTTTGGAACTCTTTTTTCTAGAATGGCCATCAGAGCTGTCGTTGTACCCAAAATCTGACAATTAAGTTCACACACTGACCACCTTGTGCTTACACTGGCAGCACTGTGCAAACAACTCGGTAAGGTGTCATGACCTTGCCAAGGGGAGTACTTCGAAGGTGACCGTGGTGATATTCAGCAGTGAGGTATGTAGCACTTTTTCTAGGAGTTTGCGAAATTAATCGTCCAAACTCGTATATCTATAGATGTAGATGTAGATACAGATAGGATCAGGCTGAGTCACAAAGAAGTTTTAGATCTGTTGTGTGGCTGGGGTAGGAAAACAAAAGATGAAACAGCCCTGGTGCTGGATTATTGCTCCCTAGCCAGCTCCATTAGAGATCTGTTGGGTGCTGACCTCGGGACAGTCAGGCTTCAACCTGTTCTCGAGGAGAGGGGAGGGATTAACTATTTATTGAGGTGTAGTTTATAATTGACGTATGTGAAAGTGCATGTATTGAAAAGTGCAAAATTTCCTGAGTTGGGGCCCATGAAACCATCCCCACATCCAGATAGTGAACATATCCATCACTCCCAAGTTGCCGCATGCCCCTTGGCAATCCTTTGTAGCCTTCCCTACCTGCCCATCTCTCGTCTCCCAACACTGATTTGCGTTCTGACCCTACAGATTACTTTGCATCCTGTAGCGCTTTGCGTAAGTGGGATCATTCAGTGTTGTGTTCTCTTCTTTTGTCTGATTTATTTCACTCTGTATTTTGGGATTCATCCATGTTGCCTCTATTCATAATTGATTACTACATCTATTCATAATTGGGTACTACATCACTGTATGGTTCTCTCATTCAGGAGTTTTCGAAGTGGTTTAGAATTCTCTTGTCTTTTGTCCATTGTCTTGTGTTTTTGTTTTTAACTGTGTGTCAGACTTTTGTGTTTGACAGTATTTTTTAGTCTTAAATTCATGCCCCTTTTGGATAAATGCCCTTCTTTAATGTTACTTGAAGTTTTAAAATATGTAAGTCATGTTCTTGTTTAAGAATTATAAAATTAAGAGATTTGTCATTTTCTACTCTTAAAATATGGCAAGTGATTAAGTTCAAAAAAGTCTTGTGCGTGTTGGAGCTTTCTAGAGCTTTTTGTGTTCTGTCCTGTGGAGAGTGGAAGCTCAGCGCCGGCAGTCTCAGTGTTAAGCCCGAAGGTTTATTCTCCAGACTGCTTGGCTAGTGCTCCTGACCCCTGTTTATTTTTTTGTAGTGCTTTGATTTTTGATACATAGATCTATCAGGGCGTGGGACAGATTTGTGTAACAATGATATAATGAATTGGATAAGAGTGAGGTAATTGGGTGCTTGAGTTAGCCAAGTAATTGCCATTCAGTGTATGTTACAACTAAGAGCACCAACCAGACCAAGAATTGAGGCGGGAATGGGAGTCCTGGAATAAACTGTGCCAGAATTTTTTTTAAAAATTGAGGAGGAGATAGTCATTACGTTGTAAAAACACAGTATTCTGGCTGGAATCACTCAGACTTTGGGTTTTTAACATGTTTGTCTCTATTTTCTGATCACTTAATTGAAATTAAGTGGTAAAAACAGAAAAACAGTACCATTTTAGGCAGATGTGCTCTCTGGATTATTATAAAAGTAAAAGTCAGTGTATAATCTTAACAATTGGTCCTTTGAGTCTGATAGTAAAAGATGGTTAATGAATGTAGATGAGTTAAATAATACATGAGTTAATTAAGAAGCAAATAATCATGTTTATGGAAAGAAAATAAGACCTTTTAAAATGTTTTCTGAGAGAAAATGCCAGTTGTCAAGATGGCCCTAGTGACTCCTATGAAATTGCATAATGGTGACAAAATAGTGTATAACCTATTGCATTTCTCTGTGAATTAATAATTAGGCGATTGAATTGGTCCATGCTTATTTATTTTATATGGCTAAGGTTCGTGTTCAGATAGGTTCATATTAATTTGATTTTCTTCATGTAATTTTTCCTTAGTTGAACTGCTTGGAATCTTGCTAGAAAGGTGTAAATTGTCATCTTTTGCTGACTTTCCTCAGTGCATTCTCAGCAGTGTAGACTACCACTGACTGACAAGATTATCAGCTGATTTAGACAGTGGCATCTCTTTGCTGTCAGAGGAATACAGGGTTTTCTCTGGTAATTCTTTAGTACAGACTATGAAAAACACTGCTTTTATTATCGTACACAGATTTTATTGTATTCTTGAGTGTATGCATATTTAATCAATAGGTGAATTAGTTTTGATTTAGTATGAAGGTGAATAAAAGACGATTATGGCCAATTTAATATTTTTTAGATATACTTATCTCCTCTATGTAGACTTTATTTCATCTTGGAAATTGGTGGTGTGCTTTTGATTCCACTAGCATTTTTAATTTACCTCACAGATAATTGTTTGAAGTCTATTTAAGGTGTTTGTGTATCTTCTTCTATATTTAATTTGACCTTATTAAGGTTATCACCCATAAGTAATTTGTTTTCACATTGGTATAGGAACCAAAATGATGTCAAATAAGCATCATTTAATATCAGATAAATAAACAGTAACTATTCCTTGACTATTCCTTGACAGGGATGGCTGTACTGGGTGCTCTATGAATGTGGTACTTACTTAGAGTGACCAGGAATGAAAGGTCTTTATTTCTAAATAATTTCTACCACTGAAATAATTATAATATAATATAGTATTATATTTTTTATTATTAATGTTCCCCAGCATTCCAGCCTCAGTTC
The DNA here is from genome assembly GCA_004026885.1 of Lyroderma lyra. Lineage (NCBI taxonomy): Eukaryota > Metazoa > Chordata > Mammalia > Chiroptera > Megadermatidae > Lyroderma > Lyroderma lyra. The sequence continues at coordinate 273,587 of PVJL010000866.1, forward strand.
TCAAACCTCTTGTTAATCTGTACCTTCTTCCTGATAAATCAACCTGCTTTATCTTCAGCAGCACGTAGAAGCTAGTGATTCCCTCCTTTTATATTTCCACGTTCTTGTTGCCTTAGATACACAGGTGTAATTGTGAGACTCTTTCAATGAATATTTATTGAGTGCCTGCTCTGGGCCAGCCACTATTCCTGTCCTAGAGATAGAGTCCTGTGAGGAAAAGGAACCAAAAACAAAAAAAATTCCTATCATTATAGAGCTTAAATTCTTTTTTTTTTTTTTTTTAATGTGGGTAGTTCCCTGGCTGGGAATCGAACCCAGGCTGCAGCACTGACAGCGCTGAAGCCTTAGCCACCACACCGCTGGGGAACTCCCTGGAGCTTAAATTCTAATATTTCCTATTTTCTAGAGGCACGTCAAGCTCAATATGCCCAAAAGGAACATTTGCACCCCTTCCTCCGAAAACAGATGACATTTCTGTTTCTGCCATTACTCTAAGCTAACTGTGTCCCAGGTTAGAAACAGAGTCAACTGCTGTTGCTGTCCCTAACTCATTCTGTCTGCCCCCCAACACACACCTAGTGGTCATTGCGTCCTTTTGATTCTATCTAATGAGTGTATCTCTCTTTTCCTTTTCCTTGGCCTTGCCTTAATCTAGGCTTACATCGTTGTTGAGCTGTTTCAATAGCCTGACGTCTGCTTGTACTGTCATTGGTTCTTTTATTTGCCCTATTGTCAAAACTGTTTTTCTAGAAAATAAATTTTAGTAATTCCTCCTCTACTCCCCACTCTGTCTACACACTTTGCCTGCCTCGTTGCAGGACAAAGTCCCAATGAGGCCATGGAAACATTGCTTTCCTAGCTCCTGTCTAGTTTGGTAGCTTGGTACTGTTGAGCCACTGTGGTGAAATTCTCTGGTTTCTTTATGGTTTCATGGCCTTAGCAGTTACCCTCCCTTAACCGGAGATGCCTGGATCTCTCCTGGCTCTTCTCCACACTCTCCTCACCTGTGCGTCCTTCAGCCAATTCACAGATCCCATCTCCTGCAAATTCTTTCTGACTCATAGTGATAGCATTGAATTCCTGTAGACTCTCATAGAATTGAGTACATCAGGTTGCAGTATAATTACTGTTTCCTGATGTCAGAATCAGGAGAGGTCAGAATTTAGGTACCTGTCCTTATTCTGCTTTGCCATATGCTTCAGTAATAGAACATGGCAGATACCGATGGGAGGTGGGGGCTGGAGTTTATAGACTTTGGGATGGACCTCTTAAATTAAAAAAAAAAATCATAAAATTATGAATACGATTAGCTAAAAATATGTATTTATTTAAATGGAAGTGTAAGGTCCCTGTGTAAGTATCTTCATGCTAAATCTGCTTATGTCCCAGACCTAGGGAAATCGGAGTGCTTAGTTAAAACTTACGGAAATAATGCAGTGTTTTTTAAAAATATATTTATATATCTATATCTATATCTGTATATATATCATATACTTATATAATTCTTTTTTGCTGTTGATTTTTGTAAAGTTAGGAAACAATAGCCATTCTAATGCTAATACTGTTGTTAATAATGATAATGCCTAATGATTCTACAGCATTTCCCATTTCTAAGCACTTTCACATACTTTATCTTACAGGGATTCTGACAACTGAGTCACAAAGCAAGTGACTCTGACCTAATGACTCTTACTGTGTTTGGCTAGTTGGTGTGTGAAAGAGGAGTTGAAATGCTCCTTTGAGATCAGATTTCACTTTGGCAGGGAGTGATTCAGTTCTCCTGTGCAATCTGTAACCTCAGTTAACACTGCTCCCCACTCCTGTGAGCCTGCTGGATGCCAAGGAATTTTCTGAGCGCTTCCTAAATTATCTTGCAGCCACCTCACCTTTCTACCTCTTCTCCCTTTTAGCTTCCTCACTTCCTTATTTCTTCTTCTGTTCCTCCCTTGTTTGTTTGTCTGTGTCTTGCCATACGTCAGACCTATTACTCCCTCTCCATCTGTTTTTTTCTGGTAGATAAGTTAATACTTTTATGTGTCAGTTCTTTGACTAAACTGAATTTTGGAGTTAACAATTATTAGCTTCATTTCTTTTTCTTTGAAATACTGTAGAAGTGATTTGGAGGAGCCTCAGTAGTACAAAAAGGACGTGCAAGGAAAAAGAGATGCCCTAAAGCCACGTGGTTTTATCACATTGGTTAAGACATTATGCAGTTTAAGAACTAATCGAGAAATGATCAGTTTTCATTTGTGTGAATCTGATAGCAAATTGGAAACTGCAAAATGGAGAAATAATTGTCCAGACATTACCAGAAGACATAATAATAACAGTAACTTTTGTATGCCTCTTTCTTCTAAGCACTTTGCATATGTTATTGTGAATGCCCACTGAAGGTAAAGAACCATTTGCTCTTCTGTAGCGGAAGTGTTAGAGCACGAAGCCATGATTTCATGGAGAGGACTTGGCTGTGATGTCAGTCAGACTTGGGTTGGTATTAACTGTTAACTCTCTCACTGGCAAGTTTCATGAATGTAGAGGAAAACACTTTATCTTCTGAACCTTAATTTTCTTACTTGAAAATGGGTGTATCTACTACAGAACTTTTGTTAGGATTAAAGGAAATAGATGTGTGTCAAGCCCACATGCAGTATGTTAGGGAGACAGGGCAGGAGTATATGAAAGCTGTTTCATGAGTGGTTTTATTTGAGACAGTAAAAATAATGCTGGTTCATCGCTAAAATTCTCACAGAGACTGTTTTATCCTCTGCAAGAGTCATTATTATAGTAGATGCAATAGCAATCAATTAATACATAAATACAGTTTTATTATTAGTTGTTACTGAGTAACAGTTTTTAAAAGTGTCAAATAACAAATTATTGCTTTAATTTGTGGGTTACAACCAAGCCTACATTTTAGACATCCAAGGGTTAATATATATTTGAAAACCTGTACCCCTTGAAGAAAGTATTTGGTGGTGAATTTGTACCTGAGGAATAAAGTTGCTTTTTTTATTAGCAAAAGGGCATGGAACATTAAACAGTTTATTAATTTAGGGAATCTGCATTCAATCTGAGTGAGTAAGGCTTTTTAAGCCTATTACTTCTTCCTTCTGCCTTGCCCCCAAACCTCTGGTAGCTGAATTAGATAACTTTTGGATGAAACTTTCAGGTAGTTGTTGATGTTGTATTACATAGACTTTCCAGTACTCATACATAATAATGGCTATAGAGATATGATTGCTTAATAAAATAGCTGAGTTATATGACCTTGAGAAAGTAATCTCTGACCTTCTGCATCTGTAAAATGTGGTGTTAGCAAGTTACATTTTAGAAAGAGAAAAACACAATATTTTCTTACATTTTCAGATATTTGAAATTAATGATTTTAAATAAATGATTATTATTTTCTTCTCTCAGAATTTAACAGTTCTGAATTGCTCCATGAGAAGTATTGTGAAGAGTGGGCTTTGAAACAGAGAGTGTAAGTATTCATGAGTCCTTGTCACTGCACGGTTGGTACTTCTCTGAGCAAAGAGCTGAATCACCCTGTAGGGGATGGAGACTACTGGTCACCACTAGAACAGGAGGAAAAACAGCCACGTTAAATATCACTCCAATACACTGTTTATTTTCCCAGAGATTTCCTATCAGAAATTTGAAGTTGTCCTTTTCTGATTAAGATTTGTAAACTTTATTTTTACTCTTGTCCAAATTCAGCAAAGGGAAATTATGAAAGCTGCAAACTGAATTTAGGAGGAACTAGTAAAATTTTCTAATTATGTATAGTACTTGTAGCTCAGTGATAGCTAAGTAGGCAATATGATAGACAATACTCTTCTTAATTTTGGTAGAAAAAATTCCAAAATGGGAGAAACTGTTTGGAACAATAGTAGGGAAATGGTGGAAGTTGAGGTATTTTAAAAGTTATGGGGAAAAGCCCTAGAAAATGACGTGGGGTGAAGAGCATGAATTTGAGATTGCTGGTGGGGAGATAAGGTGAAGCTGCATGGTTATAATAATTCTGGTCTCCCCTTCCATCTCCCCATTCCACAGTTTTGTCTGTATTAGAAAGGTTGTTCCTGTTCACTGTCTTTTAGAACTTTACCCAGAGGACTCAGTCATTCTGTCACAGCACAGCTGACAAAACCTCATATTGTTCTGCCCCAGTATCATCACTGAGATCTCACAGACTCAGTGAAAATCTTGTCCCTAAGATGGTGGCCGAGGAATGACAAATACTGTCTGTACTGTCACCTCCTCCTGCAGTTGATAAGTCCTAACACAGAGCAGCTACCAAGCCGTGCTTTGGGTCCCATGGGTACGCATTGAGTATCCATGCTTTTTCTGAGCACCAAGGACACGGTCTGTGCTGACCCCCTGGAGAACTGGCTCATTCCAGGCAGGCAAAAGGGCAGGAGGCAGGAGTGCACAGTCATTTCTCTGGAGAATTTGTTGCCACTGTAGGAACTGCACCTGAGAATTCTGTGGCACAAAGTTAATCCCAATGCAAGTTTTTGGTTTCCCCCAAGAAAATAACATGGCTGAAGTGAGTGTTTTGTAAATAGGTAGCTGCCTCTGGAGATTGAGGTCCACCCATTGTTCACCTGCAAGGACAGTCCTTGAAGGAATCTTCCTGCATGGTTCTGTTCAAGAAATATGCGGGCCTGTTGCGTCTTGGTCCTTAACACTGAGATAGCGATTGGGCAAACTGCCCAACAGACCTAAATTCCTCCGAGTATATAAGTAAGGAGGGAGAGCGTGCAAGAGTCTCAATCTTCCTTCTCAGAAGCATCTAAATCTTTCCTCTGAGTCACCGTGTTTGAGGTGAGTTAACAATTGAGGGTCCCTGTTTTATAGGGATGTACTATGATAACATATGCATGGAAAATATTTAAAAAGGGGTGTCCAGAGAGAAAATACTGGAATAACATGCATGTATATTGGTTTGGCTTATTTAAAAAATTTGGGTGAGAATTGAGGAGGAAGGAAATAAATATAATACAGTAGATTGTAAACAGAATTGATTTATCTATTACATTTAAAAAGGAAGTTCAACTTTTCAAACAATCAGTTGAGTAATAATAGCCTAAGATTTTAATCCCACACACTCCACTGATTTATTATATAACCAGACCTCAGTGAACTTTAGCTTATCTGTGAGCTACGTGTTTTAGGGGGCTAATTCTAAAATTCATAGTTGGGTGCGAGCAGTAAATAAGGGAGTTTAACTCAAAAGCATCACAAAATATAATTTGTATGTTATTTTGGAAGTGACTGTCAATCTGGCCAAATGTCTTTATAAAGCTAGTGCATTATGGAATCTGCATTAAGGTAAGAACATGTATACTATTTGAAAGGAAAATCAATCTTTCACCTCAGGCCAACAGTTTTAAAAATAAAAGTAACTTTCAAAACCAAAGTCAATTTAGTGAATATGTTCATTAGTATAAATACACTAGTTGTGTAAGTATATTTTTGATAAAATATTTTAATTTCTGTATTATATATATTTTTCTTTACAGTAGGTATTTTTCTTCCTGTGAGAATCTTCCTAAGAAAAGGGATGAGATGATATTATTTTTACCAAACGTTGTTTATATGGTGATTCTTGGTCAAAGTAATGATTTTGGTTGATGAATGTCTACATAATTGTGGATTTATATACTACTTCTCCATATTATAGTATTAGCTTAGGTATATTATGTGACTAGCTACTCATTTTATTGAATTGTGATTAGAATATGCATAGAAGATAGGTTTTCTTTCAGTTAAAACAGATTTATATTTATTTAAGCCTCTGCTTCTAAGGTTGTCATCACATAGCTTGGTAAAACTAGAAGCAGGGTAGCCACCAGAAAGTCAGAATAAAACTTAGTTTTTAGTGGAAAAATGAAAATTCCTTACAAGATAACCCATTTGTGAAGAAAACTTTTCATAAGATTGTTTCGGAATTAAGTAATCTAGCCTGAAGAAATAATTTTTCTGGATGCATTTACCAATGGTAAAATTTTTTTCCAAGTACATTAATTTAGTAGTTTGAAGTGAAATCTTTTTTACTGAGGAAAAATGATAGGGAGTATTTGAAAAATATTGTGAAGTATAAAGAATAAAATAACCATCCCTACTCTTATATCCAAAATTGGATATTAACTTTTTCAAGTTTATTGCCAATCTTGTATTTTTCTATTTTTATATGAAAAATGAAAATGTACATTTTATAGTGTACATATCATAGTGAATTATTACTATAGTAAATCCTGATGTCACATCATTCAATTTTAATAGCCATTGATTTATGGCCAGTTTTGTTTCTTGTATCCCCTTCCATTTTTTTATGAAGCGAATCCCAGACATGTTACCATATTATGCATAAATGTTTCAACCCAATTACTTTTTACATACATACTTTTTAAAATATTACCAAAGTATAGTTCTCTTAAAAAGTAGAAAAGCTAAACCCCTTTTAACTTCTCTCTTCCATGTATCCACCCCTAAAAGTAGTATGTGTTTATGATTTTAGGATGTGTCCTTTTAATTCATGGTTGAACATGAAGAGAGTGCATATGTACATATATGTGAGTCTAGTGTATGTTATTATTTTGTATATTTTGAAAATGCAGATAAATGACATCAAACCTACTTATCTGCAAGTTTCAGTTTTATTTTTGAGGTCTGAATTGTGAATATGCTCTTTATAGGTGAATCTGATCCATTTATATCTATTGTAAATACAGATATCTAGATTTATTTTAGTCCCTTTGTTTTGTAGTTTTGGTTTACTATGGTTTTTCCTTTTTTCTTTTGTTCCCAACCTCTTGTAGATTGTTTGGGTGTTCTTTGTTCCATCATTTCCTTTCTGGTTTATAAATTATAGATTCCATTTCTGTTGTTTAGTAGTACTTCATGTTTTTAACATACATATTTGGCTTACTTTTCTAGTGGAGTTTGAAATGAAATGTATTTATAGCCTAGGGTTGGAAGAGTTTAGCCAGAAATGTTGTTCACAATTATTGTGGTTTCATTTATGGATGAAGCCTTGTGAGTTAGATTTGACATTACTTTTTTGGTAATGAATTTATGTTTTGTTGGCTGAAACCTGGTAGCTTTTTCCTAGGCACTGAACAAAACTGAATACTTCATACAGTATTTTATTCACCTGTCACTGTAGCAGCTTCCCTGTGCCTTGGTTTTCTGATGTAACTATCTTCCTTGTATGATTCCTAATTATCTTCATGGTCCTATTAAAGTTATTTTGCTTGTAAGCTTCCACACATTTTTATTGGAAGTAGAATGTCGAAATGAAGTAGTTAAAGGAGAAAGCATACTTCTTAAGCTGCTTGAGGGGATTGGTTTGTTGGGATGTGATGGTTTGGTGCTATAGCAAAGTAGGTTGTTTGAATGGAACAATCAGAGTCTCCAACAAATTACCTGTGGCAGAATGGAGTTCACTGTGAGCATGGATGCCAGTGACTGTGCATCTTAGGGACTAGTTATTCTGTTTATCTCACTCACATTGACTGTGCTGGGTCTCCCAAGATGTGTTCTTCTGCCTTTATCAACTGACTTGTTTTGTTTTCTTATAACTCAGGCTTGCATGTGCCCCATTTAGCCTCTCCATCTTTTACTCATCCTCCTTCTATCTTTTCAACTGTAGCTCCCCCATTAATTGATTTATTCTCTCAATATTTCTCTTAAGTTGCCGAGAGAGATTCTAGTCAAGGTCTACACTTCAGGTCAGTGCTTAGATTGTATTTCCTTGGGTGAGAAGCCCAATCCTTGTTTTCCTGGCTGTGGTTGGAGGAGAGGGGGATAGTATACTGAGTAGTAATGTATTTCTTAGACCAGGGGCTGCGGGAAAGTTGAAATCTGTATTAGATCAGCTGCCATAACAAGTACCATAGACAGGGTGGCTGAAACAACAGAAATTTATTTCTTTATGGTCTGGAGGTTAGAAAGCCAGACATCAAGGTCTAACAGGGTTTGTTTTCTAGTGAGAGCTGTCTTCCTGGCTTGTGCATGGTCACTGTGTCCTCACATGGCCTTTATTTTGCACTTGCATGTGGAGCAGAGAGTGGGGGGAGAGAAGGAGAAAGAGAGATGGGGAGAGGGCTATCTTTTTTATAAGACCATAAAATATCTCCGAATACCATAATCACATTGAAGTTTATAGCTACAACATATGAAATTTGGGGGATACAATTCAGTTCATAGCAGTGTTATAAGGTACTATAATCCAGCTTTTTAAACTCTTGATTACAGCACTTTTTATTTCTAGAACAGTCATACCACTGATGCACTATTCTTCTTATATTCCTTATTCTGGCGATTGGTGTTACCATCCAGTCAAACAGCAAAGTTGGGATTCATGCTACACTTGTTTTCATTTTATCTACATTACCAGGTCCTGTTGTTTATGGTTCCTAATGAATTCTTTTTTTTTTTTTTTTTTTTTTTTTTGCTTTTTGGTATGTGGGTAGCTCCCTGGCTGGGAATCGAACCCAGGCCGCAGCGCTGACAGCGCCAATGCCGAAGCCTTAAGCCACTACACCATCAGGGAACTCCCCCCTAATGAATTCTTGCATCTGTCATATTCATTTATTTTTTACTTCTCATCTGTATTTTAAAAAAATACCTTTTACCTGGCTGCCTTTTTTCTAGTTTCTCTTGCTGCTTATAGGTCTTCCACATCATGATCAGGGTGAACTTTCTAAAACAAAGTAAGCGTGTGACTGTGTCAAAATAAACTTCAGAATTAAATATGTAGACTCCTTTAAGAATGGTATCCAGGGCCCTCAGTGGTTCAGCCTGTGCCCACCTCCCTAACCTCATCACCTCTGCCTCTTTCCTTGCAGTGCTCGGAGGGTACTTACTGTGTCTCTCAAATTCTGACACCCAGCAACTTGTCAGTCATGTAGGTGCCCCATGTGTTGTTGAATCAGTAAATAACAGAACTTCAGTTCTTTTCTAATGCTGTGTCCCTGTCAGCAGTATCAATTTGGACAGGTAATTTATCTTTCCATTTTATAAAGGAAGGACAAGACTATCGATCTCTTTTTGAAGTACATTGTAAAGGCTTGATTGATACTTGATACTCGATTCTTCGATTTTGGAAAGTAAAATAAAATTAATAAATTCTGTTATTATTAAAGGGATTCAAAAATATTCATAAAAGTAAACTTGAAAATTTTGTTCATGAATGCTTTTTTGGTCAAGCATACAACAATGAGGAAGAAGTTGAAAAGAACAGGTTAGGAAGAGGCTGAATGTCTTCCGTTGGGTGACTGCATGATGCTGGTGGGTAGTGTGTCATTTCTTGGCTTTTGGAGCAGCAGTTCAGTAACATTACCCCAGAATATGAATTATGACTGAAAGTGTAAGTTTTACTGTCATGGTCAATTGACTTTATGACAAACTACCTGCAAATGACTGACTGCAGCCCTGCATTTGTCTGCTGACTTCAGGTAGTGCTGAGGCAACTATGAAGGAGACAAATGCTAAATTTAAATGCAATAACAGATGCTGAGCAACTGTTGACAAGCTGCAAACCATTTGTAGCAAGCTCCTTTAATGCGTTATTCCTTTTACAGTCAGAATTGGTTAAGATAACTAGAAAATTGTATGCATTTGGGGCAGTTTGTCTTAGTTGAGTTATTTTTAGCATAAGCCATCTTTTCACTTGTTATTTGCCATATAATCTGCATTGGGCACAATGATTTATGTTTCAAACATTGATTCTCTACTGTGTAAGAGCTGTACCTACAAATTACCAGTACACCTTGTTGGAAAAGTAAAATGGTAAGTCAGTGAGTTCCTGTTTCTAAATAAAACCAATATCCTATTTGATTTTTATCCTTTTCTGAACTAGTATGATCAATCAGTTGTTGGAAAATCATACAAGGTTGGATAATTAATTTTACAAACCCATCCTAGAAAAAGTGCTACACACCTCAGTGCTGAGTATCACTACAGTCACCTTCGAAGTATTCCCCTTGGGAAGCTCTGCACTGACGCCAGCACCTCGTCCACCCTTCAAAGCAGTTTTGGAACTCGTTTTATGAAATGGCCATCAGAGCAATCATCATACCCAAAACAACTCAGTTATCAATGTTATAACACCTTACCAAGTTGTTTGGACAGTACTGCCAACATAAACACATGGGGGTGAGTTTGCAAATGTAACTGTCAGATTTTGGGGGATGACGGCCGCTCTGATGGCCATTTCAGAAAAGGAGTTCCCAAACTGCTTTGAAGGGTAGACTAGTCACTGGTGTCGGTGCAGAGCTTCCCAAGGGGAGGACTTCAAAGGTGACCACAGTGATATTCAGCTGTGAGGTATGCAGCACTTTTTCTAGGATGAGTTCATGAAATTAATAGTCCAACCTCATATAGTCACAGCTAAAATCTTCAGAGATTTGGAAAGGATTTGGCAACTCTGTCACTATATTAAAAGTTTTACAGAAAGCATAAAGGCCTCAAATTAAAAATCATTTTTAAAAATTGATTTTTTTCTAAGTCAATATATACATAAGTAGACTTGCTAGATAAAATAATGGATGCCCAGTTAAATTGGAATTTAAGATAACATTAGTGTTTAGTTTAAGTACGTCCCAAGTATTATATAGTTCTATAGGATATATTTATACTACAAAATTATTCATTTATTAGAAATTCAAATTGAACAAGGTATCCTATGTTTTTATTTGCAAAGTCCTGCAATCTTACATTGATACAAAATATTGCAAACCCCAAAAGAAATGCAATGCAAAATCCATTTCTTAGTGTCCTCCCGTGTCTCCCACATCCCCACTGTTAGTCCTTGGAAAGCTTGCAGAAGTCATCTGTGCCTTAGGAAACATACACATATTAATTTTACTTATTCAAACATTTCCTGCCCCTTTTATACAGATGCTAGTAATTTAATATGTGGTCCTGCACTTTCTTTTTTTTTTTTTACTTTACAGTATATTTCTACCATGTAATTTGTTTCAGTACAGTGGGGATAATGCGGGGCAGTAGGATAGAAGCATGAGTGTGGGCTTTGCAGTCAGATAGAATTGGATTCAAGTGTGAGTGCTCCGGCTAACCAGCTGTGTGACCTTGAGTGAGACCTCAGCCTTGCCTTTCCTCTGTGGTCTTACTGGGAAATGACGTGCCAGGCGGTGGAGGGTATTGCGGAGCACGAGATGGTCACTATCCCTGGTCGCATGCGGTAACGTGTTTACACACGTGGAGCTTGCCTAGCACTGCTGTCCCTCATAGGTACGGAATTCATTGAGCCATTATTGATATGTCCTGTAGTTAGTTCTGAGTTCAATGGATACTGATACAGACAAGTTCAATTATAACCAAATATCGATAAGGCTACAAGCAGAATATGTGAACAGTAGCTAGAAAGGAACTAATATTTTTCTGTACTATTAATATTTGAATATGCTTATTCTCATTGCTTTGGAGGATTTAGTACCTTAAAATGCAACAGTCACGTTTTTTAATGTACTTAGAATATTAATACCAGGGCACTTAGTTTTTCCTTGGGAATTTTTCTTAGAATCTTGGGTCTTAAAAGTGATCTGTTTAAACACATATGTACGTTACCTAAATGGTGAATATGATGGATCTTCCTTTGATATAGCTACCCAGAGTTTCTAAAATACTTAATTCTCATTTATTCATACCTTCCTATGGAGTGCTGGCTGTGTTGCACCGTGGACACCAGTCTGTTTCAGACATCATTCAGTTTGGTTCCCTAGACTTCATTCATGTTGTGTTCCTATTTTTCCCTTTAGTTTCTCCTTGTGTTGTTCAAGGTCTACATAATTTTAAACTTGGAAAGAGTTAAGAGAATGCTGACGTGAAACGTTATCCTATTAAGAGCCAGTATGTTGTAGAAGTCAAGTTGTTAGTTGACTCCGGAGCCAAACTGCCTAGATTCAAATCCTGGCTTCATCACTTAACCTTTCTGTGACTCAGTTTCCTAAATTGTAAAGTGAGTGGATTGTGTGAAGATAAAGGACTTAATTGTATAATATGCTTTGAACAGTGTGCAGCATGTGATAGGTGCTGTGTGTTTGCTGTGGTTATTGCTACTTCTGTCCCACCATTGCTTTGTTGTTGTGTCCATATCTTATTTCTTCTGATTACTGTCCCTCTGATTCATCATCCTCTCCAGTAGGAGGAATTGTCCAGAAAAACCCTTAGCACTTGGTATTCTTCTGACACGTATTTGATAATTTTTTAAGTCTTACCCATCGGCCATGACCCACAGTTATGACCCACCTACCCTTCTATTCCCCTAGAGTATTGAGATGGTAAAGAGGGAGTGGTGATGGTTGGGTGGTGAAAGGTGAGAAGAGAGTTCACGTCTGCAGTTTGATGGGAGTGGACTCCATCTCTTCCTCTCAAAAATTCTCTGACTACGGATGAGTGTCTTTATACTACTTAGAACTAAATCCTGGGGATACAGGTGTAGGTCAGAAAAGGGAACACATTATTTTATTTTTTTTAAACTTGTCTCTGTTATAGTTACTAATGGTGAAATCTCTGAAAAAAAAAAAAAAAAGCTCAAGAAAGCCATGTATTTATGTTTAGGACATCAGAGCAGAGAAGATAAACTGTGAAACTAATTTACTATCCCTGAAATCCAAAGGCGTGGAGCTCTCTTTTGGGAGCTAGTGTCAGTGGCTTGCTGCTGAATTGAGCCTTTTTTATTTTATTTTTTTGTAACCTTTGTGACAAGGGTTTCCCCGGGTGGGGGAGGTAATTCTCTTTCCACATAACTGACTCATAGGGGACCTCTTGGATGACAGGGTTTTTCTCAGTTGGGCACTGCCTACTCTGTACTTTAACTGTAGACTCCTCCTAAATCACTGGGCCTCTACACCCATGGGCCACCTCTCCCTCCACAAGATGTTCAAGACTGCCTATATTTCTGAGTTAATTTTTCATGGAGGAAAGAGTGATAGAACTAAAATTTATTATGCCTATCAAGCACTCGCGTATATATTTTTTTATCCTTTTCAAACTTTACGGATATCATTTATTTGTAATTACAGAGATTTTCAAGTTCAAAAAAGATAGGTAAGTGACTTCACAAGGGCCTGTAGTGAGGAAGTGGTCAAGCTGAAATTTGGAGTTGTCGGACTTCCCAGCCCCTGCTCTTTCATTGCTATCGTGCTTCCTCCTGGGCGGTTTAATTGAATATATCTAGGTAGACCTGGGTTTCCTTATATTGGGGTATCTTTACCTTTACTTTTTAATTGTCAGAAGTTAATTTTTTTGAGGGGGGACTCAATTGTATGCTCTGTTATGAAGGAATATTTAATCTCCTTGTCTATAAGAATAAAAAGTTTCCTCTGAAACCATGCGATGCCTGGCATCATATTGCTCATGGTTATGGGCTCAGCATTAATCCTGAATATATACGAGGGCTGTCTGGAAAGTATCCAGCCTTGTAACCGTTCTCGTTACATTGACAATGGCTGGATGTTTTCTGAACAGCTGTCGTATTTAATAGTTATAAGCTACAAATAGGCATATTTTATTTATCTCATTTATCATCAAATACACAGTGGATAAATGTGTTATCTAGGAAACAGGTTCAGGTGACAGACCCCTTGCTCAGGGCCACAATTCAATTTAGGTTTCAATTCCAGGTTAGAGCCAGGGTCCTCCTTTTGGGACACCGGGGCACTTTTTAAAACAGTGCCAGTGATTTGAGCTATTTGACTTTGAAGTGGCATTGGTGTTTTTAATAGTGTATTTTACATTGGAGGAAGGCCAGTCACTAAGTACGATTCTCTGTTATTACACAGAGCTAATTGCAGACATTGATGGTCTGTGTATCTGCTCATACATATCACATTCTTTCACTTTTTCCAAAGGCATTTCCTCTTAAATAGATAGCAGGGGCAACTTGTTCCTTCTCAAAGAAATCCCTTCTTATCTTCTAGATGAAAAGTAAGGACGTGGCTGTAGATTCTTTTTCTCCGTTGAAGGAATTACTGATTGACTTCCTGATGAGTCAGCTTTCTGCAAAGCAAAGGATAGATATAACTATGGAGACATTGTGCAAAATAGTTGGACAGCACAGATTAAAGATAGGTTAGTGATGTGCACATTGTCAGTGGAGATAGGAATTCCACGTTTTATATAGCCTAGATAAGTATTGTCAGAGGAAGATGCACTTTGTAGCAGTTGAGGGAAATGAGAACTCTTTTTTGAATGGGAAAGAAGAGAACATTATAGTCAGAAGGATATTTTGAAAACCTTTGAAAAACTTCTTCCATTTAACACTGTTTGATTCAGTTTTTTTGTCCATGGCTTAATGTATTATCTTTCATGTACTTCTTGATTGTCACAATTCATTTCTAATTGATGTGTGTATTGTCTCCTCAATTAAGACTGTGAGCATTCAAGGCCAGGATAACATCTTATACTTTTTGCATTTTAATTTTTTTTTCCCTACAGAATTTCTCATGCAGAGTCATGTAAACTCCTTACTCTGTGGGCAAGGGTCTGTAAGTGTATCCCTGATTACAATGTCTGTGTTGAGGAGGTCTTAAGGAAATATTTTGGATATGTGTAACATCTTATTTAAAAGAATTTCATGACTTTTATCTTATTCTGGAAGTATTACCTGCAAATATAAGATAATTTTGAATTACTCCTAAAATGAGTACCTTTTTCTGCCTGTAAAGAAAACCATCTTTAAGTCAACAAGACTTTAATGGTCAAAACAATTGCAGTAGTATCAAGTGCTTTTTAGCATATATGGTTTTAGAATATAATTTTAAAGTTCTGATAAAACATAACCATTCTATTTTTTTCTCCCCAGTTTTTAGTTGCTGTTTGTAGGAGAGAAGAACACTGAACTTTAAAAAAATGTTCGAAACTGTAGGTAAGACCCTATTCCTTTCTGACTATTTTTATAAGAATTGAAACTCCTTCCATTGGGATCTTTGCGGTATTATAATTTCTAAATAGCAGGATTCTGTCTGTGGTAATGTAGTTTAAAAAAGTTTTTATCTACTTGCTTCATACCAGGTAATATGTTTTTTTTATATTTGGACAGTTTCATCTGGAATGTTGTAAAAAATGTCACTTATAAGCAAAAGCTAAACGCATAAGAGATGTTGTTTCAATTATGTGTTTTAATAAAGCTTGATGTCAACCTATTTCTGAGTTATGAACTCAATTCTGGCTAATGTTTGTTTCTGGATAGCACCAAAGAGTCTAACATTTTTTAATACTGATATAAGATCATTGCCTGTATCATTCATACTATATTTGTGGCCGGTGAAATAGTACTGAGCTCTTGATTTTAAATTGGCAAAGGTGTACAGTAACAAAAACTTAGGCTGACACACTTCAGTGATGATTTAAGGTAGTTTAATTCTTATATGAGATCATTTAATTAGAAATAGTCAAATATCCCAAACCTTTGTTAATCTTTTTATTCACACTGCTCTTTAGTTTTAAAGAAACTAGTTTGTAGTAGTTTCGGGTATCAGGTATGGTACACCCAGTCCCTTTGTCCCTCATCTGACACCGCAGTCCTCACCTATTCCAGGGAGCATTTGGGGTTTTATTACTGGGAGGTATCTGCATTTCTCTCTAACACCTTGATGAGTGCAGGTGGTGTTTTGACAGCTGTAGGATTTGAGGGGTAGGGTGAGAGTGAGTGGCAGGAAAACGAGCATGAGCTGTGCGATCACGGGGATCATTGCGATGACTTGTTTCTGGGGCGATGCTGGTGATGGAAATGCATGGGTGTACATGTCCTTTAGTACTCACTTTATACTAAAGTCCCACACCGTAAAGATTACTAGTCCACATAGGAAATTTCCTGGTAAGAAAGTGGAAATCAAAGGAGAAATATTATTTAAATTATTACTTTCTAACCATTATTCTCAAGTTATTACTGAATTGCCTACCTTTCAAGAATTGACAGGGGAATTAAATACCAGCTTTGTATTCTGAAATACAATGGGAAACATGACCCAGAATGAAGTTCTTAGGTGTATCTTCGTCATTATTTGCTTTTAAAATTCTGCATATGAGTAAATATTGTTTGTTCAGTTTTATGTGTGTTTGTGAACTCATGGTCACCATTAATTCATGGTTCGATTTCCCAATTTCTGTGATTTTCCACATTTAATGTTACAGGAAGTGTCTCTGGTGATAATTCCCACTCTTTGATTATTATGATATAGCAAATATATTTTAATAGGTAAATTTGTTGCCATCATAAATCTGTTGGAACATATATCTGAACAGTCCCTAGTTTTTTAAAAAATAAATTTGGCTTCACTTATAAGTAAAAGAGAGAGAGAGTATGTGTTTTAGGAGATGTTTTAAGTTACTATTTTTGGTAGAAACTAACTGGTGGAACAATCATGTAAGATGATAGACTTATTATTACTATTATTACCATTTATATATTATATATATGTATATTGTCAGAATTACTCAGAGTACTTTTTGTGACTTTGTGCCTGATACAGAAAGTGATCAATTAGTATTTGAATTATATTAATTATAAATTATGTATATGTAAATTTGCTCTTTAAATTTTGGGAAAAACTGAAATATTAAGAAGTCATGTTTTTGGAAGGATATATTTCTGTGCTGCATTTTTGAATAAATTCTCAAGCGTAGAATGCTTTGCCCCTTATTGTATCAAATCAAATTCCATTGTGTCATATTTTGGGTGTTACGATGCATCAGCGACATTATCCACATTGGCTTATTTGTATTAGTTGTATTTCTCATTTTTCTTATATGTAAGTAATTTTTTTTAAGGTGAAAATAGCATTTGCAAGATCACAGAGCATTTGGTCTTTAGTAGTTTTTATTAAATTTTGAAATAGCTGACTTTAGAACTCAAATATAGTTCATCTGAATTAGTTTCTGTACTTTACAATTAGGTGCATGTAGCATACACCATAACCAATTCCCTGCTTTCAAACAAACTATTACAAGAGACTTCAAGGTTTGAGGGACATAGTTAGAGTGCCTTCTTCCTGAGTCAATTTTATGCTCTTGAAAGGAATGATTTTAGGATTTCTGTATGTGTGGGTTGATGTGTACATTTGAATCCTGTTATTGACCAATGCGGTTCTTTGGTCTAGACAAAAATCGGGCCCTGCAGGCAACTGAGCGCTTGCAAGCCAGGCTGCGAGAACGCGGGGATGTGGCCAATGAAGACAAGATGAACCTACTGAGATCAGTCTTGCAGAGCCCACTCTTCAACCAGATTCTGAGCCTGCAGACTTCTGTGCAGCAGCTGAAGGAACAGGTAGAACATCATTTACCCAAAGCAGGCATTCACAGCATGGCATATGTCTCTCTCGGGGGATAGGCTGGTGTTTTTCTGAAAGGCTGATTTTTATATGTGTTAATGAAGAGTTAATGAAGTCATTTAAACCTCCAAAGAAGACTTTCAGACTCCCCCTACCCCAGTTATTTTTGGAATGGTTGTTGCTGTGTATTGTAGATGATATGACATTGTGTTGAAAGCTGTGTGCATGCTGAAGAATGAGCCCTTACAGAAGGGAATGATAAAAATACGTGTAGGGTGGATGACTGTAGACTTGGTTTCCATCTTCACTAAGGCTCATTGTTCATGTGATCTTGCTCATTCAGATTCAGACATTCAGTACACTTACAAGATTTCAGATAAGCCTGGATTTGCATGTGTAATTGTGTGTGAGGAAGGGAAATCACCTCTGTTTTGACAGTAAAAGGAATAATTACATTGTCATCAGTTAAAGGAATTGCAATTCTCACTTCTTAAAGGAGTGTAAGTAGCAATTGCTTCCATGACAGCATCAGATGGTGATACATTAGAACTTCTAAATGCAACAGTGTTTTTTTTTTTTTTCTGTAAGAATTATGAGCATTTGAAAGTCCTAGCATTTATATTGAAACGGAAACATATCACCATGACAGAATGAAAACTGAAGTCACATTTTCTTTGAACTTAATTTAATCATTTCTCAGATTTAAAAAATATATTTTTTAAATGGTTGTTATCCTCACAAGGTTTGAAGTCAATCTAAGCCTGCAGTCCAAGTTACTTTCCATTCTAATATTTTTAGCATTAATTTAGTGGTTATGGATGACTTGCTAACAAATATTCTGCCTTAAAAGGTTAAAAATGAAACTTGAAGACTAGTTTTCTAATTCAGGGAAAGAACAGCTCCAATTAAAAAAATAAAAAATAAAAAATGTACCGAATGCAAAAAGAACACAGAGTAGTGATAGAGAAGGAATTTGTTTAATGCCATGTAACTTCTTACTTTAGATATGCTAGTAGCCAAAAAATTAAATCAAGAAGAATCTTGAAAAATACTTTTCTGTGGTGAATTTTACTTAATGATTTTAAAGATCATGATCATAAATTAAGAAAAAGAGGGTTGTTTTTTTTATATGTAGTTCTGTTTGTCTCCTTGCAAGTTACTGAAAAAAAAAATGGTTTTAAGTATTTATTTTCAGCATGGATTGGCAAGGTTTTGGAGAAACCAGTATCCTTAATATAAGTGCAGTTATGATGAGGAAAATTACCTGGTTTTTCAGAAACTGTGAAGAGGTGGAATAATATTTATTGTATTATGAAGATATTGGAATAAGAGTAAAAGTTGAAATGGAAAGTACTAGTTAGTATGTCAGGAAATACCACTAGTGCAGTGAGATAACTGTCAAAATCTCTTCTCTAGCCAGCCTTACACAGGAGAACAGCATCTGTATGTACTGGTCTGCTGAAGGGAGGGAAAAGAGGCCTTCCTGATGTTGACCTTGTCTTACCATTTCCTAGTGAATAGGCTGTGCACTCTACAACGCTCCACGTGATTCAGCTGAACCCTCCTTGGAACTCTATTGAGTATAATATTAAATCTCATAAGACTAAGTGTGATACTATTGTTACATGAATGATAGATGCTGATAGATTTCAGGACTAAGGAAGCTGTGAGGTTCATGAGTTCCTTAGGCGTGTCTTATGTGTCTTTGCACTTTGGCTCTGTCATCACCAGTTCTAGAACTTGAGAGGGACCGAGGAAAGCACCTGGCCCACACCCTGTTATTACAGAGGCTTCGTTTGAACTAGAACTTGGTTTCCTCGGCCTTGCAAGGCATAGCCCTTTTCCTTTTTGATGCTGCAGCCTGTCTCACATCATTCCTTTTTTCCCCCCCAAAGGTAGAAACTGGGCCCCTAAATGCTAAGAGTTTAATTTCTGTTAAAATCACTGATAACGTCTCAGTTTTTGTGATTCTTCACATTATTCACCATTCTTTACTAACTCCATTTCATTTGTTTATTGAACCAGATTGTTTTTTCTTGTCTGATGAGAGTAGAAGTTCCAAAGCTGCTACCATTTCCGGTTTTAAATTTTAAATATAAATATTCTAGGCTTTATTATATTAGATTTAAATTTCCTATATAGGAGGGCTATCCAGAAAAATATCCAGCCATTTTCAATATAATGAGATAATGAGAAGAGTTACATGGCTGGATACTTTCCAGACAGCCCTTATAGTTTATCAACTGTTAATTTATTAGTATTTAAATTTTAATATTTAATTAATACAACTAAGGAATGAAATTTGTTTTGTGCTTTTAAATCATTAGCTACACAAATCTGGTTAATGGCTAGCTTTTGTTTATTATCTTGTACCTAAATTATGTTTTCAGATACATAATTTTATATGTTTGATATTTGCACGTTACTATCTCCATATATTTTAGTATTACAGGTAAATTTGAGCCTCTGATTTCTTTCCACCATCATTCCCATCTATTAAAAAGCAAGGGGAGTGAATAATTAAAAATCTCAAGGTATGTGTAGCAAATTGAAGAACACAATCATACAGTTGCATTAATGACGTGCCATGTTGAACTAAGCCTACTATTATTTTTCTCTCAGATTCTTCTCATTACTTCTTTTCCGTAATGTTTAATTTTTCTAATTTGCTTCTTCAGTTTAAGACTGCCCTTAGAAATCAAACTGTTTCTCTTTGGCAAATTAAACACTTGACAGGTGTGTAACTGAGAGGGCAAAAAAAAAAAAAAAAAAAAATAAGCCATGCCCTGAAGGGATGTGCTATTTAAATATTGTCAAAAATATTAACAGGTCTGGGAGTATAATTGATGCCTCTGTTTAACTCTGCCACGCTGTGTATTGTTCTAAACGCCAGCTAAGAAGATGTGTGCTCTTAAACCTGAATAATCTCTAATAGCTCCAGTTCCTTTTCTATTGCATGAATCCTGTTAAGTGAAGAGAAGAAGAAAAAAAGAAATGTGACTGTGTGTCAACGATCTGTCAAACACAAATTCTCAAGTAGTGTCCTCACTGTCACGTAGTCATCACAGCTAATGACTGCAGAGCTCAGTGCGTCGTCATGACAAAAATCCAGCTACTGACGGAGAAATAAACACGTTAGCAGTTTGATAATAGAAACTTGTCAGCCGTGAGGAAATTGGATTTGCATGTTGATTCGTGACGATTCTGATGCTCCAGTCCCGTATAGGTGTACGCTACTTTCCTGAATAATTAATTGTCTTGCCTTGTGAACTGATCACAGGCACTGAATTAAACATTTTTTTTTACCCTGAATTATTTGTAGGAAAACTGTTAATTAAAGTTATTAATTTCAATAGAAATGAGGACTAATACTTAAAAATGGACATTGCTGAGTTTTTTGGGGTTTTTTTTTGTTTTTGTTTTTAATTAAAGCTGTGGCAGCAGAGATCAATTCTAAGACCGAAGAAATGATGTGGCTAGTTCAGGTTACATGAGCTGCTAATAGGCAAAACAAGCCCTGAGGCACAGAATATTCTCGAGGACTCTCCTTGTCCATGATTTCCAGACTTTTTTGGAGTGTGACGCTCTATTATTTTGTTGTCCCTGTTGTCTGATATTTCCAGGCTCCTATCCTAGTTCATTCAGCTTTGTCCTGAGAAAGTGTTGACTTACATACATATCATCGAGATGTATTATATAATACATGTATTTTACACACACACACACACACACACACACACACCACACAGAAAAAAAAATAAGTCAGCTTTATCTAGGTTTTTTCTTGGAAATTTATGACATCTCTAGAAATAAGTGGAGAGATACTGACTTAGCGTAGCATCAAGTTGGAAAAAATTGTTCATGTTGATGACAGTACTTACAGCCTTCTTTTTCATTTTTATTCTTGAAATATGGTCTTCGTGGTATAAAATGTGAGTTTATAGATCTGAGTTTTACCTGTTCACTTTCCAAAAAGAATCTGGAGCAACTTCTGATGCCAAACATATTACAGACCAATGGGTGATCCAAATGTATATCTAAATAAAGACCGATTAAAAATAACAGCATACTAGATATTTTAACGACCTTGGGTTAATTGAAACTGAGTGTATTATTTAATTTTCATTTCCCAGGAGGAGAGGTAAAATGAAACTGAACAACAGCAAAGCTGGAGGGTTGTATGCATATTGCTCGATGTGAGATGTCGTTCGGTGCAACCTTTTCCCTTGGCAGTGGGAGGGTGGTCTCTTGGACGCTTTTATAGAAGGCTCATAATCACTTATTAATAAACCTTTGTTGAAGCATCTATAATCCGTAGAAATACAATGAATAAATAAGGTGGAGGTTCTCAGTATCTAGAGAAAGAACATATGTAGTTTTACATAGTTAGAAAAACAAGAAGATGGGTGATACGAGAGGAAGGACTTACTCACTTTGACTAGAAAATTCATGTTGGAGGAAGCATGTAAGAAGGGTCTTGCATAACGGGTAGGACGTTTTCTGCAGAGATGGCAGAAATTATTTCAGGTGCTGAGAACCATGTGTACAGGGGTATGGAGCAGTTTTTCTCAGTTGGGTGTGATTTCACATTCTTCCTCCCCAGGGGACATTTGGCCGTGTCTGGAGATACTTTTGATTGGGGATGTAATGGGTAGAGTCCAGGGCAGCTGCCAAACATCCTCATTGCACAGAACAGCCCTCCAAAACAGAATTACTGAGTTCATAAAGTGTGCAGTGCTGAGGTAGAGAAACTATGGAACAGTCTCATGCAGACCTGCATTATCAGAGCAATAGAATATATGCAGGGTATTGGCAAGAGAGGGAACTGGCACCAGACTGTGAGAAATTATATTATTAACTTCATGTTCTAACCTATTACATTAAATGCAGTATTTTAACAGTCATTTGTTTTTATTTCTGTGCATTTTAAAAATTGTAGTAAAAACCCCAGATAACAAAATGAAGGGTTTTAATGACAATTTGATAGCTGAGACCTTCAACTATAATTGTAAAATACGTGCATGGGTCTTCTAAGGCATGCTTCTTTCATCTTTCCAAGCATGAACAACACAGAGAATACACATTAAGAATACTGCTTTCAGGAAGCTAGAGAAATAGGTAGTCCATGTGTATTTCAGAGGGTCACTTTCAAATATCTGACACCAGCAAGGCGGTATTAGGTGGAACACCCCTATCGTGGGGCAAGCCAGCAGGACCACCATTCGCTAGGTATACGTTTGTAAAACTGCTAAATTAAGTCATGTCCATAATGTGGAAGTAGGCTGCTTTTGAGAAGTAGCATCAGCAACTTTGATAGTTTCTCACCTTTATATTTTTTAGATTGATGGAGGGATGAGAATTTTGAGAACTGCCCATTTTGTTGCTGCTTTGACTTTGGTAATCAGAAAGATTACCAAAGAATTGTGCAATTCCTATCTCCACGAGCAGAAATGCCTGTTTCCTCAGTTTTATTTTGTTGCTTGTATAAATGACAAAAACACAACCCCTCTCTCTGTGGTTTCTAATTCGGGGCTGAAAGGAGGTTGATTCATCTGTAGGCTTGCAGTCAGTGAAAGGGAAACGACTACTGTCTCTCAGTAATGCCTAAGGTGAATTAGACGGGTGTCAGGGGGGGAAGGGGCTCAGAAGGAAGGAAAACAGGCCTTGACCATTAATAGGAGTTATCTAAAAATGGAGTGGAATTCTTCCTAGTTAATGTGGCTTGGTTGCTTGTGGTAACGAAAAGGTTTTTTTGTTCTGTTTTGTTTTGTTTTACCCCTGAGACGGTTTTACTTTTATGGTACAGTTTTGCAGCCACCTAAGAGAAAAATGACTGTTTCTTGAGACTTTAATGTACATTATCCAGGAGAAGTTTAAATAGAAGGAGTGATTCTTATGTTTTTACATTTACCATAAAGTTTATTTACTGTAGGAATTTCAAATACTATATTTTTGGTACAATAACAGCTTTTAAATGTTTGTTCCTTTAACTAAAAGTTTGTAAATATAGAGCCTTTGAAAGGACTAAAATTCTTGTTTTATCCTGGGCAAGAAGGCACTGTTCAAGCTTTTTATACAGTGCTGGATTAAAATGCAACACCATCTTGCTATTGGGTATGCATGTGTGTCTAAAACAGCAAATGGTGCTAATTGTATGGTGTTTTTGTGACAAAGTTAAATGATCTTTACAGGGAAAAAATGTGAAATTTAATGGGTATAACCTAAATGAGTTTTTTAACCCAAGAATTTAAGAATAGGTTTACATTTGAAGCTATAGTAACCACAGTAACAACAACAAAAATTACCTTTAAGAAGGCTTCATGTGCTGTGGACTTTGTATCATTTAACCAGACCGTCAGCTCTGTGAGTGGGTTTTATCCCAGTTTTGTCCAATGAGGAAATGAATGGGGTTTAGAGAGGTTGTATAACTTAATCTGGACCACATAATTACTGATTTTTATATTTAGGACAGGGATCTGAGTCTGTCTAATCCTTAAGTCAAGGCTTTTTAATTTTAATTTACACTATTTGTAAACCCTTAGTTATCTAATATAAGGAACAAGTTGAATGAAAAGTTAATAGCATTCCTAAAGAGAAAGGCATTTAAAATGCTTTGTAAACTCAGATTCATTAAGATTTGTCATTTTCCTTAAATCCTGGCCCCGAATTTTAAGCAGAGTGCCTTTAAAATATAAACCAGAACTTTCATTCTGATTTTATTTATAATTACACCCAGTTTTAAAGTAAATGAAAATAACGGTGGAATGAAGAGGCAGGATGGCAAAGTGACATCAGTCTTCATGGGTTCATTTCCACATATTTATACTGGTCTATAAAGTTTTGTTTTATTTTTATTTTTCTCTAAGCAGACTGTGAACAGTGAACCAGTTTTATTTGTCTTCTGGAAATGTGGTACTGATAGGAAAAACACTGCAAGAATTCTAACATGTCATTTGTCTAAATTTTATTTTCTGAATTACTTACTGTTTATCATGGCATTTAAAATAGATTAACTTACTTTTGATATCTTCTCCCCTTTGATATAGAAAATTTCAGCCTCCTTTGATAAGAATATTATTTTTGGTTAAGCTACATTCTTTAAATTTTTTTCCCCTTGGAAGTTTTGCTCAGAAACACAGAAGTGTTGAGGTTTAAATAAAGAAAAGACATTCTGCAAATACACATCAACACACATGCCTAGACTGTGGTGGATATGCTGCATTCCACTTGCCATTTGTTCTTAACGAGCATAAAAAGGAGTTTAGGAATTAATTGTATTTCAGATTTGTTTGGAGTGTATTTACTACTTTAGGGATGAAATCCAAGCCATAAATGTGTTTGAATACCTTACATCTCACATGATACTTTATTCTAACTCAGTGAATGATTGCTTAATTAACAAATACATGCATATCTTTAAATATCCAGAACTGATGTACATTAATGATTTGTTTTGTTACAGAACTCATTTTTAACATTAATTAGTAAGTCAGATAACTAAAGTTATTTTGGAGACCCAGAGCTTTTCTTAATAACCATATTGAAAAGATGCTCCTCCTCCTCCTCATCATCATTGCAATGAACATGTCATAAATTCTTACTGAGTGTTAGGAACTCTTCTATAGGGTAACGTGTTTCATCATTACTCAATACTATAAAGTAAATAAAATTTTCCCCTGATTTTACAGATGAAGAAATGGAGGCACAGAGAAATGAAGTGGTAGAGCTGCTATCTGCACGTAGGCAGGCTGACTCTGGAGACGAGGTCTGACTCATAGAGCTCTCTGATTCACTGTCCTCATACACAGTGTAATAAGCATAATTTTAGGGTTTCCTGGTGACTTGAACCCTCATTTCCCTTGTCTGCTCTCAGATGCTGGCAGTGTTGTGTAGTTTGCAGACAGACACAATTCAGACTTGTATTCTGGCACTGATATTTTTTAGTAGATGATCTTAAGCAAGAGTTTATTTCTTAAAACGAAAATGTACATCATATACACATAAATATAGGTGTGCGTGTGTGTGTGTGTGTGTGTGTGTGTGTGCAACGTAAGTGTGTATAAATCTCCATGAGGCTCTCTTTTCCTCCATTAGTTGTAAAATGGGAATTGAATAACATGGATCTAACAACTCTAAAAGGCATGAGCCCAGTCTTTACCAAACACTTAATAAAATATCAGTTCTCTTCTTATTGCTTCTTCCTCCTGTTTGAAATATATTATTCTAAGACAGGAGTTCTCAAACATTTTGGTATCATGACCCCATTCGATTCTTAAAAAATTACTGATGACAACAATGTCCTTTTATGTGGTTTTACCTATCAGTATTTATCAGGTTAGAAATTAAACTTCAGAAATATTTAAATGTTTATTAATACATTCAAAATGGTAATAACCCCATGACATTTAAAAATTAGTGAGAAGAGTGGCGCTGCTTTACGTTTTTGTATATTTCTTTAATGTAGCTTAATAGGAAACAGCTAAATTCTCGTATCTCCTTCTGCACTTGATCGATTTGGATTTGTTGTCTTAGTTTACTTATTTGGAGAAAATCTGGCCTCACAGATATTTAGCTGGGAAAGGTTGGAGTATAGATTTTTTAGATAATTTTGGACATCTTTCTTTGGTAGGGCACCAGAGCTCTTAGTATTTTCTCAAATATAATAGTTCCATAGTGTTGAATCTGAAACCAGATCAATGAACATTTTGTATTTTCTTTCAGTAAAATCTGTCTTGCTCTTCATTTTTTTTAACTTATGCATAATTTTGTATCACAGTGGTCATCTGGAAAATTTAAAAAGTGGCAAAACTACATTTCACATTTCATTGTATAATATAAAAAAATTATGCTTGGTAATACTGCTTTCTATCGTATCAACAGAGTCTTTAAATTATGGAAAGTTGTCAAGCTCAGGCTAGCAGATACCAGTTTCCAAAATTCAAATTTTCACTTGAAAGCTCAAATTGGCAGGAATTATTGTCAGTTGTTTTCCTTGAAGTGACAGGCTTATTTTATTTTTAAGAGATTGTCTGCCATATACCCAAGTCTGTATAATCATTTTTTGATACAGTCATTTTTTCAAGTAATATGGTGCTCGTGAAAAAAGTAGGTAATTCAGCTAGCAACTCAAACAATAGTTCTTTTTCTCTAGACAACAATTGTATTTTTTTCATGCAGCATAAGTGTTTTAAAAAGATATACTGTACACTCGTGTCAAGACTGAAAAAAATAAAAGTTTGCTCCTTTGTCAATAAATTTTTGATTCGGTGACTGAGGATATAGAGTATTGCTCTTGATGCAAGGAGCTGAAAAGAATTTGTCTTTTTCTTTTTCAACCTACCACGACTTCCCACACGCCCAGTAAAGTACTGTCAAAGATCAAACAGTATGAAAAAGACACCATTGTTTTTGAAATTAGTGGAATGTAATTAGAATCTCAATGGAAACTCAAGGAATAGGTAAAGAATCCTGTTACATTTTACTTCATTGTAGGACCTAATTTTTTTAATAGTAAACTGAAACTTTTTTTGTAAGAATCCATAATAAAAATAGTTTCAAAGAAAAGTGACTTTTAACTTCAAGTTATTTTTCAATCTTTACCCAGGTATTCATGTATGTTTTAGGAAATTGGTGTGTGGGGCTTCTGAATCTTTTCACATAGAATATTTCAATATATTTTAGTGGAATTTAGACCTTCTTTTGAAAAATTTAGTTTATGAAATACACATGGCGTACTCTGCCTTATGCTATCTGAGCCCAACATTTTACTGCACTATGTATTGTAGATTGATTTTACACTATCTTTTATGATGTGATTTCAAGAATGAATAAAATCTTTATAGGCACAGCTCTGTGTGAAAACTGTAACATTATAAAATAGCATAACCTGCTACATGGCCATTCACATAAGTTAAATACATTGTATAAAAGCACAGTTTATAGCTTTGTCTTGATCTTGTCACTTAATAATCTCTAGCAATCAGTATTGCTTTGAGTAGATTGTTGTGCATCCATCTATACCTCCTTAATGCAAGGGAGAAGACAGGAATCTTACATAGTCTTTAATTCATGTCCTTGTTTAGGCTTTAAGTATCCTTTGCCTTCTGTCTTGAGTTTCAAGTTGATAGTTCATCCTTTTTAACACAGGGAGATTTTAAAACAAATACACCAGTAAAACTTCGCACTTGTGTAAAATAAGGACAGGACAGAATTTGCATTTTGAGGACTTCAAACGACTCCTTAAACATTCTTGGGTTAAGGAATTCTTTTCTAAATTCAATCTCTTTTTTAAAATTATCAGCCAATGATAGTCAACAGCGACTGTGAAATATCTGAAAGTTATCACTATCTGCTGTGCTATTCAAGAATTCATAGCTATGAAAAGAGAGGTATTCTACCTCAGTAAGGTGGTGAACTAATCCTGGGGGAGTTATTTCATAGGATATCTAACATACTCGTGATTAATAGAAAGCTTTTAATTTTTTTAATTACTGTCCTGTCAGCCTTGGACAGATGAGGTATTCAATAACTATTTTAATGAATGAAAGGAAGATCTAGAAAATGTAAAATTATGCTTATTCCATCTGAAAATGCCCCACTCCCTTATAACTTGCTGCTCCATTTTGTATTTTGTTTAGTTCAGGAGCTGTGAGCTACTTGATGTCCCAAATAGTCTCGTCATATTAAGCTAATCCCCTTTGAACATGCAACTCAATTTCTTTAATTAGCTTTAAAAATAAGGATCATTAAATCAGAGTGCCACCATCAATTACTGTGGAAGGGTTTGCCTGTTCAATAATGCACCAGAGTTGTGCTCTAATCAGTATTTCACTGAAAGATTTATGGAGAAGGAAGCCTCCCTTGGATCCAAACTTGAAAATGCAGTTCTATTATGTATAAAATTTTTTCCCCATGATTGCTACCAGTTTAGGTGCTGCATTTTATTGAATACTCTCAGCGTCCTATCCATTTTTACATTTCATCCTTGGGATCAATTCCAGAGAGTGTTTTACAGCGTTTTGTAAATTCGGAAGAAAATAAGCACTTTTCTTGCTCTACAAGATGAAAAGACAAGATGCAGATAAAAAAAAAAAACAGTCTGCATTTCTATGAGGTGCACCTGTTATGGCAGATTCCCTAGAGAGTGCCTTATTTCTTATTTTTCATTATGTTAAAAGAGTAACAAACAAACAAAAAATTGGGAAATTGAACTAGCAATGTATGTTTATAAATTTGCTTAAAATCTGTTATAAAACTAGCGTTATAAGAGCGGTGGTCATTTTTCTTAATTCAAGATAGTAATATATATTTTGGCTTTTAATGATATAAATATAATATGCATCAAATGTACATAAGCATTTGGATCATTTTAATTCTCATTTCTATGCTATACATTCAGAATAAGTTAAAATAACAGGACCACAAAACAGGTTTTGATAATCTATATAGAAATACTTTAGGGAATCCAGTTTGATCCTATGCAGTCATTTTTGTAGACAATTATATGAGTACTTCCAGCAAGATTGATGTTAGCCATTAAAACAGAGCTAATAATATTAGCTTCCTTTTCAATTAACAACCCAAGAGGGGTAGGTGAAACATAAGAAGACAATATTTCAATATATTTGTAGCAGATTTAGTTATGTGACTACGTATTTTGTAAGTATTTTATTTGGTTAAGGTTAAGTGCATAGATCATATTTTTATGATCAAAATATTTAAGACATTGATCTCTTTGAGTATTTTTGGAATGTCATTAATTTTACAGAATAGGCATTACTAAGAAAACTATAAAAAACAATTTATAATTTTTTAATCTCACAGTTTTGTCAGCCTAGTACTGAGGTGGGTCAGATTACTTTAGTGTAAAGGTATAGGAAAACATAGTGATTATTTTTTAGTGTAAAGGTATAAAATATCATAATGATTGCACTGGTGTGCAATTAAATGGTTATAAGTTTTAAAAATGTATAATCTATGAAGGAGAAAAATCTCAATGTGCTGTGGAGGGTAAAATACATATGCTGAGGGTGCATCTTGCCTTGAGCACTTGTTAAAGGATTTATTCTAGGGATGGAAGTTAGCCAGTGGAATCTTTATGAAGCCTACGGAGGGCCATTCGTCACAAAAATAGACTAAACTTCATCTTCATCACACCCTTTCTATCTTCTTCATTTGGTGAACACCTGGCAATTCAAGTTTAAATTCAGAATGTCTGTCGGAGGAGGTTTAACTTGATACATAGAGGCTGGTCCTACCACCTACTTTCTTTAAGAGAAGTGTCTTTTAATATCCATTGGTGTGTCCAGGTATTTTATAAACTTCAAAAAATTGAGAAATATCACAAAGGGCAGAATTACAAAGCTTATTTTTTTTTTAAACAAATTGAATGTACACATACAACTCCTCCCCTAAATCAAGACATAGGAAGTTACCCTCACTCCGTAATATTTTGTGTCCCTACGGTCAGTCCTAACCATCCACCCCAAATGAATCACTATGTTTTTCTAGTATTTGATATGTAATTGGTATACAACTTTGTGTAAGTTTAAGATGTGCATCGTGATATTTGACACACGTGTGTGTGTGTGTGTGTGTGTATATATAGTGAAATGATTAGCACAGTAAGATTAGTTAATACATTTATCACCTCACATAATTACCTTTATTACCTTTTTTTATGTGTTTGTGGTGAAAACTAAGATCTACTCTGTTAGCAACTTTCAAGCACACAGTACAGTGCTGTTAACTGTAGTCACCATGATGTACATTAGGTCTCTAGACTTACTCGTAATTTGAAGTTTGTACCCTTTGACCACCATCTCCCCACTACCCTGCCCCCACCCCCCACCTAGCTCCAGTTTTTTCAAAAATTTTTATCATATCATAAGTGGAATCTTTGTTTTAAAAAAGTATGTTTCTAGTTGGTTTTTGCTAGGAAATACAGTTACATTGATTATATCCACCAAATTTAGTAAATTCACTTATTAAAGCTAATAGTTTATTTGCAGATTCACTTGGGTTTTCAGTGTACACAGTTTTGTGTCTGCAAATAATTACGGTTTTTATTTCTCCAGTTCTAATCTTGGTACTTTTAATTTCTTTTCTGTGTTTTACGGTATTACCTAAAATCTTGAGTCTAATAGAAGTAGTGATGATGGACATCATAGTCTCATTTAGCATTAAGAACTATTAAGTATGCATTTTGCTAATGAGTGTTATTCCATGGTAGGGATGTAATAAATCTGCTCAGAGACATTTTGTTTATTCCCAGTTTCTTATTCTTCAGATAAAGCTGCTTTGGGCATGTTTTTGTGTGGACATAAGTTTTGTTTCTCTGTAGTAAATGCTAAGGAATGTAGTTGCTGTATTGTACGGTAAATGTGTCTTTAGTTTATTTTTTTCTTTTTTTCTTTTAGAAACTGCCAATTTTTTTCAGAGAGGCTCTACCATTTTACCTTACATATCAGCAGTGTGCGAGCAATCCATTTTCTGCACATCCTCACAGTCACCAGCACTACTTGTGTTGTCACTAAGCTTTTTCTTTTTCTTTTTCTTTTTCTTTTCTTTTTTTTTTTTTTTACTATTTTCTATTTAGTCATCCTGATAGGTAGATAGTGATATTCTTTTGCTTTTAATCTGCATTTCTCTAATGGGTAATGATGCTGAACACCTTTTATGTGCTTATTTACCACCTATATGTCCTCGTCAGTGAAATATGTCTCTGTTTATTTTGTAACTGGATTTTTTTAAACTGTTGAGTTGTTTTTTTTTTTCTTTCCATCACCTTATATTTAGCTTCCCCCTAAACTGTTGAGTTTTGAATGTTCTTTATATAGGCCAGACATGAGTCCTTTTTCAGATATATGAACCCTGAATTTGTTTGGTTTTACTTTGATTTTTTTTACTTGAATTAATAAAATTAAAGTAAAATCAAATAAATTTTGATTTTTCTCCGGAAAATGGAAGGAACTTAATACACTAATAAGCCCATTTACCCTACTCCTGTCTTATGGGTATTTATCATGTACTTTAATTATACATATGTTTAAACACCACAAGATTTAGGTTATTTATCGTTTTAAGCAATTTCTTTGATTTACTCACATTTTTAAATAATTTTTTGTGCTCTTCATTCCTTTTGGTATTCAATCAGGGATCATATTCTTTTACCTAAGAATGTTGTTTGTGCAAATCTGAGATGACACCGTGTGTGTGGTGGGAGCAGGAAATATGCTGAAAATGCTAGGTTGTGAGGTTGTTTTTTTAACTTTTATTTTTAATTTTTAAATTCTGCTGTCTTCTTTCATCGGTTTACTTGAGAAAGCTGTCACTTTTATTCTTCTTTAAAGGTAAGGTGCCTTTGGCTCTGGTGGCGTTTAAGATCTTGCCTCTGTCTTGGCTTTTAGCTGCTTTGCTGTGATATACACTGCTGTTGGTAGTCAGCTTCTAAGGTGCTCCTGTGTGATCTCGTCTCCTTGAGTGTGGGCTGGACCTACTGATTTGCTGCTAATGAATAAATTATGGCAGAGGTGATAGATTCTTTTTAATACTTTATTAGTTTTTTTTTAAAATATACATCTTTATACAAATGTTTTAATTGATCTCAGTGGAAGGGTTACTCTGATACAGCTATTCCCACCGAGTGAGCTTACTTGTGTATAGAACTAAAGAGGATTTTTGTTTTCTTGGCAAGGAGCTCTCTTAGCTCCAAATAAGTGACTTGCTAGGTGAAGGGATACTGTCCATGTCTCTTGTAATGCGTACTGACTGATGCCCAGAACACTAAACACTTGTTTATTCAGATATTTTCTTGTTTATGTGCTTCTCGCAGCTCTCAGCAGGTAAGTATACATTTATCAGAAAGTCATTTTATGCCAATCATAATTATTTTTATAATCACATGACTTTATTATGTAATATAAAAATTATGACAAGGTTTTTTTTTCTGTTTAAATTTATTTAAGTTCTTTTGAAAGATTCTGTAGATGAATCGATAAAACAGTATTGGGTGAATTGGTTGTGTTCGATCAAACTATAAAACATTGAAAGAGCTCATGTCTAGGTTTCTTTAATAAAATTGTTTCTCAAGTCTCCAAATTCTTGCCTCATGTATAACAACCTGAATTTGAAAATAATGCCGTATGATATGAATATGGTTTATGCAAGAAAGAATATTGAGCCTTCTCATAATTAAGATGTTTGTGAATAAATTATGTACTTGTCCTTTGTTATTTCTCCTTTATTGGACCTTTTAGAGTAACTGAACCAATTACTCGTTCTGACCACGTCTTATAAGAGAGTTTCTCCTATACTTTTACATATGAGAGGGTGTTTCATCCTGCCCATTCACGAAGCATTTGACAACTTTTTAATTAAATACTTTACATAATGTTTAAATTATGTTTTAAATATCAGAACTAAATAAAACTCATTAATTAATATGTATTTATTTACTCAGAACATAAAAGTCCTTTCTAAACTGGAATACTCAGCCAGTAGTTAGAAAACAGGTAATTATTTGGTGACTCTTGCTTCTGACTAGCAACTTCCATAAATTATACAGATTGTTTTTCTGTATGTAAAAATCACCAGATAGTTGTATTTTCTGATTATTAAGATTCTGTAAGCCAACAAGGGAGTTAGTAATTTTTATGAAACATTTATGCTTTGTCTGCTCTGAACAAGCCTATGAAGGCAGATAACATTCATTCTTGTTCCTCAAGGAGACTATCGTTCAGAAAGCCATTTTAATAAAGTTACTGCAAAATCAAAAGGTGACTTTGTGCTTTCTCCGATGGGTATAAATTTGCAATTTTAGAAACAAGCCTTTTGTGTAATGATATAATTAAATTAGTTTTTACATATATGATCTCTTTAATCTTTTGTAAGCCTGAAGGGCCAGAAGGAGACAGGAAGAGTCATTGACACTGGTTAAACCTTTAAAAATTTGGATATGACAGCTGATAGTATTTTTAAACAATTCTCATGAAGTTTTTCTCCTATATCTTTACTCTTGGACTACCTTCACACCTTGTCTTACATAATATCAGAGCTTATACTTCACCAGTTAACTTTATATAGATAGACTCTCTGTTTTGGGATGTGATTTGTTCATTATGGCTTACTGTAGCAGAAGTCCAAATATTTTTTCCTGTGCAAATACACCGTAGGCATTAGGTCCTGGTGTGTGGGATCCGCAGCCTGTCACAAATTTCATTATGCCATCTGTTTTAACCTGACCGGTGTGTCTTCTCTTGGCAGACTTTATTGAAATTGCCATGGCTCACCATAAAAATTTTTTTTTAAAAATCAGGTTTGGTATAAGAAGCTTGCTTTTGAAAAAAAAAATACTAATTGATTATGCTTGCTGTAGATTTTATAATAATCATTTGAAAGGATTCCCAAAATTTCTTCTAAACACATGATGTCTTTTTTATCTATGGTGGTAGATAGCCTTTCTAATGGCTGAATAATTGGTAACTGTGGTAACTTTCTGAGTTTTCTGTTTTATTTTTAAGAACAGATAACAAACTCTTAGGCACAGACTGGTGGTGTATTGTGAAATATTTTGATTGTTCTGTCAGTGAAAGCTCTTTCCTAATGTCTTATTTCCAGAAATGATATCTCAAATGACTATTGGCTGTGTGTGTAATACAGAGGTGATAGGAACACCATGATGAAAAAAATCTAGGTCACAATCTACTTAATACGTGTGTGACATTGTATAATTTTTTTTCATCTGTTAAATGAAAATAAAGATATTTGGGGGCTTTGGGGGAGATTCTGTCAGGTCCTTAAAATGGGTAAATATCTATTATGCAAGTGTATATTGAATGCCAACTCTGTGCAAGGTACTCTTCTAAAGAATGGGGATATAACAGAGAATTAAATAGCCAGATTCCTCCACTGGAGAATTCTCCGTTTTAGTCTGTCTGCACAGGTTGGGTTGGGAGCTCCATAACAATAGGGCACATGCCAGGTGGTAATGAGCACCACGAAGAACAGCAGTAAGTAGGTCAGGGTCAGCTTACGGAGCGTAGTATCGTGGTGGGATTCTGTCTTGCGTAGGGTTGTCAGGTAGAGGCTCTCTGAGGTGACACTGAGCACACCTGACTGAAAGAAAGAGGCATGTAGATTCTTGGGAGAAGGATATACCTTCCTGGTACAGGGCACAGCTTGGCAGATTGCTGAACAGTGAAGTAGTCAGTATAGCTGGAGAAGAGTTCAGAGAGTGATCCAAAAACATTACTGATGTTACCAACCTCCCTGCCTTCCTTCTTTCTTTGATAACCTTTCTGGTAAACGATAGATCAATGATAGATATTTGATAGATTAAAAAGTTACACGCCAGACACTGTAGAAATATGAAATTGGATTGACTGTTTGCACCGTTTCATCAATACTTTAGCTTTAACTGGAGCTCTTTATAATAGGGATACACAAGTAATTATAGAATATTTTTTCAAAGTGGAATTATCTTTTTTGTTGTTATTTGTCATTGTACCTGGAGTTAGCCAAACTGTGACATTTAAGGGTACAGTTCCCAACACAGGCAGCTCTGCCCATAAGTTTTAACACTCATAGCAAAGGGTGTAAGCTCCAGATACAAAGTTAGCAAGGAGAATTCATACAAGACCACCCTCATGTCTGAACTAACTGCAAGTTCAGGGGGTTACCAAAACTACCCTCAGGTTCAACAGTTCATGAGAAGTACCTACAGAACTTACTGAAAGCTATTAAACTCATAGTTATGGTCTATTATAGGGAAAGAATGCAGGTGAAAAATTAGCCAAAAGAGGAGATGCAATAGTGTGTCGTCTGGGAGGATTTCATATCAAAGCTTTTGTTTTCCTTAGGAGGTGTCTCCTTCCCAAAATCAATTGTGACAGAATTCATGGAGTATTGCCAACCTGGCAAACTCCTCTGAGCTCTCTGTTCAGAGAATCTATTGGGGCATCATTTCATAGGCATGATTGATTGATCGATGTGGTTTAACGTAGTCTTAGAATTTGAGTTGATGGCATGTGGCCTCTGGGCCCAGCAAGAATTACAAAGACACTTGTATCATCTGGGAAATTCTAAGGATATAGAACTTACTTCCTAGGAGCTGGTGACAAAGGCCAGACCTCTCTTTGGGAAAGACAAAATTCCTTACTACATGCATTGTAATAAAAATTCAAGCAATATAGAATGGCCCCCTGGAATCCCATTTCTCTGAAACAGCTAGTGTTCTATTGGTTGGTTGGTATATGGTTCTGAATGTTTAATACATCTATAAACTTCTATTTTTTGAAAGTACATTGAATCTCATATTACACATTTTATTCAATAACTAGCCTTTTTCACTTCAAAGTGTATGTATGGATTTGTGTGTTTGTGTGTGTTTTAATGAGTGCCTTGAAATTGAACACTGGAGGTAATTTGTTAAAAAATTTTCCCATCTAATAAATAGTGCTTACTTGAACATCCTTGTACACAAGACTTGGTGTATTATTCTAATTTTTCTCCTTAAAATAAGTTTGTTGAAATAGAGTTCCTGAATCAAAGGGTATGGACAATTTGAAATTTCTTATATTCTTCATTATTACCCTTCTTGGGATGCATTCTATGAAATAGTTTGTGGAATGTCAAAATTGTTAATAATCTTCATATTACTTTTAGGTAAACAGTGTAACTTCGGCAATTTCAAATGTCGACCCTGCCCACATTCCACATCTCAGCTCAGCTGCAATTCCTGCCCTGCAAAATGAATTGTTTTTATCATCATCCAGTAATGGGAATCTGGAAGCACTCACAGCTTCCAGTACTGCACACATCAATGGGAAACCTGCTTGTGATGAATTTGATCAACTGATCAAAAATATGGCCCAAGTAAGAGCAACTTTTTTCTGTTAGTTGTGGTAGAACATGTATCTTAAGATTGAATATTATATTATGTAATATATATTAAATGTGTGCAATAGTATATCATTTATTAAATATAAGGTGAACTATATTCTTAATTATGAAGGTATTTATAACATCTGAAAAGTTTGGAATAAATAAGAAGCAGACTTTATGTAAGTTTGGATGGTTCAGAAATGTTTTAAAAATTTCTATTTTTAAAATCTATTTCATTTTTTAAAATCGTCACACTTTAAACTGAGTATTATATTTTATGTTCCAGAAATATTCTTCAGGATAAATAAAATATCTTATTCGAGGTGATGAGGGATACAGGTTATCTTAGAAAAAAAAATTTAAATCTCTTTCTTTTTTCAGCATAGTAACACCACTTATAAGATGACTTAAGTGCAGTTATTGGCTTTAAATTTTATTTCTTGCTTTGTTTCTGGAATAGGGTCGCCAGGTAGAAGTTTTTGAGCTTCTCAAACCACCATGTGGAGGCCTCGGGTTCAGTGTTGTGGGACTGAGGAGTGAAAACCGGGGAGAACTGGGCATCTTTGTGCAGGAGATCCAGGAAGGCAGTGTGGCTCACAGGTGGGGCTGTGACAGTGTCTTCTCTGTCTTTGAAAGCACGTTCAGGTGGTGTTGATCACCTTGGGTGGAATTAGAGAAGCAAAAATGAACGAAAAGAAGCAAAACACTGAATGTAATGATATTAACCAATTTTTAGATATTATTGACATTGCTGTGATAAAAAAGTAATTCCTTTTGAAAGGAGAGTAGCTTTTAAATATGGGCATGACTTAATCACTTTTAGTAAGGAAGGAAAACTTTGAGTAGGACATTGTTCTCACTGTTATTAAATGGGCTGTTTTTGATTAGATTGTAAAATTTCTGTGTAGAGATCGATACATGTAACCCATGCAACTTGAGCGAAATTTTATTAATATACCTGAAACAACCTGTAAATAAAGGCACTTTGCTTTTATTTGCAGAACATGGGAACATCCAAGACACAATGTACGGGCTGAGTGGGTGGCTGAAAAGTAGAGGACTTCTAAGTGGGAGGGTTGCTTTGGAGTAGAGCAACTGGAGCCAAAGCATTTATTGTGGCAAGTAGAAGGGCCGGAAAGTGCTTGAAGTGCATGGACATTAAACATGTCACCTGAAAGGATGTGCCAGAAGACCTGTGACTTTCTTGAGAGCTGTCAAATATCTTTTACCTTCTTTTTCATTCTTGATAGAGATGGGAGATTGCAGGAAACTGATCAGATCCTTGCTATCAATGGACAGGCACTTGATCAGACAATTACACATCAGCAGGCTATCAGCATCTTGCAGAAAGCCAAAGATAATGTCCAGCTGGTTATTGCCAGGGGCTCACTGCCTCAGCTCACCAGCCCGGCGGTGTCCCGGTCCCCATCCGCGGCCAGCACCATTTCAGCTCACTCTAATCCGGTGAGTACATAAGGTTAGCACAAGGGACAGAACGTGTTTTTTTCTAGTTCTTTCTGAGTGTCTGCAGTGTTTTCAATTCCTTGATTCTTTATACTTCTTGAGGTTTTTGCATTTTTATCCTTTTATCTCTCCTTAGCCTGGAATATTTGTTATTTAATTATGATTAAGTTTCTTGCTTCTAAAACATCTTTTACCTTTCTATGTATAGTTTTTTTTTTTTACAGCATTCCTCATATGAAACAAACAAAAAAATTAGCCCTTTAACAAAATTGACTATCTATAGACAGATAAAATCTTGTTTTTGTTTTGTAAATGGTAGAATTGTCACAGTTAGCTGTCAGGTGGTAGGGGCAGGGTGAATTTAAGAAGTCATCTGATTTGGAATCCTGCAGGGTAAGATTTTGTAGAAGACATTTTTAGTAGGTTACAATTTTTTCCATATATTCTTTTTTTTTAATAGAAGTTTTACAAAGGATCTTGCAAATCAGTGTCTATCTTTACCTGGTTAAATGTGGTCACTACAATGATGTATTGATAATTTCAAGAATGATTATGTCAATAGCAGTAATGATCTGTTGAAAGGGAAGTGTACTAAACGAAAGGGACATTCTTAAGGCTCATTATTATGTTTGAACTCAATTCTTTACTCCTACTCACAAAGTAATATTCACAAAAGTCTCAACTGTAACAAAAATTTTAGTTTTCCCAAATCTTTTCAGATTCACATAGGAGCTTTGTTTTCAGGTTCACTGGCAGCATGTGGAAACTATTGAATTGGTGAATGATGGATCTGGTCTGGGATTTGGCATCGTAGGAGGGAAAGCAACAGGTGTGATAGTAAAAACCATTCTGCCAGGAGGAGTGGCTGATCAGGTAAGCTACTCCAACAGGTCTTTCATGCTGTTTTGTCAGACGAAAGGATCTTTTATATTACCTGTCAGAAAGAAGAAACTTAGACCTTAGATGCTGCCAAAGAAGCTGAGTTAGAATCTTCTGTTTTGTTGGGCTAGCCCTGAAACGTTTTCTTAGACTTGGGGAGAACTATCTTTGTAAGGGAACATTGATCTTAAGTTACAGTAATAGATAATAATCTTAGGACTCTAGAACCATAGACTGAAAAGCCCAGGTTATGACTTTGATCATGGTAAAAGTAGCAGTCCTTTATTTTGTGATCATAAATCTTATTTATAAACCTTGTCAGCTGTTTTATACCGCAAGGTATTATGGAGAAAGAATACTTCATTATAGTGGGAAAAAAACCATGATTCATTTTGTCCTTTCAGTGATGGGTCCCTGCTGTCATCTTTGTATATGAAGCACCACCTATATTTATCACTTAGAGTAGTTGTTTAAAGCATTGCTCTTTATGCTGTGTAATATTGTGGGAAGATATGTAGGAAAACTGTAAAGTGACTTGTTCTGATTTAGATTTTAATTTGACAAGTTCTGCTAATAGAAGTATTTTTGCCTTGATTGTAACCTTTTGTTAATAAAGCTCTTTGCTTTTGCATGTATATTTGAACTTACTTAGGAGTCAGGTCATCAAATATTTTTCATATTCATAAATGAAAGGGAGATTTATTGGCAGGCTTTTCAGTAGAGGTGTTGATGGTATGAGAAATTTTCTTTTAAATCTTAGTATCTAGCAGTATGCAGTCAAATTCCCCCCATTGAGAGGCTCGAGATAAATACATTTTATCTTTAGTATAGAGCTGCACTGTCCAATGCTGTGGGTACTTGCCACATGCCACATTTTAAATTCAAATTCAAATGAATTCAAATTAAATAAAATTACAAATTCAGTTCCTCGATGGGACGAGCCACACTTCATGTGCTCTGTAGCTACACATTGCCTGTAGCTGCCGTATTGGACAATGCAGACCATTTGCAGAGTAGCACAAATTCTAGTGGCCACTGTTTGTGTGGAGACTTAGAAGACTGCTTTTCACTCTCCTTGTCTATCTGAATTTTCATCTCGCCAGAATTTCGTCTACAAACGACCTCTTTAGGGACTTATCATTGAAATGGTAAGGCAGAAAATTTTGATATTAATTCAGTACTTTCTTGTGGTTCATACCATATTTTGGTTAATATGTATTTGTATAGTAACATACTTCATCTTTGTTTAGTGGCATTTTCTCCTTTTTCTGTCCTTCAGAAAGTTCACAAAAGAGCTCATTATAGCCTTGCATTTAGTGGGCAGAAATTAAATTGAAAAGTTCACATCAACTTCTATCGCACTGAATGTTGTTAGGATGCTTCAAAAGACAGTTAAAATCACAACCACATGTTTAGTGTCCCGTGATTGGTAATTCCTATTATTGCTGTCTTTTTTTATTCCCTTTCCCTCATATAGAATTTCTCTGATGAAGTTAATAATAAAACCTGATGAATCAATTTCTTTTTATTCAGCATGGGCGGTTATGCAGTGGAGACCACATTCTGAAGATTGGTGACACAGATCTAGCAGGAATGAGCAGTGAGCAAGTAGCACAAGTCCTCAGGCAATGTGGAAATAGAGTTAAATTGATGATTGCAAGAGGTGCCATAGAAGAACCAACAGTGCCCATTTCTCTGGCCACCACCCTTTCCTCATCTCCATCTTCTACACCAGAGATGCGGGTAAGTAGGCAAAAACAGTTAAGTGGGGAGGTCATGGACAATAGCATTTAAATGACCGGATGTTTTTTTAGAAACTGGATTTATTAATGATTATATATTAGCGCTGAAGATTAAAACAAAATTCAAATGTAGAGATGTTTTAGCACTAAAAACATTATTAGGACTAATATAGAGCAGGTAAAAATAGCTTGCTTAAAAAATTCTGGAGGACTATTTTACATTTTTCTCTCAGCAACACTTTTATGAGGATAATGTTTTGAAGTATGAAAAATATTTTGAAGAATAACTTGCTACAGTGCCCAACATGTTTAATTCTTTCTCTTATTTAGAAGGCCCTCTGTAAGGTGGGCTATAAATTCTACTCATTCCTTTCAAGAACTTTCTTTTTAGTGTCTTTCTTTTTTTTCAGGGAGGGTAGTGAATAAAGCTTGCTAAATCCTTTCAATATTAGTGTTTTAAGGTATGTCATAGAACTGTTATCAGATTTGTAATGAGAAGTCACTATTCTTGACCCAGTTACATAATTTTGTAAACAAAAGTTATGCTTTTGGAGTTGTAACAAAAGCTTTATTCATAGGCATAGCATTCCAATTTTTTTTTAACTTGATGTGAAAAAAGCTAGAAATTTTCAAAATCATCATAATGTGCTGGTTTTCTCAGATAGTTCAGGTCACAAGATGACCACAGTGGATAAAATATCAACAAAATAATTGTATCCAGAAATCTTTTAAATATTTTGGAAGATAATCACACTCAATTTCTAGATAAACTTTATAACACATGTAGGTCCTACATTCCTTTCTCATAGATCTAAAAGCATCTATATGATCTTTTCAATTAAAGTTTTTTCTAATCAGTTCCTTCAAATTCTTTTTTTATTATCCAAACCTCCTCCACAAGTGCTTTGGAACTTTATTATGACACTGGAAATTTCCATGATTCTCTTGTTTTTAGGGTTGAGTATGGTTGCTATTTTTTGCAGAGAGAAAGAAGTAAAGAAAGAAAGCTTGTTTATGAAAGTATTTAAATGGCATTCTTTTGTGGTAAACAAAACATTTTATTCAGCAATATATAAATGAATGCAGTACCGAAAACCACTTGATGTAATTGAAAGCTTAGAAAAATATCTATTCTGTGCATACCATCATTTCTGAAGCTTGTGCCCCTTTTAAAACCATTCGATAGTCAAATTGCCACCCTCTAAATAGCACCCGCATAAGTCTTATTAAAAATAGAAAACACATTTGTTTCAATTGAAGCAGATTTCATCCTGTCATTTTCTTGTAATTATCTAAACTTTAAACTTTTGCTAAGTTTGCACAGATAATTATGTGCAGTGAAAAAAAATAAATGAAACTTTACTATAAAATTCTGTCTTATTTAGGTAGTCTGTCAGTGAGATACATTCAGAGTTTACTTAACAAGAATTGGAGAACATTACCAGCTACCCTCAACCATCATGTCCTTTCGACCCCATAGCCTTTATTCTGCTGTCATTTTCTTAGAGTTCTCTGTGGAATCTGCTGGCATCACAGTAGTACATAATGCCAATAGCTTGTTGAAGACTTACTACACTAATCCACTAATGCTTAATTCTGGGAGCCTTGCCCTTTGTTCCACTATATATAATTACTGATAATTCTGCATGGGAGAGAAACCTTCTTTCAGCTATCATTGCAGGAATGATGGAAATCCTAACAGAAAGGCATACTTTCCTTACAAATAGCTTTTAAAATTAAACTCTGAATTTACAAAACAAATACAGGAACACATAAATAGCTCTTTGGTGCATTTTGCTGATTTTTAAAATAATCATCTGTCTATTAATAATTGAAGGGTAGATTTACTCATATCCATGGTGTTAGAATCAGCTATTAGCTTAAGATAATAAGAGCAGCAACATGCCCTGGCTGGGTAGGCTGGCCCTTACATTCTGCTAGGGATTTTCCATATTGGGTAGCATTTAAGGGCTGGGGACTCTGCAAGCAGCCTATCTGCATTTGAATTCTGCTTCTACTAGATGGCTCCCTGTTTGTACTTGGAAAAGTTTATGTTCCTCAGTTTCCTCAGAGAGAAATGACAGTGATCGTACATTCTTACAGGCTTGTTCTAAGGAGTAAATGAATTAAGACATGCTAAATGTCTGTTACAGACTGCTCAGTTAATGTGGACTTGTTGCTATTCTTATTCCTGACAGACAGTTGAACAAAGTGATGCTTAGACACATTTAGTGGCAAAGCTAGAATTGAACTTGATTTCGATTCAAAATGAGTTCTTTCAACTGTATTATCTCCCAGCTCCTTCAAAAGTGAAGATCAGCCATCTTTGAAAATAGAATTTGCCAATAAGAAACTGGTGGATTTGTTAAAATTCTGTGTGTAAACAGTAATGCGTTTCTCTGATAAGGGGGTATTCAACTTTACTGTTCACATTCCCTTTGCATAAAAATGTGATGCTTATTTTGTGTTCTCAGGACTGAAGGAGTAAGCTCTACGCTAACCCTCTAGCAGTTCTCTGGTACCTAATTACATCTTACTCCTAAATAGTGTGGCTTTTTGAACTTAGCTTATTTGTTCACATGTTTATTTATTTGTATTTATTGTTCAATTTTAGGTTGATGCTTCTACTCAGAAAAATGAAGAAAGCGAGACATTTGATGTAGAACTCACTAAAAATGTCCAAGGATTGGGAATTACCATTGCTGGTTACATTGGAGATAAAAAATTAGGTAGTTGTAAACGTTAATATTTTTTCACTTGGCAGTTACCTCTGATATCTTTGTCTTATGAAATACTGACTCAACATTATGTGTGTTTAGTTTGTTGGATAAACTGATGAAAAACTTTTTTAGGAATAGTTTAGTGTAGGCAATTCATATTGTATTTTCAGACAAAACTATTATCTAATTTTCAATCTTAGCTTTCTGCTAGTGGTTTTGTTTATAAAGCTTATTGATATATATTTATTTAAAATTTGAACTTTATATCTGAAGAATGGAGGATGAATATTCTTTGTGTTTTGTAAATACTAAGAATAAAAAATTATTTCTAATCTTAGAACCTTCAGGAATCTTTGTAAAGAGCATTACAAAGAGCAGTGCTGTTGAACATGATGGAAGAATCCAAGTTGGAGACCAAATTATAGCAGTAAGTAACACATGGAATGACACCTTTGTTAATTTTCCTGTTTGGAGAAATGCATTCTTCTAGTTTACTCAGTAAACCAAGTTAGCTATAGTTAGCTTCATACTAATTTAAGATTGCTTTAGTGATTTGCGACTTTCATTACAATTACCAATTTAATTGTTTTGTGGAAGTAAGATAATTTCATAGAGGCTTTACTTACTTTGGTTCTAAATGTGGGACACAGTTCTTTCTTGAGTAATATCCAATATTTCTGATTTCTGGTTGTAATGAATTTGTTACATTAGTGTCATGCTTATATTTTAGTTGCAGACACTCAAAAGGTAAAGACCAGATGTTATACTCTTTAGTTTATTTGAATCTGAATTCGGGATTTGTGTATTTTCTTTTTTACCTTAGTAGAATGACACTGTTACTGTTGGCTCCATAACCAGGGCTCCCTTTAGCTCTAAGAATATACAAGAATAAATAAATAGTATTCAGCCTGTCATTGTTACTGTTACTGTCGTGACATCAGTATGTGTTGAGTGTAGTTAGAGCAATATACAGAAGAATCCAACTTTAAGTTTAGTGTTCGATGGAAACCAGACTACCTAACTCCTCCTCAGAACACAAATCCAAAAGAC
The DNA here is from genome assembly GCA_004026885.1 of Lyroderma lyra. Lineage (NCBI taxonomy): Eukaryota > Metazoa > Chordata > Mammalia > Chiroptera > Megadermatidae > Lyroderma > Lyroderma lyra. The sequence continues at coordinate 317,624 of PVJL010000866.1, forward strand.
CCTGCTCCAGGGGCTTCCTGGTCAAATAAGTTTAGGAAAAACTGCAGGTGATATGGTGTCTTAGGGATTTATGATGCACATTGAAAAAATCGAAGACCGAGAAATTCTGCAGTAGAGAAACTTGTTTAACTCTTTCATTTCAATGTTTCCTAAACTTTCGTAATCATGAGTTCTTTCTGTCTTCAACATATATTAATAATCTTTGAAAGATATTTTGGGGAATGCCCATTTATCTTAATATATGCTTGTTTATGCTTAATTGCATTTCTTTTGTTCCCTTGGAATCTTAATTGTAAAGAAGTAGAATGTCGAGATAAAGGAGTCTTTGTTCAGAGCAGAATCATTCTCAGTAGCTAAGAAGAGGAAGTGACCCAAATGTGGATGGATGAATGGATAAACAAAATGTGGTTATATACAAGGGCTGTCGGGAAACTATCCAGTCCTGTAACCATTCTTGTTACATTGAAAATGGCTGTATTTTTTCTGGACAGCCCTGTATGTTTGAAGGAAAATTATTTAGTCTGATAAAGAAGGAACTTTCTTTCACATTCTACAACATGGATGAACCTTGAGGACAGTCTGTTAAGTAAAATAAGCCTGTTACAGAAGGACAAATATCATCTGATTTCACTTATATGGTGTAATCAAACTCACAGAAACAGAAAGTAGAATGGTTATTGTGAGGGGGCTGGGTGGAAGGCGAATGGAGGCCCATTGTTTAATGGGCATGGTTCCTGTCTTACAAGATGAAAATGTCTAAAGATCTATTGTACAACAATGTACAATACCTAGCACGTCTCATCTCTACACTCAGAAATGATTAGGGTGGTAAATTTTATTATGTGCTTTTTATCACAATTAAAAGAAAAAGGTAGGGGTGTACTTTTATCTCTGCCCTTTGCTCCTACATTGCAGTTTCCTGCATCTTCTGGGCTTAGTTTTATAAAGCTCCTAATGAAACCTGTTCATCCCTTGAAATATACTATAAAGACCAAGTTGTGCTTGCCACCTTGCTATCTTCTAGAAATGAGCTTCCCTACTGTATCTCCATTTTAACATACAATGAGAATGAACTACTTTATGTAATTTTTTATTTTGGACGAAAGGGAGGGAGAGTGAACAGATACAGACTCTAAATCCATATCTGATATGAATTAAAAATTGAAAACATACTTTTCCCTAAGCTATATATATATTTTAATCCATTAGAAAGCCTTTTTAAAAATTAGTTTGGTTGAGATGCAATTCACTTTATATATAATTTCCCCATTTAAAGTGTGTAATTGAGTAGGTTTGGTATGTTCACAGATGTGCATCGATTATCACAGCCAATTTTAGAACATTTTTCAGTGCCCCCACAGAAACCTCATACCCATGAGCAGTTCCTCTCTAATTCCCCCATCCTTCCAGCCATAGACAATCACCAGTCTACTTTCTGTCTGTAGGTCTGTCTGTTCTGGACATTTCACTTGAATCGTACCTTCTGTGGACATTTGTGATTGGCTTCTTTTGCTTTGCATAATGTTTTCAGGGTTCATCCATGTTGTAGCATGTATCAGATACTCATTTTTCAAATAGCCAAATGATGTTTCATTGTATAGATATACCACATTTTATTTATCCATTCGTCAATTGATAGACATTTGTGTTGTTTCCACTTTTTGACAGGTAATGCCTCTGAGACTATTCGTGGACAACTTTTTGTGTGGATATGTTTTGATTTCTTAGATATATATTTAGGAGTGGAATTGCTGAATCATACGACCACTTTATATTTAACCATTTTGCAAGCTTCTTTCATCTACAAAATTTAAATGAGGAAACTTCCCTTGTATGATTTTTAACACAACCACATGAGTAATTTATTTAAAATACCTGGTATAATACTTGGCATGTAAGTGCAGTTAAGCAGGTGTTTATTAAGGCCCTGACATGATTACACATTTGGGAGTCTCACAATAACTTCCCTTCACAATTGTCATTATTTTCCTCGTTATCCAAGTGGAACCTCAAATGTAATTTTGCTTAGGCAAGGTCAATGATAAAGGAAATTTTTGAGTGAAAAGTGAAGCTAACTTCTTCTGCAGTGTTTTCTCGCTCTCAGTGAAATTATGTTGCACTGTCATCAGTGTTCTGATTTTTAATTTTTAGCAATATTTTTTTACTCAAAGTTAGAACCACCTTAAACTCTTAGGGCACATCATGCAGTGCTTTAGATCATGCATTAATTTTGTGCAAAATATCACCATCTTGTGGACTTTTGATATATTGGTAGTAAAGTGCTTCACACCAGTTACATAATCACAACTGTGATATTTGCCCTTTTTTTTCCATTTTTGTTTTGGCAGCCACCATTTGGAGATAATTCTCTTTTCATTTTGTAATTGTTGAGGTGGTGAGAAGATCAAGAAATTATTTCTACTGTTTTGTGAAATATTATCTTATAATGTTAAAACTATTTTGTTACAAGATTTCTGTTTTACCACTTGTGCTCTGTGGACCCTTAGGGTTTCACTACAGACCATACAAGGGAGAAGAATAGAGTGAATGAATACATTATTTTTATACTTTATATATTGGTATCTATTTAGAAATTACTTGGTAAGAGGACTCCAGTTTTTAAAAATAAGTTGACCAAACTTGTCATTAGATAAAACCATATACCATTCTTTTTAGATTTGGTACACAGAGATCCTTGCTAAACGCAGTATGGAATTATGATTGATTAAAGAATTATTAAACACACATGTAAATATGGAAAGGTATCACATGTTGCCTTTGATAGTGTGTGACTTTTTACACATACAGGTATAGACTGTGTTGGAGAGGGCTTGACTGGCTAGATTGAGTGTGCTCCAGAGCTGAGACTTCTGAGTTGTTCCTCCTAGTATTTCTCCCTATAATTAATTGTTCCTGTTAATTGTTGTATCTGCACTGTGCATTAGGATGTCAGTTAGGTTTTTCCTTGAGGTAGCACACAGGAAATTTACTGTCACTGCACCTAGTTCCGTGGCACTCTGTCTGTGGTACTGTCGGGTCTGAAGCCACATCTTTTTTGTTTTTTTTAATTTGTTGGGGTAACATTGGTCAGTGAAATTACATAGGTCCCAGGTGTGCACAGTTCTACAGTACATCGTCTGTGTGTTGCATTCTGTGCTCACCACCCACAGACGGTTCTCCTTCCGTCAATATATATTTGATGCCCCGGCCCCAAGGAAGTATTGACTGTGCTCATGAGTTTTTGTTTCTTTGACACTTTCAGTTTTATATCCCATATATGTGTGAAGTGATATGTAAGCTACATCTTAGCCCTCTTCCCCTGATAATGAGAGCTGGTCTGGAACCTGATTTAGGCTTTGGTAACTTTGTCTCATTGTATGTTGGGTGTAATTATATTGAACAGAAACTGCCCCCATGAAATCCTGAGATTTTCACGTTTATTAATCACTTCTTCACCCTATTAGTAATCATAGCACGCACTCAGTATCTTCCCAGTACAAAGTGTCGTGCACTATAATTTTCAGGAAGTAGGTACCATTATTCCTATGTTACAGAGGGAGATACTGAGTAATCTGAACTGAAGAATGTGTTTACAAGTCCATGAATGGAGGGTTCCCCAGTGGTGTAGTGGCTAGGCTTCGCGCTCCCAGCACCGTGGCCTGGGTTCAATTCCTAGCCAGGGAACGACCCCCACCCCCCAAAAATAGTCCATGATTATTTCATTATAGAAGTTTCTTCTGTGCGAGTACAATATCTGACATTTGGGTAAGAAATACATTTTTAAATTTAGGTCATCACGTTTTGAAAACAAAGGATAAACATTTTATATGTATTTGAACTTCATTTCTATTAAGTAGACAAAATCATACACATTTGATTTTTCTTAATGAAACTGTAGCTGAGTGATACTCTTTTACAGATGAAAACTTTCAGCCTAAGTTCTATGCTTTTTAAGAATTTTTATGGAAACTCAAAGTTGAAATACTTGCAAATTGTTTTTTACTATCCTAAGAGTAAATAACGTATGCAATACTTTTAGATTCATTTTTGTCTTTGAGGTTTAAAAAATAAAAAATTAGAACATGGTTTAAAAAAACTTCATAGAAACCATTATTAATGGTTTATGGCTTAAAATTTTAGAAAATATCTGTGTATCTATATTAAATAAGACCATGTTATATTTGTTTATACATTTTTTATTTTTTATTTTACTTAAAAATATACCTGGGAGTTGTAGTCATAACACCACATGTAGATCTACTGCAGTATATTTAAACAACCCTTATTTGTTTTGTTGTTTACAGTTTTTTGCTATTACCAAAAACTGTATTACCTGCCACTTTAGTGTCTTACAGACTGCCTTAAAACTTTTGATTTTGCTGTAATAGTATTCTAAGATTTGAATTTTACTTACTTTATTACTCATCACTGGATTTGTAGGCCACTGTTTTCTTACTTTGAATTTTAAATATAATTGATTTCTCCATCTGCTAGAGTTTTTGTTTGTTTGTTTGTTTTTTGAGTCAATTTTATAGGAAGACAGCGTGTTGGTAGATTTTCTGAACCATCTCTGAGGACCTCTTCTGTTGCCTTTGCACACTTTGTCAGTGTGGCAGACAATGACAGATATTGCACAAGAAAAACTTAGGGGCAGTAATCTTAAACAGCTTTTAAAATTTTGTTATCAACTGTCCTTTTTAATTTTTAATAGGGATAAGGGTCCTCCCTTTACCCTGTTAGAAATCTGAAGCATGTCCTGCGACTTGCGTTTTTTTCTCAGGGAATAGAATGTCCTATGGTGAATCAAAATCACCAAACATAGCCCCTATTTAGAAATTAGACATTTCCCATCCTCAGTCATCTAGGTTTGAATTATACCTCTGGCCTAGCAGAAGCCTTGTATGAGCTGATGGCTTACTCTAGGGGTTGAGAGTGTACTCACCAGTCTCTTTCCCTACCTAGTTTTTCTCTTCCGCCCTCATCTTCCCATGGTGTCTGACCCCTCCAGTGTAAAACATGAAAGAAGGAAGGATGGTGAGACGTTCTGTCCTTGACTGGGCCTGCTGTCGGGTGGCTCTGTGCTGAGTGAGCCTGGCAGATATTTAAAACTGAGTGTCTCTGAGGGTTCCTCTTTGGGTTCTTGGGGAAATCCTAGTGGAAATATTTGACTTAAGTGTCCATGAGAGATGGTGGAGTTTCTGTATGACTTACCCTTCTTCCCTTTGGCCCCTGGTTCCATAGAGTCTCTCTTTCGGGCACCCTCATGTCCTAGGAACACTCTTGGACAGGTTTCAGACTGACCTGAGCCTGGCTTTCCACATGTGTAGCACTCTTCTCTCTAGTCTGTCCCCCAACAAAGTCAGATTGGTGAGCAGTTTCCCACCATAATAGCAGTCCTCCCTCAAAGCCAATAAACAGCCTCTCCCTTAGCTTCCTGACGTGATCATGTGACCCACTGCGTCCTTCCCTGCTCCACAGGAAGCATGCTAATGACTTGAGGTCAAGGACAAAACATCTAAGTGGGTGGGGTTTATTTTTTTAAACAAATAAACAAACATCCTCTTAAATTTTTCCTAAGCTTTAACAACCCAGCACTTTCATGCCCTAAATATGTACAAATGGTGGTTCTTAACCACTTAGTTGAAATGTCTTCATGCGCCCTCTCACACTTTAGTTTGGCACAAGATACAAATAATTCATACCCTGTCAACCGGAATGTTCATTTACACGGGCGTCACACTGAGTTTAAAACGCTTGGCTCATACCTTTTTTTTTTTCTCACCACAAATTCTCTAGATAATCTGCTTATTCTCTTGCCTCAATGCTGGTAGATGTTTTTCTCTTTTGATCTTTGAAATCTTGAGAATTTTATCAGAATATACCCAAGTGTTTTTTTTTTTTTTTTCCATTTTCTGGTTTTTCATGAACCTCTTTGATTTGTAGATTCAGTTAAACTTCCCTACCTCCTAGTCCTATCTT